>CM038556.1:21943291-22253291 GCA_021527575.1 Ensete glaucum | reverse complement strand
TTAATTATCTGCATGAATCTCTTTTCTCTATTTTTGCTTATAAACATCTCCTGTTTACTTTTATGGTCTCAAATAATTTGAGAGAAAAAACAGAACTATGTACTCTAGATCTTTGATCAATCTTACATGAAGAACACTCAAGGCACATTCCATAGACAATTTCATTAATCACAAAATACACTTTGTGCAGACCAAAGTTTCTTATCTAATTGAATGACCATAGCTGTGTCTTAAACAATCCATACATCAGTCGCACAATATTGCTTACAACTCTATTATACATAGCTTTTAACCCAAGGGCCCTTTCATGTGTATCAAACCATATTTGGATTGAGTTTCTATATTTAGAAAGCTGACCGACTGTTCTTCAAATTGTTGTAAATTGATGACTTTTTTAATGTTGATTTTCAGGGAAAATTTTGCTTTTCTAACACAGCCAATGGTCAAACTACTGAGGGAGATGGAAATGATAAAGAAACGTATGCTCTTAATGCTTTAGTCGCATTATGAAACTTTTGATTCTTGTGAAATGCACATGGTTTGGCCACCAGTAATGAATATGTTTTGTGCACTTCAAACTGCTCAAATGCACTTTACTGTTGAGAGTTTTTATGATTGTTTTTGGAGGATCAGTTGTTTTATTATGTTTTTATTATCATTTTCATTGCCCGGTGTGTTTTTAATAAATGTTGTTGATACTGAATTTTTAGGTCAAACTGTTATTGACACTGCAGATGTCTTTTAGGCTCATATGTCACGCATCCTATCTTAAGACATGTCACAGATTTGATATATGTTATCTGACTGCATATATTGAAGCGAAGAACTGATTTTTTTCTAAAATGGCAACATTTTGTTTTGCATTGACATAATCTTTGAGTTAATATGATTATTATCTGTCTAATTGTACATTCACATTCTTTACTTAGCCAAACACCTCTCACTTTATACTATTTATAGGTGGAAAATATTCTTGTATCCATGAATTAGGTTACCATCGTCTTATGCTTTTTTTTGTTTGTTAGTCACATTCTGCACTGTTGATGGATGGTCATAAACATTCTTTAGCAATACAATCCATTTGAGCTCCCAGATATTGAGAAATAGTTGTTAATTTTGTTATCTAAATATCTGGGATGGCTCTTGCTGTATCCTGTTTTTACCCCTTTATCTTCACTCCGAAAGTGGAAAAAACTGTGATATTTTTCCTTTATGCTTTTATAATTTTTTTGTGATTGGTTACAATGCCATTGAAGTGGTGCTTTCTTCATTATGCTTTCGGTAACTGGCCAGAATATCTGTGACTTTCCTTAATAAGGATGGTGAGGAAAAGGTTATCAAGGTTCCTGTTGGAATGTCAATGCTTGAAGCTGCTCACGAGAATGACATCGAACTTGAAGGTTAGCGTTCTCAGAAGATAGTATTATCTCCTCATAGTTTCCTCATTGAGCACCGTCTTAAAATGTGGTTCCTGTGACTGACATGCAAGGTCACTCTTGTCACCAACTTGCATGAGGCCTACCCATAAATTCTTTATATTCCTTTTTTAATGGATAATGAGAAGCTCTTCTGCTTTACCGGGTTGATTTCAGATGCAAATGCTTTCAAGTTTGGTTAAGTTCTTTGTCTTTCTATTTAGTGTTGTATACAGAGTTCATGCAGAGCTAACTTTGGCTGTTGATTTATGCTTATGATGCTAGGGGCATGCGAGGGTTCACTTGCGTGTTCCACATGTCATGTGATTGTGATGGTATGCCATGAGGTCCTCTGTCTTAGACATTTCATTTAGAAGCTCTCAAGTCCTTGTGGCAGTTCCTGACTATGACTTATTGGCAGGATGTCAACTACTACAACAAATTAGAGGATCCAACGGATGAAGAAAATGATATGCTCGACCTTGCTTTTGGCCTAACTGAGACGTGTGTACATGTCTTTAAATACTTTAAAGAGCATTTACCATTCGATCACTACTAATTTGCTGATCATCATATGCAGGTCTCGCCTTGGTTGCCAAATAGTCGCAAAGCCAGAGCTTGATGGAATTAGATTAGCACTACCAGCAGCCACCCGAAACTTTGCCGTTGATGGATTTGTACCAAAACCACACTAAACTGTTACACTTGCAATTGAAAGACTGGATCCTGACCTCAATTTTGTAGTTTTATGTCATGTAAAGAGTTATTCACGATGATCACCATAATCATTCAAAAACTATGTCAGTAACCGGGGCAATAATTTTGATTTTATCTTGTTATCATCAACTCTTATTTAAAAGGAGAGATTGTCAGTTTAAAGATCTATAATGATGTAACTTGTAATCTTTCTAGTGCTCGGAGAGGTTAAGCATTTAAAAATCAACTTGAGCTTGTGTTTTTGTGAAGGTAGTTTCTCATTGTTCCATGTCGGAAGTTGATTTGGAGTCACTTCGGTTCTCTTTTTGAGTTTGGATCTCAAGATGAATTTTTTCGCGGAGTCATTAGAATATTATAAACAAGTTGGACAAATATGTTACTTCCTCGGCAATGTTTCTTTCTTAGATGCCCAAGTTAATAGTCGTTATATGTCCATATTTTATTACATAGCTAAGGCGCGATGGCCACATGGGTGCGAGCGCAGAAAGCAATCCGACGAGGACACCTAGTGGGCTGACGAGGCCGGTGCGGTGGTATGCAGTGGGCCGGACAAGGCTGGCGTAGTGATGTATAGTGGGCCAACAAGATTAGGCACAGCGACGCCCAGTGAGAACGATGACAGGCCAGCGAGGTCGGTGCAGCGGTCCGTCCATAACGGGCCCCCATGACATCGATGCGGTGACGCACAAGGTTAGTATGATGGTACACAATGGGTCGATAAGGTAGGCGCGACGACGCATAGTGGGCCGACGAGGTACCGATTGATATGGTTTGGTGTAGCAGCACATAGTGGGCCAACCACACTTTGTAATTGCTTGTGACCAGGTCAGTATAGCAAAGTCTCAAGGCTCCACATGTCAGTTTGATATAACCCTAACAGGGTGGAGTCCTACTCAATGTTAGGACTCTAGCTAATAAGATCCTAATTTAAATTCATCGAGATATCACACATGTAAATCCAATCTAGTCGACCCCTATTAATAGATGAAGAGGCTGGCTAGGTTAGGATATTTGGATGAGGTAGCCACCCCTTACTTTGGTTAAAGGGGGTTGGTTAAGGTAGGGTTGAGTTAGAGTTAGATCGGGAGTCCTAACTGCCGACCACCCTTAGTTGGGTCGGCTAGTAGTTGTTTCTTAAAGTTGGAGCAGGAGTTGTTAAGAGTAAGAGTCGTGAGTATAAATTCTATTTGGAGTTAGGGTTTAGAAGCCCTATAAATAACCTTGTATTCTCTCCTCTTTTCATCATCAATAAATCAATTATTTTTCAGCATATGTATAAAAAAACCAAGGAGGAAGGAACCCCTATCGAGTTCCAAGAAGGCCGATCCCCCATAGAGATCATCCTAAGCTTAGAATCCATAAGGGTTCTAACACTTGGCATCAGAGCAACGTTCTTAGTGTATTGTTACCCTTCAACAACCATTTATCATCCCTCTACAGCCCTCTAAAGCAATTCCTACAATTGCTTAAAGATCATCGTTGAATTCTACCGTCATCTCCACTACCGCAAATCATCCTTTGATTCCCCATGGAATTGCAACATGATTTGATTTCCTACCTTATTGCTACTATAATTTAGTTATCCTTATTTTAAAAATTTTTAAAATTCATTCCTAGTTTACTACACAAACTTTTCATCGTAAAGTTTACATCTCTACGATGAAAGTTGCACTGCATAATTCTTAGCCGCATAGCACTGCTTATTTAATCTTGCTGCTACGTCTCTTCTATCCAAATCTCTACGAAATTTTTATGATGGCTTTGGCACTTCCTAACAGCATATTTTATTTTGGTTACGTCAAAAATTCTCTATATAAACCATTGATCTTTTACATCAAAACTATTGCACTTTAGACGTAAAAATCTACCACGGTACCTTCCCATAATATTTGACTTTGCAGAACCATTTGCTATCGTTTCCTTCCACAAAATTTTTGACGGTATTATCTCTCCCTTACCAATAGATTCCCTCTGAGTTTTACTAGAATCTTTATTGAGAATTACTAGAAAAAATTGTGTCTTTACTATTGGAGTTTTACTAGAATTTTTTTTGACGGCTTAGCTGATTTTGCCTAAGCCGTGCGGTACCCATGTGTGTCCGTCTGCAAAGGTCAGCCTTCCTCAAGATCTCCTAGGGTCACTTAGACTTATAAAAGAGAAAACGAGCTAAAAGAAGCAATTTCAACGAGATCCACAAGCAACTACTCAAGCAAACACTTTATAAAGTCAAATACAAATTACACCTATAGACATTACAAACTTAAGAAGGTTGCACACAAAGGATAAAGGTCCATTATAAACTGAAGTTCTCACAAGCATTTATAAGACACACTTATATTTACAAGCCAAAATCAGCCACAAAGCAAACCAAACTAGAGCTGCCAAGCCTACTGCAAGCTCGCTACTTGTTGTACAAGGTATGTACACAAACTGAAGGACACAGACAAACATGAGCATTTCATCAAATACCTTGTTTATATTTTTGTCTGTGACATTCTCCCCCACTTATTCCTTCGACGTCCTCATCGAAGCCACTGTAGACGTTGCATCTCCTCGTATTTTGCTGAATCTTCAATTTTTTACTTTGGCTGCAATACACCCCTTTGGCTCCCAGTCTGTCATGGGCTTAACTAATTTTGCCTAAGTCGTGCTGTACCCATGCATGTCTGTCCGTAAAGGCTAGCCTTTCCCAAGATCTCCTAGGGTCCCTTAGACTTACAAAAGAGAAAATGGGCCAGAAGAAGCAATTCCAATGGGATCCACAAGCAACTGCTCAAGCAAACACTTTATAAAGCCAATACAAATTATACCAATAGATATTACAAACTCAAAAAAGTTACATACAAAGGATAATGGTTCATTACAGACCGAAGTCACCACAAGTGTTCACAAGGTACACTCGTATTTATAAGCCAAAATCGACTACAAAATAAACCAAATTAGGGTTGTTAAGCCTACTACAAGCCAGCTACTTATTGTATAAGGTATGTACATAAACCGAAGTACATGAATAAATATGAGCATTTCATCAAATAACTTGTTTACATTATTGTCCGTAATATTCTTCCCCACTTATTCCTTTAACGTCCTCGTCAAAGCCACTGTAGATGCTGCATCTCCTTGCATTTTGCTGAATCTTTAATCTTCTGCTTTGGCTGCAATATGCCCCTTTGGCTCCTAGTCACTCTCCGTTATTGTTATTGAGTAGTCGAACTCTGATCCGCTATACTACTTCAACTCACCAATGACTGAATCTGGTGTGGGGTTGGCAGAGTTGTGCTAATCCTTGTTGACTCTCGTGAATCCTTCTGATGAAAGAAAAGACCTACCTTATTATGTGCCAATATCGTAGTATACTCATGTTGCTTGAACTGGATAGATGCTTATTGGAACTTTAACGAGCATCGCCTCACAGGATTTAAAGTTTTTAAGGTCCTTCTTCAAGTAGATTCGCATCATGCCCGCTTTCGATTGACATTCAATTGGAAAATGAAGCAGACAATCTATTCTCAGTAGTACTGATCACCAATGGTAAAGATTTGAAAACTATTATCTTTTATAACTTATGCAGAGCTCCTCTGCTGGATAAGTAAGAGAACTGGGATACTTGACTTCACCCATTCGCTTAGTAGTTGACAAGGCAAGGCTACTTGGCTTTGCTCACCTCCTCGAGTTAACAGAATTATGGTACTCAGTTTCGCCCATTCTCTTTAGTTGAGCATGCAAATGTTACTCGATTTCGCTTGTCTCATTGAGTTTGTACTTTATGTATCGAGCTGGTTACTAATATTTGTCTGCTCTTTGCTCACACTTCTGAGGCACTTGAAGTGTTTGCACTCTTTACGTTGAGTTAGCTACTGTGATTCCCCTTCCTACTGCCATTGAACTTTTAGAATGCAAGAAGTTTTACCCGAAAGAGCAAAAAGTTTACCCCAACTTGGAGTCCCGTAACTTGGAGTAAGTCTTTGATAGTTCTGGTCACCTCTGGGATTATACCGTCTTCTCCATCATCCTTGTTGCCTACTCCTATGAGTAGAAAAGGTGCAGTACCGCATACTGCCTACTTCGTTCCTTGGTCGAGCACTCCTGCATCAACTTGAAGTCCCTTGCTTTCGGGTATCTTGATGAAAAGCTCATCGACACCAATCTTATGAAGTTCCTTGGCCTCTGCCTTTTTGTCCTGTCTTGGTACTTGGAGTTTGTCTCTGCATTCTCCACCTCCTCGGCACCTTTTACGACCAATGCTCTCCCCCTATGAGAGCAAGGGATCGATGACTCCACGAAAGTCCCGCCTCTATGATACTATAGCGCTCCCAAGTCCATGACCCTCCTATCCATTGCTTTGCATATGTATACATTCTTTTGTGATCGGTAGATCAGCCTCTGCGGCACTATGGCACTCCTCAGAGTCCACTTCCTTTCTAATCGACACTTTACTTTTTGAGTAGTTGAGCCCTACTGGACTCGTCATCACTTCCTCACCCTTTTCGATCACCTGCTTCAATACCATTGTATCCTCCTAGCAGTTCTCCTTAGTCGATAGAAAGACAAACTGTAACTCTCATGTATGGTCTCTGCCATCTTGTTATAGGGCTCACACTGATTCTGTTCTCCTTAGCTTCCTTGGTAACAACAACATTCGCTTACTTTGTCTTGTCCTCTGATTTGTCTGGCTCCCTTAAACGAATATGAGCACTGAAGCTATCAAACTCTCCAGTCACTTCGATCATCCCTTTGTATGATCAAGTCTCCTCCATGGGACTCACTAGTATATACAATCTGACTTCTCCCTCAGTGGTACATAGCCTCCATATACTGATTACCAAGATTTTCATCTGATGCAAGCTTTGATGCACACACACACAGAAGACTCGCCTCTGTGGTACCATGGTATTCACTCCTTAAATCCACAGCCCTTCTTGTTATTGTATTGTTCACTAAAGTGGAGCTCCTAGCAGCTCTTGATCATTCATATGATCACATCCCCCATATGTTGATGACTAAGGCTTTCATCCAATGCAAGCTCCAATGTACACATGAAAATCGTGTCCCTCACTCTACAGTACTATGTCATTCACTCCTTGAATCTATAGCTCTTCTTATCATGTCTTATACCAAAGTAGAGCTCCTAGTAGTTTCTGATCATACCTTCGTATGATCATGTCCCTCACGGGACATGACCACATGTGTTACACTACTACGAACTATTCCACCATGATCCACTGCACCATGTCACCTCTTGGTGACATCTCCATTGTATACAGTTTCTCATATGGTGAACTCGGACTATGACTTCTCCATGTATGGCCTCTGCCAACACCTCGTAGGGTCTCTACCATCTCTAAATTTTTATTCGCTCCCTTGGCAATTCACCTTCGTTCACCCACTCTTGGGTCACACCTGGATGAAGCATAGCTCTAGGACTATCTGTCACTAAGTAGCTCCTGAAGTCCCCTAACTTCGCTAGAATTAGTGCACCATTATCTGGATCTTGGGCATCTATCCCTCACCAGCACAATCTCTGTTATGCACCAGTTGTTCCTAACAGCTCGAATGACAACACTGTGACAAATTCTTCAAGAGTACCTACCTCTGCATCCTCTTTTCCCGTGTTAAGGTCTCCTAATCCCAACTTCGCCTCCGCAAGTTGAATCACCTTAGTTACTCCGTTAAATGCATCTTTAAGGTAACTTGCATATGCCTCGAAGCTCTCTTTGTCTTTGGCACCCAGCAAGATAAGTCTGTCCCATCAGAATGAAAAACCCATGGAATGACATGATCCAACTCTTACCTCTACAAGAGTTTATGCCCTTAACCTTTATCCAAGGAAAGCTCTGTGCCTCTGCTCCATGTTTCATCTTCTATATCAACTCCCTTCATGTGGCTTGGATACTTCACCAAGTTCCACCCAAATTACTCCACTCCTTGATTTGCATTGAGTTGATAGTGACCCTCGCCTCCACCATTCTATGAGTCAACCCTTTGTTGAGTTCGATTTCTACATCGACTCTAAGTGTGCCTTCATATAATGTTGCATTGGATTGCTCCCCCACTTTATCTTGAAATGCATCCACCAATGCATTACCTCATTCGAGATCATGCAATGGCTCTTCATCGCTCGCTCGGTCCATTGAGCTTTATGGAGATATTGCCTTGAGGAACTCTTCCTCAATATGTGTGGTCTATTGCATATGATTCTCCCTCTGGAGAACTAGGACTTATCCCTCTTGGATATCTGTCATGTTGAAGCAACTTTCCTCTTGACATTCTTTTCATTAGAAGTTTCGAAGATCACCATCCCCTTCGAGCTACTCCGTCTTGCTGAACAACTTGTGCCTTGTCCTGTCCCTATAAATGCACTTGCTAGATTGCGGTTCTTCGCTAATATAATCCCCACTACACCCTTCAAGGTTTAGCAACATGCTGAACTTGTTGCACATTTCAGCCTCCTATGGACGTATCCTTTCCATGTTGAAGAGAAAGTTCTGATGCTCCATGGTGTCGAGCTCCGATCGCACCTTGGGATAGCCACAAACACTCCATCGTCCATGTATAAGCCCTTGCATAAGTACCGAATCTTTCGAGTTAGTAATTTCTCTCACCTCTGAGAGCTTTGCATAACTCTTTTAGTCATTATGCAACACCTCCCACTTTGTACGGTCTCATCTTTTACTAAGCACCCTACTTACCTTGAGCACCATCAAGTTTAGTTATCAACGTCGAGTCATAGCTCATCCTTTGATGCCCAGTGAATTACAACAGGATCTGATTCCTACAATTGCTTAAAGTAATTCCTACAATTGCTTAAATATCGTCGCTGAATTCCACCGTCATCCCCACTAACACAGATCATCCTTTGATTCCCCATGAATTGTAATAGGATCTGATTTCCTACCTTACTACTACTACAATTTAGTTATCCTTATTAAAAAAAACCTAAAAATTCATTCCTAGTTTGCTACACAAACTTTCTATCACAAAGTTTACATCTCTACGATGAAAGTTGCACTGTAGAATTTTTAGCTGCATAACACTACCTTTTTTTTATCTTGCTGCTTTGTTTCTTTTATCCAAACCTTTACAAAAATTTTTTGATGGCTTTGGCACTTCCTAACAGCGGATTTCCTTTTGGTTGCATTGAAAAATTCTCTATATAAACCATTGATCTTTTACGTCAAACTGCTGCACTTTAAACGTAAAAATCTACTACAATACCTTCCCGTAATCTTTGACTTTGCAGAACCATTTGCTATCGTTTCCTTCCATAAAATTTTTGATGGAATTATCTCTCCCTTACCAATAGATTTCATTTGAGTTCTATTCAAATCTTTATTGAGAATTGTTGGAAAAAATTATGTCTTTACTATTAGAATTTTTTTTGACAAAAAATCTACTACTGCACCTTTATCTTTTTTCTTCTCCTTAACCTACCAAAACCTAATCATCTAGCTGCCACCAACCAAGATGTCTTTAGGGCATCCCTTTAGCCTTTAGACGTAATCGTCATAACCTATTTTCATAACCCTAACAGCACCCAAAGTTGTAGCCCAAAATAGTAAACCCTTGCAGCCACAATCTTTTACCATTGATCTTTTATCCGAACCTTCCACCACCTTACTGTCACGGGCTTAGCTGAATTTGCCTCAGTCGTGTGGCACCTATACGTGTCTGCCTACAAAGGTCAGCCTTCTCCGAGATCTCCTAGGGTCACTTAGACTTACAAAAGAGAAAATGGGCCAAAAGAAGCAATTCCAACAGGATCCACAAGCAACTGCTCAAGCAAATACTTTATAAAGCTAAATACAAATTACACCCATGGACATTACAAACTCAGAAAGGTTACACACAAAGGATAATGGTCTATTATAGATTGAAGTCCCCATAAGTGCTTATAAGACATACTCATATTTACAAGCTAAAATCAGCCACAAAGTAAACCAAACTAGGGCTGCCAAGCCTATTGTAAGTCCACTACTTGTTGTATAAGGTATATACACAAACCGAAGGACACGGACAAACATGAGCATTTCATCGAATACCTTGTTTACATTTTTATATGTGACATTCTCTCCCACTTATTCCTTCGACGTCCTCGTCGAAACCACTGTAGACGTTACATCTCCTTGTATTTTACTGGATCTTCAATATTTTGCTTTGGCTGCATCACACCTCTTTGGCTCCCAACCGCTCTCCACTACTGTTGTTGAGTAGTCGAACTTTGATCTGTCATGCTGCTTCAACTCACCAATGATTGAATCTGGTGTGAGGTTGGTTGAGTTGTGCTAATCCTTGTTGACTCTCACAGATTCTTCTGATGAAGGAAAAGACCTGCCTTATTATGCACTAGTATCGTAGTATACTCATGTTGCTTGAACTAGGTGGATGCTTGTTGGAACTTTAACGAGTATCGCCTCATAGACTTTTAAGGTTTCTGAGGTCCTTCCTCTATAGTGTTTGCCCATTGATCCTTCTTCCATATTTAGTTATACTTCTAAGTTGGTTCGCATCACTCCCGCTTTCGATTGACATTCAATTGAAAACTGAAGCGGACAATCTACTCTCAGTAGTACTGATCACCAATGGTAAGGATTTGATAACTATTATTTTTCATAAGTCTTTTTTGAAGGGTCACTAGACTTATGCAAAGCTCCTCCGCTAAGCCAGTAAGAGAACTGGGAGACTCGACTTCACCCATTCTCTTAGTAGTTGAGAAGGCAAGGTTACTTAGCTTTGCTCACCTTCTCAAGCTAAGAGAATTGGGGTACTCAGTTTTGCCCATTCTCTTGGGTTTAGAAGGCAAATGTTACTCGATTTCGCTTGCCTCCTCAAGTTTGTACTTCATACATTTAGCTAGTTACTAACAGTCGCCCACTCTTTACTCACACTTCTAAAGCACTTGAAGTATTTTCACTCCTTATGTTGAGTTAGCTACTATGATACATCTTCCTACTATCATTGAACTTCTGGAATGCAAGAAGTTTTGCTCAAAAAGAGTAAAAGGTTTATCCCAACTTGGAGTCCCCCAACTTGGAGCAAGTCTTTGATAGTTTTGGTTGCCTCTGGGATTGTACCATCTTCTTCATCACCTTTGTCGCCTACTCCTCTAAGTAGAAAAGGTATAGTACCGCGTATTGCTTACTTCGTTCCTTAGTCGAGCACTCCTACATCAACCTAAAGTCCCTCGCTTTCGGCTATCTTGATGAGAAGCCCATCGACACCAGTCTTATGAAGTTCCTTGGCCATTGTCCTTCTGCCTTGCCTTGGTACTTGGAGTTTACCTTTGCATTCTCCACCTCCTCGGCCCCTTTTACAACCAATGCTCTCCCTCCATAAGAGCAAGGGATCGATGACTCTACGGAAGTCCCACCTCTGTGGGACCATGGTGTTTCCAAGCCCATGGCCCTACTATCCGTTACCTTGCATATGCATCCCTTCCTTTGCGATTGGTAGATCCACCTCTATGGCACTGTAGTGCTCCTCTGAGTCTACATACTTTCTAACTGATACTTTGGTTTTTGGGTAGTTGAGCCCCTCCGAACTCATTGTCACTTTCTTGCCCCTTTCGACCACTTGCTTAAACACCCCTGTATCCTCCTAACAGTTCTCCTTGGTCGATGAAAGACAGACTATAACTCTCATGCATAGCCTCGACCATCTTGTTGCAGGGCTCGCGTTGATTTTGTCCTCCTTAGCTTCCTTGGTAGCAACGTTCGCTTATTCGGCCTTGTCCTCTGACTTGGCGGACTCCCTTAAGCGAATGTGAGCACTAAAGTAGTCCAACTCTCCAGTCACTCTAACCGTACCTGAGTATAATCAAGTCCTCTCTGTAGGACTCATTGGTACTTACAATCTGATGTCTCCCTCGGTGGTACATAGCCCCCATATGCTGATGACCAAGGCTTTCATTTGATGTAAGCTTCGATGCACACACATGGAAGGCCCGCCTCTGCGGTACCATGACATTTACTTGAATCCACAGCCCTTCTTGTCATTGTATTGTTCACTAAAGTGGAGCTCCCAATAGCTCCTAATCATTCACATGATCACGTCCCCCTCCATGGGACTCACTGGTACTTGCACTTGGACTTCTTCCTCGGTGGTATACAGTCCCTATATGCTGATGACCAAGGCTTTCATCTAATGCAAGCTCTGATGAATACACGAAGACCCGCTTCTATGGTACCATGACATTCACTCATTGAATCCATAACCCTTCTTCTTGTTGTGTCATATACCAAAGTGGAGCTCCCAGTAGCTCCTGATCATACCTCCGTATGATCATGTCCCTGATGGTCCGCTGCACTATGTCGTCTCCTGGTGACATCTCCATTACATACAGATTCTCGTGTGATGAACTCATATTATAACTTCTCTATGTGTGGCCTCTACCAACACCTCATAGGGCCTTCACCATTTTCGATTTTTTGTTTGCTCCCTTGGCAATTCACCTTTGTCCACCCACTCTTGGGTCACACTCGGACGAAGAATAGCTCTAGGATAGTCCATCGCTTAGTAGTTCCTGAAATCCCCCGACTTTACTAGATTTGGTGCACCATTGTCTGGATCCTGAGCTTTTATCCCTTACCAGCACAATCTCTACTATACACCACTTGTTCCGGATAACTCGAATGGCAACATTGTGACATATTCTTCAAGAGTACCCGCCTTTGTGTCCTCTTTCCCCTTGCTAAGGTCTCATGATCCCAACTTCTCCTTTGCAAATTGAATCACCTTAGTTACTCCATTAAATATATCTCTGAGGTAAGGTGCATGTGCCTTGAAGGTCCCTTCATCTTTGGCACTTTGCAAGGGAAGTCCGCCCTATCAGAATGAAGAATCCATAGAATGACATGATCCTACTCTTGCCTCTATAAGAGTTCATGCCCTTGACTTTTGTCCAAGAAAAGCTCTATGCCTATGCTTTATGTTCCAACTTCTATGTTAACTCCCTTCATGCGACTTGAATACTTCACCAAGTTGCTCCTTGATTTGCATTGAGTTAATAATGCCCCTCGTGTCTACTATTCCATGGGTCAGCCCTCCGTTGAGTTTGATTTCCACATCGACTTTAAATATGCCTTCATATGATGTTACCTTGGATTGCTCCCCCACTTGATCTCAAAATACATCCACCAATACATTACTTTATTCAATATCATGCGACGACTCTTCGTCACTCTCTAGGTCCATTGAACTTTGTGAAGATATTGCCTTGAGTAACTCTTCCTCAATATATGTGGTCCATTGCATATGATTCTCTCTCTAGAGGACTAGGACTTATCCCTCCTGTATATCTATCATGTTGGAGCAACTTTTCTCTTACATTTCTCCTACTGAAAGTTTCAAAAACCACCATCCCCTTTAGACTACTCCATCTTGCTAAACAACTTGTGCTTTGTCCTGCCCCCGTAAATGCATTTGCTAGATTATGACCCTTCGTCAATACAGTCCCCATTGCACCCTTCAATTTCTAGCAATGTGTCGAACTTGTTACACATTTCAGCCGCCTATGGACGTATCCTTTCCATGTCGAAGAGAATGTTATGGTGCTCCATGGTGTCGAATTCCGATCGCACCTTGGGATAGCCACGAACACTCCATCGTCCGTGTACAAGCCCTTGAATGAGTACTGAATCCTTCGAGTTAGCAATTCCCCTCACCTCTGTGAGATTTGCATAACTCTTTTGGCCGTTGTGTAACACCTCCCACTTTGCATGATCTCATCTTTCACTAGATGCCCTCAAGTTTGGTTGCCAACATTAAGCCGTAGCTCAAACCCAACCATTTCAGTCTTTGTGCGCTACATATTTTTCTTCGCTTGTTTGTCCTCGTTGTGCCTCTCGTGCAAAGGGTTGGCCATTCCTCTGAATGCCAAACCTGGATGTCCACTCCTCCGAGCGACTCCTTTCCCTACATTTCAATGTCCATTTTCCTCAAATAGTTGTGCATGCTGGCTGTCCTCCACACAGCCCAGCTAGGTCCTCCACATTTCTATGACGAGTGTTTTTGCGTGTGCTTGTCATACTCTGATATCATAATGTCATGGGCTTAGCTGATTTTGCCTAAGTCGTGCGGCTCCCATGTATGTCCGTCCACAAAGTCAGACTTCCCTGAGATCTCATAGGGTTACTTAGACTTATAAAAGAGAAAACGAGCCAGAAGAAGCAATTCTAACGGGATTCACAAGCAACTACTCAAGCAAATACTTTATAAAGCCAAATACAAATTACACCCATGGAAATTATAAACTCAAAAAGGTTGCACACAAAAAATAATGATCCATTACAGATCGAAGTTCCTACAAGTACTTACAAGACACACTTGTATTTATAAGCCAAAATCGTTGTACAAGGTATGTACACAAACCGAAGGACACGGACAAACATGAGCATTTCATCGAACACCTTATTTACATTTTTGTCCGTGACACTATGCTATTGACCTGTTAATGAAAAAATAACAAAGATATCTCTGATCTATAGGCATACGCCATGGCTTCTTAAGATCCAATTAATGCCAAATTTGAGGTGTTAGAATCTCGACTCGAATCACAGCTTGAATCACATTTGGAGGACAAACTGTGTGCTTTATTCGCGGAATTCAAGATTTGACAGCCACCAAGTCCAACCAAATTTTAATGAGGAGAGAGTTCAGAGAAGCCTATAGAGAAGGAGGGACAACCCTCGGACATACTTCCATGAGAGTGGACTTCCCACGATGGGAAGAAGGAGACCTAGCGGGGTGGATTTCATACGCTGAATGTTACTTCTGCTACTACCTAACATTGGATGATGCTATGGAGGAAATCACTGTCATCCACCTTAAAGGAGATGTTATATGGTGGTACAATTAGCTTGAGTACAACCATGGGCTCCGACATGGATTCAATTTAAGAACGCACTACTAAACCGCTTTGGACTGACGAAGTACGAAAATATCGACGACCAACTCATAAAGATTCGATAAACCTCCATGATTCAAGAGTACTAAACTAGGTTTGAGAATTTATCCTATCTTGCTCATGATTAGACTGATCAACAATTGTTAGGGACATTCATCAAGGGACTCAAATCGGAGATTAAAGGAGAAGTTAAGGCGTGGCAACCTTGTACCGTAACGATTATGATTTCTTTCACCCAAATACAAGAGGAACAGCTTAACCAAGATGCTTGGAGGATGAGAACCACTCCTAGGCTCATGGCATATAAACCTCCTTCTGCTCTCAGCCATCCTTCTGATAGAACTCTAGAAGGAGCTCTATAGAATTTGATCTTTGAGAGGGATCAACCCTTGGAACACTATAAGGGTTCCTCTTTCCTAGAACTCGGCACAAGGCTGAAATAAGATGATTCTTGCTTGATAAAAAGAGGAGACAACTACATGCTTATATAGAGTTTTAAACCCTAGCCCAAGGGGGGTGCTACGTAAGTAAAATTATCTCATTACCCCTTCTATAGCTGACCTGCCTTAGTAGGGATAGGCGGTAGCCTAATTGGCTATATAGCCGACTCTAGCATATAAAAACCCCAACTGATCAGCCCAATAGGGGGGGTGGTGGCCATTAAGCCCTAAGGCCTCAATCTAAATCATAGTCACACTTCTTTATAGGATAGACGTGACTAGGTATGGTTTTATTACAATCTCACATGGTTCTTATTGATTACTTCTAGGGTGATTAGGACTCAACCATGCTGGAGTCCTATCAGACTCGCCCTCTTTTGAATCAGCCATGTCTTTAAGGCTATGTGTCCATAAACTTTGGGAACCGAGTCTTCAGCTCCTCATAAGACTCCCACGTTGCATCTTCGGATGGTAAGTTATTTCATTTCATAAGTACTTCAGTTGAGGGGTGTCGATGGTGCATCACAATCCTTTGATCAAGTATAGCTTGTGGTTGAGCTTGAATATCACCATCATTTGTAGTGTTCGATAACTAGGTCTGGGCCGACTCATATTCTCCCAATTTGGGCTTTAGCAAGGATACATGGAAGACAAGATGAATCTTAGCATCTTCTGAGAGCTTTAATCTATATGTCATAGCACCAATATGCTCCAAGATCTGATATGGTTCATAGAATCGTGGAGATAGCTTCATCGATGCTCTAGCATTGATTGACAGCTACTTGTATGATTATAGGCAAAAGTAGACCCCATCTACAAAAAATTCTTGTTTGCTTCGACGAGTGTCTGCTTATTGCTTAATGCGGGCTTGAGTGGCAGTTAAGTTATCCATCAACAGCTGCAGAAGCTTGTCCTTATCAATTAAGTTTTAGGTATTACAGGGGGCAGGGGGCGGTAGGCCATATAATGCCTCATAGGTGGTACATTTAGTTGATGAATGATAGGTTGTATTGTACCACCATTTGGCCCAAGGAATCCATTTTGTCCACTCTTTTGGCCGATTACTAGTGAAGCACCATAGATAAATCTCAAGACATCCATTCACTACTTCTGTTTAACCATCCGTCTGCGGATGATATGTTGTGCTCATCTTGAGTTATGTGTCTTATAATTTGAAGAGTTCAGTCCAAAATTTGCTTGTAAATACCCTGTCACGGTCGCTCACAATTGACATTGGCATCTAATACAATTTAATAATATTTTTCACAAAGATTTAAGCAATATTGGCAGCGTTATAGAGATATCTCATAGTATAGAAATGAGCATATTTGGTTAGACAATTTACCACCATAAAGATCATGCTTTTATTTTGAGATGATGGTAGCATTTAATAAAGTACATGGAGATGTAAGTCCATGTCGAGTTCAGTACAGGTAGTGGTTGTAGTTTTCTTGGACTTACCACCGTTTCACCTTTTTGCTGCTAGCATACATTATATTTAGATACATAATCACAAATTGATATTTTCATGACCTTCCAAAAGAAGTTTTGCTTCACCCTCTTATATGTTTTCAGAAATCCAGAGTGCCCTGCTAAAGGTGACGAGTGCATCTCATGCAAAATAATTCTGATGTAAGGGGAAGAAGGAACAATTACAATTCGGTCTTGGTAGCGCAAGTCCTTTAAATCCCAAGTGTAGTGGCTCATGGAACCCAGATTCTTCTCCAACTTTACTATGATGCCTTAGTAAAGTTGGTGGAGGGGAGAGAGATGGCTGAAATTTCAGCTTATCCCGGTAGCTGAGATAGAGCATCTACAACAACATTCTCTTTCCTCTTTCGATAAATAATTTCATAATCAAAGCTAAGGAGTTTAGTTACCCATAGTTGTTACTCCAAGGAAGATATTTTTTACTCCAGGAAGTATTGAGACTTCGGTGGTCGGTTTTAATCTGAAAACGTCGGCCGATTAGGTAGGGTCTCCACTTTGTGATGGCATATACGATAGCAAGCATTTCTTTATCATACACAGATATTTTAAGGTAGGAGGTAGACAAAGCTTTGTTGGTGTAGGCAAGTGGTCAGCATCTTGCATTAGGACAGCCCCAATTCTAACTCGGGATGCGTCGACCTCAATAATAAAGGGGCGGTTGAAATCGGGTAGCGTTAGGACTAGCATCATCATTATGGCTGCCTTGAGTCCTTCAAAGGCTGTGGAAGCTTTATTCGACCACAAGAATGAGTCTTTCTTCAGTAGGGACGTGAGTGGGGCACTGATCTTACCATAATCTTTCATGAATTTTTGGTAGTAGCCCGTGAGTCTAAGGAAGCCGCGCAACGATTTTATGTTCATAGGTCTCGGCCATCCTTGCATTGCTTTGATCTTTGTCGGGTCTATTGCCACTCTATTCTATGATATAATGTGTCATAGATACTCCATTTTATATTATAAAAAGCTGTATTTTGATTGTTTAACATAAAGAGTATTCTCCCGAAGAATCGTTAGAATAATTCGTAAGTGCTAAAAATGTGTATCAAGCATAGGGCTGTAAATGAGAATGTTATTAAAAAATACCAGTACAAACTTAAGTAGAAACCTCCAAAAAATATAATTCATCAAGCTTTAGAAAGTGGAAGAAGCATTCATAAGTCCGAAGGGCATTACCACGGATTTTTAGTCACCGTTATATGTGCGAAATATGGTTTTCGGAACATCTTCAATGCATACCTAAATTTGATGGTATCCGAAACGGAGATCCAATTTAGTGAAGACTCAGACTCTTTTCAATTCATCCAAGAGCTCATCTACTACTGGTATAGGATATTTGTCTTTGACGTTGATGATGTTCAAAGCCCGATAATCAACGCATATCTGCCACATACAATCATTATTGTGCATAAACAACACCAACGAGGAGTAAGGGCTGCAGCTTGGTCGAATTACTCTAGTGTCGAGCATCTCCTTAATGATGTTCTCAATCTCCTCCTTCTGCAAGTGAGGATAACAGTAGGGTCTTAAGTTTGCTAGAGATTTACCCGACAGTATAGGAATGCGGTGGTCATGAGGCCAATTAGGGGGAAGCCCATGTGGCTCCGTAAAAATATTTACAAATTCGTCCAGCCATAGGGCAAGCTTAAGATCTGAATTTTGCACGTTCTCTTCCTTTGATGGCTATCGGATATGTATAAAAAATCTATCATATATCTTGTGTAGCACCTTCTTCATCCACTATGTCGAAATAGTGGAGATATGGCTCCCGCGCTTGCCTCGCAAGGTGACCTGTCTCCCTTTACAATAAACCTTCATGATTAACTTAGAAAAATTATAAGAGATGTCACCTAAAGTTGTGAGCCATTCAATCCCAAGCATGGCTTTATAGTCATCAATAGGTAGGAGGAAGAAGTCAACTACCACTTCCTGATCTTGTACGAGTAATTTTACCCATGGGTACTATTGGTCATAATTGAGGATTCGCTCGTTGGTGACTTTTACATCAAACTTATTGCAACCTTTGATTTGAAGCACTATACATGTAGCAACCTTGCTGTTGAGGAAGTTATTTGTGATGCTCATATCTATGAGAACGGTGATGGGTTGCTGCTTAAGGAGTCCTCCAACTTTCATTATCTGCGGGTTGGAGTAACCGGCCAGCGCGTGCACTGCAGAGTTGGCCAGTTGGGGCTCTTCCTCTATGGTTTCATCTTCGAGTTCGAGGTCTTCTTCAGATGGTTCAGTATTCTTATCCTCTACTAGTTCGATCACGAGGAGCCATCCTTTTTTACAGTGATGTTCTCGACTCCACGGTCCATCATAGTGTCAACACAACCCCTTGGTCGATCATTCCCCAAGCTTATCTCTTGTCAATTTTCTTGGTGCAAGGGCTCAGATAGTAGTAGAGGGGGCTGAAGGCTTTTGCATGGCTAGTCAGGGAGTGACCCTTGTCCTTCATACTTCATGGTTCAATCATTCCTCTTAGATTCTTGCAAAAGAAATTATCGCCATAAGAGTGTACAGTTGTCGTACCTTTACTTCTTTTCGAATCTCCAGCTTTAGGCCCTCAATAAAAGTTGCTAAAAGTTATTTTTTAGATCAATCTATAGTTTGGTTAGATAAACGTTCAAACCTTATTTGATATTCTTGTATTGTAGAGGTTTGCCGAATCTTAGCCAATTGTCCGTCAACATTATCGTAATTGGTTGGTCCAAAGTGATTTAATATTCCTTCCCTGAATCGCTACCAAGAAAGACTTTCATGAGTGTGCTCAAATCAATTGAACTACTAAATAGTATCTCCTTCGAGGTGGATGACATCAATCTTAACCCTTGTAGCGTCGGGGGTTCGGTAGAACCAAAAATAGAACTTCGCACGTGAGATTCATCTGATCAGGTCTCCTTCCCATATAGGGAAGTCTATCCTCATGCATGAATTCTTTGGATTAGGGATGGTGCAACCTCGCTCTTGGGAATCATCTATCTAATATGAAGTTTCTCCTTGCTGTGATTTTCTCAAGCTCGATGGCTAGCCCATGGCGAATTCGGTAAAAAGGGGTCAGAACTTTTCCTCCATGTGGTCTTCAAAGGCTTTAAACTTGGTGTTAATGGCCTCCTCTGATACCATGGTATAGGCCTCTAGATCTGTAATGTTGAGGTCTTTTTT
This sequence comes from Ensete glaucum, assembly GCA_021527575.1. NCBI lineage: Eukaryota > Viridiplantae > Streptophyta > Magnoliopsida > Zingiberales > Musaceae > Ensete > Ensete glaucum. The sequence continues at coordinate 22,233,162 of CM038556.1, read as the reverse complement.
TTGTTGTCAGGTTAAGGGCATGAGAATTTTTGGGGGAGAGGTGGTCGGTTGTATGGGTGGATAGGTCTAGATGGTTGCTACAATTAGGGCTAATTTAGGAGATTGATTAGGATCGATTTAGGGTATAGTTTGATATGGTTCTTGGTTGAGGATGGTAGGGTTTGAGGATGAGAGAAAGAGTCCAAAAAACTAAAAAAGATAGCACTCAAATCCAATTGAATTCAGTGAAGAAAGGGTTGTGTAGGTGCTATCCTGCCGAGCAGAATTTGCGATGGAGAAATAATGAATTTTCAACATAAATTCCAGAGAAAAACCCAAAGAAAATGTGTATAAATTTGTCAACAAATCATCGGTTCAGATGTGGCCAATATCAACAAATAGGTTCAACAAAATTTCAACAGTGTAACGGTGGGAAAATAGATGAAAAGATGGACGGCAGATTCTTTGTCACAAAACTCTAATAGTACGCGATGAGGAATTACAACACAATAAAATCGGTTTTAGAGAGAATTCTTTCCAGAGATCAATCTTAGATGAGGGCTAAGATGATTTATGAAATCATATAAAAGTTTAAACCAAAATAGAGAAGCAATAAACTAGTTTCAAGAGGCAAACAGGCGGTAAAATTTTTTTGCAGTGTTTCACCTTCGTAACGATGATAACATTTGTGACAATAGAAATTTATAGCGAAGAAAATATAGGAAAATATAGGCAAAGGATTTTGTAATAGTGAATAGGTGTGGGTGGTATGAATTTACTAGATCTCCAGTTCAAACACAGAGGCAGCAGCAGATTAATTTGATCTGCGGCTTGGGTGGAAGGTGGAGGCATATGTTGCATCAATTGTGAGAATTGCTTAAAAGGGTGGAGGCGGTAGAGATGGCAGCAGGGGCAGTAGGAACGCTACTATGATACCATATGATAGAACCCAGAAGGAACTCTATAAAATTTGATCTTTGAGGGGAATCAACCCTTGGAACACTACAGAGGTTTCTCCCTCCTAGAACTCGGCACAATACTGAAATAAGATGATTCTTGCTTGATAAAAAGAGAAGACGGTTATATGCTTATATATGATTCTAAATCCTAGCCCAATGAGAATGTTGTCTAAGTAAAATTACTTCTTTACTTTTTATGTAGTCGACCTATCTTAATAGGGATAGGTGGCGGCTTAATTAGTTATATAATTGACTAAGTAGATGAAAATTATGATCGATTCAGTCTAGTAAAATTGGGGGGGGGGGTCACTAAGCCCTATGTCGCTACTAACAGTTAGTGTGTCCTATGTTGAATTATTTGCTCTCCAACATAGGTAGCCTGACACCACTAGGGACCTAATCGTACTTCTCTATTCCGAACTCCCTCTCAAGGATTCCACTATAGCGACGGGGTGAACTAAGCGACTCTTAGGCTCCTGCCTCTCAGTAGGACCTTCCCTTCTATCATTCTCACTACCCTTTTCACAACCCTTACCTAATTCCTGTAGTTGTCCCTTCTACTCCTTAGTTCGAGTTAGAGCCTTCCTTTCTTGTGTGTTTTAGGATGTCTATCCTAGTTCGAGTTAGAGGCTTCGTTAGACAGTTATCCTTGTAATAAGAACCCTGTAGTTTTTCCGAAGAATTGATATGGCCATAAAGACACCTAGTCTTTCTGTTGGGAGTTTCATCCCGAGAGGAATCTACAGTAGAAGCTAGAGAAGAAGCTACAGCAGAGTTTAGAGTTGAAAGAGCAGGTGAGGAAGCAGCAAGCATTGTATAGAAATATCTTGGTAATCCTACGAAGAATTGATATGCTATGCGCAATAACAAGCAACGCTATTACTTTCTTTCAATTTCGAAGTGCCTAGCTGAGTTCGAACAAACAAACAAGCAGTCAGCTTACTCATATATATAAGTTTTGCACTCGAGCGGGTGTGTTAGCTTAGTTGCAAAAAAAGAAGAAATGTTGGGTTAATTAATTCTATACTTTGGAATGTGCAAAGATAGATGAGATTACTTTCAAAGAACTCGCGTTAATACAGCGTTACCGTAGCTTGCTCCATTGCTTGTTTGTTGTTCTCTTGCTTAAAGAATAGATTTATAGCATTACACAACAAATAGAAAATGGTCACCATATAAAAAAGAAGCTCTGCGTTCAAGTGTAAAGCGAGAAGAGAAGGAGAAGACTGTAGATGTAGGGTGTGTGGTGTGTCGAAGTAGAGTTACAGAAGAGAAGGAAGGGCACACTACAGGGTTAAAGGCCTCGTACGCTGCGAGGAAAGTGTGACTATTTACTCGCTGAAAGCATACATAAGAAAGGAGAAGGCTAGACCCGAGGGGCAGGATCATAAACGGGAAGGGAAGTTTAGTACATAAAATTCCAGCGTAGTTTCTTAGGTCAAATCCTTTTTTTCTGCGCTAACAGGAGAGTAGTTGACGGAAAGGTAGAGTTTCTTTTCCTAGTAGATATAGATAGGCGAGTGAAAAAGATTCAATAAAAGGTTGACGAGGAACAACTAAGAACAAAGTGCTAAAGGGAGAGTTGACAGTTTTGCATTCTACGCGGAAGGGAAGGGGGACAGTGTCAGTTCAGTTAAGCAGCACTCCTCAAATTCTTTTTTTTTATTTATAAGTGAGAGATGGATAATTTGACTGTTTTACTTTGTGCAACAAAGACTAACAAGTTTAGGTGCTAAGATAAGATCATCAAATCTTATTAGGATCATCAACATAAGAATCAGCAGCTGTTTCAACGGAATCCGTAGTTCTTTAAAAGTCTCTGGGAAATAGGCCAGGGGCGCCAAAAGAAAGCATTATATAAAAAAGGCATTATTAGGAGGAGGGCAAAGATAGGAGATACAACTGTAAGATGGGAAACAGAGGTTTATAGACGATGAATCAGACTGATTGCCTTACTTAGATAATTGCACTTGATCATACATACGTGTACTTCACTGGAGTCTCTTTTTCCTCTTGGAGATTCTATTACTAGTGGAGTTTGATAGTTCTATTCCTTTTTTTTTTTTTTTTTATAGTAAGTAGGATTCCACTTATTGTTCGTTCCGCTCTAACACAACTATTAGATTCGGCTTCTATTTCTATTGTAGATGAAAGTGATTTTGTCGTCTCGAGGAAGGAGAGGATGAAACGCCTTTTTTTTTTTTTTTTTGGGTGTAATAATACAAAGAGACCATCTGTTTCTTAGTAGCCTACGTAGCAGTAAGGAACTGAAACTTCCCCCTTTTATTTCCTTGTCGCTTCGTTGCTTGCGAATGACCTTACTTTTGCCAAGAGCTTCTCTTCTCTTCTCTTCTCTTCTCTTCGTTGCAACTCCTTTATGAACCTTTCCTTTCTGCTGGACCTCTGACCGGTGGGAAACAACATTTTCCCACCTTCTTCTCTAACTGATGATTCTATAACTGCAATTGCGGATTCTACAGACCCTTACTTTTTCACCTTACACTAGATTCAACAAGTAAAAAAAGCAACCAAGCAAGCAAGCAAACAAACAGTGAGAAAAGGTGAACTCTACTCTCTATCATGCTAATTCTCTTTCGTCGCCAACACTCCCTCGCACTGCTTCAGATCCTGTAACTACTTGTATTGTCGACTTGAATGTCATTGCTGCTTACTTTCTCCTCTTCGAATTGAATCAGCATATACTATATAGCATGGGAATTGAACTTACCTCCATAGCTAGCTCAATGAAAGTAAGCGTAAAGGAGATGTGATAAAGACTTAATGTTACGGGGAACAAGGCAAGGTCAAATAGACGTTGTGCTTACGTTTAATGAGTTACAAATTACAGCTATGTTACAAATTCACTGTTTCGGACTTTTTTTTATATGGGTATTTGATCGATCTTAATGCAAAGAGCGATTGGGTGCCGACATCAATCTCTATTCAACAAATTCCATTATGTATTTCGAGCACACTAGGTATATAAACTAGTAAAGATACAGCTTTATTCTCTTGGTCTCTACCAGACGCACTGAGTAACCCAGGAAAATGGATTAGGTGGAGCATAAACAGCAGTAGATCAAAGATCATGAAAGTAAGTTGCAAGACGACGTTCGGATGGCCTTACTTATTAAGGATTGTAGTAGGCTTGACATTAAAGTAGTCGACGGATGAATTTTAAAGCGTAATCGTAAGTGCCCGTAGGTGAAACTATTGCTGCAGTACCAAGATATAATTGCATATTTCTTTCTCTTCCATCTTGATGATTATGATACTATGCTTGGCATCAAATGGCTGGCAACATTAGATGTTGTTTCCTGAAATCTTTTGAAATTAATCATAAAATTTTACAGCAAAGGAAAACAAGTGGTGCTGCACAGCAAACGGGGGAGCAACATAACAATGATTTGCACACGACGAATGGAGAAAGTTTTACACAAGACATGCAGCGTCTTCTTGATATAACTTAAGTAGCAATCTATGAAGGAGCCTACCAAATTTGAAGACCCAAAACTACTTCCCTTGCTTGCTTAATTTTCAGATGTATTTGACAAACCATGCAGCCTACCTTCTACCTGCTGGCATGATCATTGTATCCCGATTCTTTCGAGCAAACCTTCCGTAAATACTAGGTCATATCGGTATCCTCATCTCCAAAAAGATGAAATAGAAAGGATTGTAAAGGAGATGCTCGAAACATAAGCTATTCGACCAAGTTGCTGACCCAATTCTTCACCGGTGCTCCTCGTACTAAAGAAGGATGAAATATGACAAATGTGCATCGACCACAAGAGCCTAAAATATTTTTTGCAACAGAAGATATCCTCCCCCAAACAATAAAAATGGGTAACAAAATTTCTTGAGTATGATTATGAAATAACTTACAAAAAAAGGAAAGATAATGTTGTTGTAGATGCGCTTTTGCGACTACTCGATCAAGCTAAATTTTCGGTCATCTCCCTTCCAAATAGTGATTTCCTCAAGGATATTAGGAAGGAGCAGAGAGTTGATCTAGAGATCAGTAAAATTATAAAATAATTAAAGAAAGATCCAAGCTCTATGGCTCATTACAGTTGAGATTCAAAAGATTTGTGTTAAAAGGGACGTATTATGCTTGCGCCAAAATCAACTTGCATAAAGACTATCCTTCAAGAGATGCACTCCACTCTTACGGCGGGGCACTATGAGTTCTTTAGAATCTATAAAAGAATTAAATAAATTTTTTATTGGGTAGGGATGAAAAATATTATTACTGAATTTGTAGCACAATATGATGTATGTCAGTAAAATAAAGGCGAAACAATGTCAAGCCCCGGAAAGCTGCAACCTCTACCCATCCCGGATTCGATATGGACTGATATATCCATGGACTTCATCAAAGGGCTGGCCTCATCACAAGAAAATGGTACATTTATTGTTATTATTGATCACCTTACAAACTATGCTCACTTTTGTGTTGTTTGTAATCCCTATACCGTTTCTAGCATCGCTTAGATCATTGTAAAAATGCATGGGATATCAAGATCTATTAGTTATCATGATAGGGTTTTCATTAGCAAATTATGGATATAATTCTTCCAGTTGCATGGCACTACGTTGAAGATGAGCACAGCATATCACCCACAAACTGACAGCCAAACTGAAGTGGTGAATAGGTGCTTGGAGACCTACCTCAGATGCTTTACCAATGATTAGCTAAAAGAGTGGGCAAAGTGGCTTCCCTGGGCCGAGTGGTGGTATAATACAACTTATCATTCATCAACAAAATATACTCCTTATGAGGCTATGTATAGCGAACCTCCCCTTGTAATTTAAAAATATGTATTAGGTACGTCTAAAGTAGAATAAGTAGACAGGGAGCTCAGGGATAGGGACAAAATGCTAAAGTTGTTAAAAGATAATCTCTTTGGCTAGGATTACAAACAAACATCGGTCCAGACCAGAGCATTCATGAAGCTTTCACATTGATTCTATGGACCCTACCAGATTCTCAAGTGTATTAGAGCAGTGGAATACAAATTGGACTTACCTACAAACTCCCAAATCCACCTAGTCTATCATGTGTCATCTTTGAAGCTCAAGTTGGGGCAACATGAGACACCCAAAGCCACCTACCAAATATGACTGTCCAAGAAGAACTTCAGACCTAGCCGAGTGCCATTATTGAACAATGAATCGTGACTCAACGATGGTGACCCACTGTTGAGGTGCTAGTACAGTGGGCGAATCTACCAAGAAAGGATGCCACTTGGGAGGACTATGACAACTTGAAGATTAAATTCTCAAAGTTTATAGAGCATCAGCCTTGAGGACAAGGCTAATTTGAATTGGACACATCTCTTAGGACTCTAGCTAATAAGGTCCTAATGTAAATTCATTGAGAGAGCACATATGTAAATCCAATCTAGCCGACCCCTATTAATAAATGAAGAGGCCAAGTAAGTTAGGATTTTTGGATGAGGCATTGGGCACATGTAACCCTAGTTAGTCACCCCTTACTTTGGTCAAAGGGGGTTGGTTAAGGTAGGGTTGAGTTAGAGTTAGACTGGGAGTCCTAACCGTCGTCCACCCCTAGTTGAGCCGGCTAGTAGTTGCTTCTTAGAGTCAGTGTAGAAGTTGCTTCTTAGAGTTGGAGTAGGAGTTGTTAGGAGTAGGAGTCTTAAGTAAGAATTCTATTTGGAGTTAGGGTTTAGAAGCCCTATAAATAACCTTATATTCTCTCCTCTTTTCATCATCAATAGATCAATTATTTTTTAGCCTGTGTAGAAAAGGAACCCATGCAGAGTTCCAAGGAGGTCGATCTCCTATAGAGATCACCCCAAGCTTGGAATCCGTAACGGTTCTAACACTCAACTAAGTAGCAGCTAATAAAAACATGTGAGATTGTAATAAACACCACCTAGCTTACTCTATCCTATAAAGAAGAGTGGCTAGGGTTTATAATTGGGGTCTTAGGGCTTCCTAGCCACCACCCCCTTTACTAGGTAGGTCGGTTAGGGTTTCTAGCAGGGGCATCCATCTAGTGTAGCCCCGAGGCCGTTGCCCTCCTTAACGGGGCAACCGATTAGAGTGGAGGGCAAAAAGGATAATTCAGTTAGGAAGTATCCCCCAAGGCTAGGGTTTGGAGCCCTATATAAGCATGTAGCATCCACCTCTTTTGAATAAGCAAGATCAATCTTCAATTCAGCCTTATGGCCGACTACTATGACGGAGGAATCCCTACAGCGTTCCAAGGGTTGATCCCCCTCAAAGATCAAATCTCCATAGAATTCCTCTGGAGTTTTGTCATCTAGTATCAGAGCAACGATCTTGCTACCTTTATTGCCATCTCTGGCACCACCATTAGCCAAGCAATTTCCATAATTACTCTTAATGTTGCCATCTCCACCATCACTTCCCGTTGCAGATCAAATAAATCTGCTACTGCCACCACTAATTGCATCAGAAATCTAGTATTTACCTATCACTAATACATTTTGCTATTGTAATTTTCCATCTACAAAATACGAAAAAGAAGTTTTGATCTATCCCTTACTATAAATTCCTTTCATCATAAAAGTTATCATCTTTGTGAATGAAGGATTGCTGTAGAAATTTTTAACCCCATATTACTACCTTTAGCCAATCTATTCGCCATCCCTTTTAAACGAAATTTCTTATACATTCCATAGATCGTTTTGGCTTTCATTTGTGGTTGATCTATTATGGAATTCATCTCTGAAATGCTCTTGTTTTGCTACAAATTTTTGTTGCAAACCGCTGAAATTTTTCAACGAGAATTCTGCCTATTGTAACTAACACCGAATTCGTTGCTGTTATGCTGTCAAAATTTCCTTAATCTAAATTATCATTATTACTGCTATCTAAATCAAGATCTTGTTGTTGAATTCCTCCTTAAATCTCTTGATTTTTTGCTAAAAAATTCATCGAGAAAGTGTTGTTTCTTTGGCGACAACTCTGCTTCTGCGAAGATAACATATATCGTAGCAAACTTTCATTAAATTCTCTCAAACCCTTGCTGTCATCTACTATAAATCCAAAACCCTTTTCCTAACCTTCATCTACTACCATTACAATCCCAAAACCCTACCAAACTGTAGCCCTAAACCAAATCTAAAATAGCCATAAAATAAGCCTAAACCATAGCCTATGCATCCACTGATCTACCCACCTTTTTGGCCATAACCTTCCCCAACTAATTCATGCCCTTAACCCAGTAACAAAAGAGAGATTTTAACATCATAGATTTGAAGGCTTATACTATGACATCTGAGGAGGCCATCAATGTTAAATTCGAAGCCTTCGAGACCCAAATAAAGGAGAAGATACAAACTCTCTTTGCCGAACTTAGTTTGGGCCGATCACCAAGCCCAAAGAAATCACATCAAAGAGAGAGCTTTGACCAAATAGATGACTTCTAGGAGAGAGGAGGATCTATGATTGATCCCTATAATCCACACATAAGGGTAGCCTTCCCTAGATGGGAAGAAAAAGACCTGATTGGTTTGATCTCGCGTAGAGTGATATTTTCGATATCAGAAAATCGTGGATATATCTATGGTGGAAATTATGGCTATACATCTTGAAGGGGATGTCATATAGTAGTTTGATTAGTTTAAACACACCCATGGAGTCCTCTCATTGTGATAATTCAAAAAATGGTTGTTGATCCACTTCAGACCAATCAATTACAAGAACATTGACGTACAACGAGCAAAGATCTGATAAACCTCTACCATCCAAAAGTATCAAACCATATTTGAAAGATTATCTAATCAAACTTCTGATTGGTCTGAAAAACAACTATTGGGACTTTTATTGAGGGCTTAAAGGCGAAGATCCGAGGAGAAGTTAAAGTACGACAACCATACATGCTTACGGTAGTCATCTCTTCCGTGCGACTTCAGGAGGAACAATTGAACCATGAAGCCTTGAAAACTAGGGTCGCTCCCCAATCACCAATACCGAAGCCCTCAGCCCCCCTACTGTCAACTAAGCCCATGCACCAAAAATGTTGATGAGAGAAGAGCTTCGTGAGCAATCAACAAAGGGATTATGTTGACATTACGACGAACTGTGGAGCTACGAACATCACTGTAAAAATGGGAGGCTTCTTGTGATTGAACTATTGGAAGAGGAGGACATTGAACATCTATAAGAGAGCCTTGAACATGAAGAAGAAGATGCAGAAGAAGAGCCACAACTGATTGACTTTATGGTGCACACGCTAGCCGATTACTCTAATATGTAAATGATGAAAGTTGGAAGCCTTCTCAAACAACAACCAATCACTATTCTCATTGATATGGGCAGCACTAATAACTTCCTAAATAGTAAGGTTGCTACTCAGATGGTGCTATACGTTGAAGATTGCAGTAAGTTTGATGTAAAGATCACTGACGGCTGAACCCTAAAGTGCGATCAAAGATGCCCGCAGGTGAAACTATTGCTGCAAGACCAAGAGATCATTACCAACTTCTTCCTCCTACCTATTGATGGAAGGTGACATCTCAACATAGAGTGGCTAACAATGCTAGATGACATCTCTTGGAACCTTTCCAAATTGATTATGAAATTTTACTACAAAGGCAAATAGGTCACTCTACGTGGGAAGCGCGGAAGCAACGTAACCACCGTTTCGACCCAACGAATGGAGAAAGTTCTACACAAGATTAATGATGGCTTTTTTATGCATATCCAACAGTAACCAAAGGAGAAGAAAATAAAATTTAAAGATCAAAACATTGCCCAAATTGCTTGCTGAATTTGTCAACATTTTTTATTGAACCACGTGGTCTTCCTCCTACTCAATGACACAACCACCAGATTCTAATTCTTCCAAGCAAACCACCAGCGAACACTCAATCATACCTTTATCCCCATAAAGATGAGATTAAAAATATTATAAAAATATGCTTGAAACAGGGGTGATTCAACCAAGTTGTAGCCCTTATTCTTCACCGGTGCTACTTGTATGCAAGGACGGAACTTGGCGGATGTGCATTAACTACCGAGCTTTAAATGCCATCACCGTCAAGGACAAGTACCCAATACCAATAGTAGATGAACTTATTAATGAGTTAAAGGAGCCCGAGTCTTCACGAAGTTGGACCTCCGATCCGGTTACCACCAAATTTGGGTATATGAAGACAACATTCCAAAAACTATATTTCACACACATATGACTATTATAAATTCTTGGCAATATCTTTTGGACTCATTACTACTCCTTAAACCTTCAAAAGCCTCATGAACGGTATTTTTTGAAGCTTTTTTTTGTAAATTTGTGTTGGTATTTTTTGATAATATTCTCATTTACAGCCCTTCTCTTGAAACTTACTTTCAGCACTTGCAGTTTGTTTGAACGATCCTTCAAGAGAATACTCTTTTTGTTAAGCAATCAAAATATAGCTTTATCTAGCAAAAAGTATAGTACCTTAGGTATATAATCTCAAAAGAAGGAGTGGCGTTTGACCTAACAAGAATTGAGGCAATGCAGGACTGGTTGAAACCTACAAATATGAAATCACTACGTGGTTTCCTTGGACTAAACGACTACTACCAAAAATTTGTGAAGGAGTATGAGAAGATCAATGCACCCCTCACCTCTCTACTAAAAGCGGATGCCCTCTAATGGTTAGACAAAGCCTCTGCTACCTTCAACAAACTTAAGGCAGCCATGACGACGATATCGGTGCTAATGCTACCAGATTTTAGCTGACCCTTTATCATTGAGGCTGATGCATCTGGAGTCAGAATTAGAGCTGTTCTAATGCAAGATGGTCGACAATCGCATATACCAACAAGGCGTTGTCTCCCTCCTATAAAAAAATATCAATATATGATAAAGAGATGCTCGCAATTGTGCATGTTGTAACAAAGTGGAGACCCTACCTGATCGACCGACGCTTTCAAATTAAAACCAACCATCGAAATCTCAAGTACTTTTTGGAGTAGAAGATGTTATCCCTTGAGAGCAAAAATAAGTAACCAAACTTCTTGGATTTGATTATGAAATTATTTATAAAAATGGGAAAGAAAATATTATTGCAAATGCACTCTCACAGCTACCCGAACAAGCTGAAATTTCAGCCATCTCCCTTCCTACCCCCGGTTTTCTCGAGGACATAAGGGAGGAATGAAACAAGGATCGAGAGACTAACAACATTATTAAAAAAATTGGAGGAGGATCCAAGTGCAATAGCGTACTATATTTGGCATTCGAAGGATTTGTGCTACAAAGATTGCATTGTGCTTATACCTGCAAGAGATGCACCCACACCTTCTTACGTCAAAACCATCCTACAAGAGATGCACCCATACCTTCAACAGGGCAATCTGGATTTTTAAGAACCTATAAAAGAGTGAAGCAAAATTTTTATTGGAGAGGGATGAAAAAAAATATTTCTGAATATATAGCACGATATGATGTATGTCAACAGCAAAAGGGTGAAACAATGGTAAGTCTAGGAAAGCTACAACCACTACCCATACCTGACTCGATATGAACTGATATCTCCATGGATTTCATCGAAAGGCTGCCATCATCCCAAGGTAAAAGCACAATCCTCGTGGTGGTTGATCGACTTACAAAATATGCTCATTTTTGTGTTGTGCGACATCCCTACACTACTTCTAGTATTGCTTAGATTTTCATAAAAAATATTGTTAAATTGCATGGGATACCAAAGTCCATTATAAGTGATCATGATAGGGTCTTCACAAATAAATTTTAGATTGAGTTATTTTAGCTATAGGGCACTAAATTCAAGATGAGCACTGCATATCATCCACAAACTGACGGCCAAATTGAGGTGGTGAATAGGTGTTTAGAGACATACCTTCAATGCTTCACTAGTGACCAGCCAAATGAGTAAATGAAATGGCTCCCTTGGGCTAAATGGTGGTATAATACTATGTATCATTTATCTATGAAATGTACCTCATATGAGGCACTGTATGGTCGACCGACCCCTATGATTCCAAAGTATGTAATTAGCTCGGCTAAAGTGGATCAGATCGACCTAGATTTAATTGATAGGGATAAGCTCCTATAGTTGTTGAAGGATAATTTCTTTGTTGCTCAAGCCAGAATGAAGTAGCAAGCAAACACACAATGAAACAAAAAAAAGTTTTCAGTAAGGGATTGGGTTTATCTTTGCCTACAGCCATACAACCAACTATCAATCAACACACGAGCCTCCATGAAACTATCTCCACATTTTTATTGGCCTTATCAAATCACAAAGCATATTAAGCTGTGACGTATAGACTTAAATTGCCTGATGATGCTAAAATTCACCCTATCTTCCATGTGTCCTGCTTAAAGTCCAAATTGGGAGACACGAGCCAGCCCAGATTCAACTGCCCAACACCACTGATAACGAAGATATTCAAGCCCAACCACAAGTCATCCTCGATCGCAGAATCGTGAAGCATCGCCGACGTCCCTCTATTGAAGTACTAGTAGTGCATTGGCAGTTTACCACTTGAAGATACCACATAGGAGTTATATGATGAGCTAAAGACCCGGTACCCTAAGTTCATGGAACCTCAGCTTTGAGGACAAGACTGATTTGAAAAGGGCGGGCTTGATAGGACCCTAGCAGGATTGGGTCCTACTCAACCAAGTAGCAACTAATAAAAATCCTATGAGATTGTAATAAACCGCACCTAGCTGTCTCTATCCTATAAAGAAGAGTGAGTAGGTTTTATAAGTGGGGCCTTAGGTCTTCCTAATTGTTGCCCCCTTTATTGGGCAAGTTGGCTAGGGTTTCTAATAGGGGCGACACCTATCTAGTGCAGCCCCTAGGCCACATCTATTTCATGATTGAGTCATATTGAAGTGCTTCCACAATTTGATGTTGCTGCCTTGAAGACAAGGCTAATTTAAAGAGGACGAGTCTAATAAGACCTTAATAGGATCGGGTCCACATCTATTTCATGATTGAGTCATGTTGGTCAGTCCAATCGAGTCAGTTTGATTGAGTCAACTATGAGTTTCTTTAATTTTTATTATTTAATTAAGAGTCCAAGTCCAGAGAGACTCTTAGTAGAACTCTATAAATAGGGCTATAACTATTTCTTTTTAAATCAATCAATGAAGAAGCTGTGTTTTAGCCATAGATAAAATCTTAGGAGGGTTGATCCCCTATAGAGATCAAGGAAGTCGATCCCTTCGAAGTGATGGAGGCTCGGTCTCCTCGAAGTGTTCGTTTATTCCCCCTTTTTCTTATGATATAACCCTAAGGTTCCTATCATAGCGCCATCGACCACTCGTAATAGCCTACCACCCTCATTGGTGCTTAGAATTCTGCTGGTATGGCAGAATTTCTATTATTGTGAATCAGTGATGGGAAAGTTTATATTCAGAACCTAAAATTCACCACTACTAATAGGCTATGGGAGGTTTTAAGGGAGGCCACCTCTTGGAACCGATGCCTTTACACTTGGCCTTGGCAAAGGGCTTGTACTTGAGGCTTAATGAGGATCTATTATACGCTCATAAGCACATGATCATAGTAAGTCTTGATCGTCTCTCAAGTGATATACCATTGTTGGTGCCTTTTTGATCTGCGAGTTTAATATTGTAGCACTAGTAGCTTATAATCTCAGTACTTGATCGAGCCCGAGACTATTTAGTCATCATGGGCCAACTTCTATAGAAAATTGAGGCCCTAAAGAAGGAGCAAGAAGGCATGGTAGCCAAGAGGAATCAACTAAAAGATAAGTCAACCCAATTTTAGACCTAGGTCGATGAGTTGAAGGTGTGTCACCAATGGAGGAACCAATGGAAGTGACTCCTCCTGAGAAATTAATGCTTGGATAAGATTATTAGGCTTAATTTAATATTTATAACAATGACAAATAAAAATAATATAAATATTTTATTACTGCTTGCAATTAGTGCACATAAATATTTGAGGGTTATAAAAGATAAATTTAAATATGCTAATAAGTCACTGACCAACACATCAATAAAGAAACTGATTATGACTTAATATAATAATACTCAAGGGATTCAGGATCACATCCTCGACATATAAGGTTGCCAAACTTAAAACATTAATCATGAATATGGATAAATCTTTTCTTGTGTAATTTAATTTTAATTCTTTTCCTTCTCGACTTAGCCTATTCAAGACTAATACAATTAAGAATTTGAATTAGCTGATTAGTTTATGTGTTCATGAAGGTAAGAACAATCTCATAATTTCTGACTATTATTTAATGAGCTAGTAATAAGAAAAAAGATCAAAGTATTATCTACTAAATAAATTTGTTGAGCCTAGAAATGCTAAGCAAATTGACGAAAAAAAAATCATTCATAATAAAGTGATTCTTTTATGGAAAAAAAAGAGATGTGAATAGGGGCTATATTAAATTTAAGCTTGAGTTGAAAGAAAATGTATAAACTTAACATTATATGTTTTGAATCAAACATTACATAGTTTTAATCTAATACTTGGTATGTTGATTCTAGTGCTTCAACTCATGTTACTAATAATATACAAAGATTTCTTTCAACTTAAAAACTAAAAACCATAATAAATTCATCATTAAAGAGAATCATCTCAAAACGAAAGTCATAATAGCGGAAACTTATCGCCTACGCCTAGAGGTGGGTTATCTGATGGATCTTGCATATATGCAACTACTATTTCTAAAAATTTAGTTTATCTATCTAGAATTGACGAGTTATGATATTATCTTTCTTTTGGATAGTAAATTTAATATTTTTTTATTAAATAAAAGTTAGTTCTAAAATTTAAATGATAGTTCATATAAAATTATGAATCTTGAGTTTCTAATCAAATGTTGGATTGAAATATAGTTCTAATGATGAAAAATCTTCTATTCTATAGCATAGACGTTTGGGACATATTTTTTAAAAAAAGTAAAAATAGTAAAAGATTATATTTTAAAAAATTAGACTTAAATTTGTATAGGTTGTTTGCATTAAGAAAGCAAACTAGGTATACAAAAAATAATATTACAAAAATTAAAGAACTCATTAAGATTATTCATATTATGGAGTATTTCATATTCATTGTTTCAATAGAGAGAGATATTTTATCATACTCATAGATGATATATCAAGATATCACTATATATATCTAATATATGAAAAGTCTTAAGTTGTTAACACTCTAAAGATGTACGTAGATGAAGTTGATAGATAATTAGATAAAAAATTAAAATTATTAGATCTGATAAGGGTGGTGAATTATATGACATATATGATGAGTCCAAAATCTTGATCCTTTTGTTAGATTATTAAAAAACATACATTTATGATCATTATGCTTACTAGTTGTGTGATAGCAAAATGATATTATTAAAGGTAAAATAGTATTCTAATAAATATAATTAGGAGTATGATAAATTATTCCTTCATACTTGAGTTGATATGAAGTAAATTTCTTAGAACAATTATGTATATCTTGAATAAGGTTCCTAGTAAGTCGGTTTCATTAACTTCATTTGAGTTATAGATTAATAGAGATATCTACATATTGGGGTTATCCTGTAAAAATAAGAGTCTTCAATCCATATTTAAAAGAAATTGGATCCAAGAATTATTTATGGACAATTTATTAGTTATCTAAAAAATTTAAAGAGATACAAATTTTATTACTCTAATTATAATACAAATATAGTAGAATACAATAATACAAGATTCCTAGAAAATGATTAAATTAGTAAGAGTTAAATATCTCAAAATATCAATTTTGATATAGAGGAGATATAAATTGATATACTCCTTAATTATTTCTTATTCGAGATATTGTTACTCCTCAAATCACTGAAAGAATTGATGAGGGTGAATAATAAAATAATATTGAAGAATTTTCATATTGTTAAATCTTAGATTTTGATAATGAAATCAATTAATGGGTTTATGATCTAACTTATATGTTAGAAAAAGTGATGTAGGAATAACTATGATGGTGAAAAGGCAATACAAATGTTGGGCCAGAGTCAAGTTCGAGCATCGGGCCGAGGTTCGGATGATGTAGTGGGAACTCGCTGGGAGCTCACCAAAAGTGATCGTGACCTTGCTAGGAGTTCGTCGGGAGCTCACCAGAGGTGATCGGAAACTTATTACGAATACGATGAGAGTTTATCAGAAGATGATTAAGAGCTCACCGGGAGTTTGTCGAAGAGTGCCGAGAAGTTCTCCAGGAGTTCGGAAGATCAATTGACATACCTAGATAACAAGGATGATTGTGTTTGTGTGCCTTAGTGTGTCGTAGTTAGCATTAGTTGTTTAGCATCATACTTTAGTTAGATTTAGAGAAATTCAAATTAACTCAATAAGAGGTAATTGGGTCCACTTTGGGTTAGATTTGAGCTCAGGTTGAGCTCATTTTATTGACTTGGAAATGGATCAATAGGAGGTATAAGTCAAGTATGAAATAGTATAGGAGAAGTATTGTTCCGGGATTCTCAACAAGAGTACCACTAGTGGGCAACGGTAGTACCACCTAGGCGATGGTGGTACCACTCAAGCGAGGATAGTACCATCGCCACCCAAGCTTTCGAGCGACTACCGGCGATGGTATCGTCAGTGTCAACAGTAGTACCGCCTATAGCTTGTTTTTCCAGAATTAGTTAGATTTTGGCTCCATTTTTTACAACCAATTGGGGTCTATAAATATCCCAAGTATTCTTGCATTGGATGGTAAGAAAGTGATAAGAAAGTGCAAACATTATAATTGTAATCTTGGTCAAAATTATGTGAAACTTGAGAGCTTCCCTTAAGTACTTCAAAGTATAAAGTGAGTCTAAGGGAAGAGAGAAAAATTTGTAAAAGTTACTTTCCTGAACTTGTGAAAATGAGATAAGTATAAGAGTTTTGATCTTCACCCATGGAAGAAGATCATTAGTAGATATCGACAGGCCTCGACGAAGGAGGATTTTGAAATTAAACGTAGGTCAAGCTTTTGGCAGAACCACTATAAATTGGGAGTCTTCTTTCCTTATTCTTTATTTTAGAATTCATTAGCTAAATCAGGATATTTTTTTCGATCTTAAGTTTAAATCACTTACGTATTTGATTTCAATGAATTCCAAAAGAAACACTTCCGATTTTTGTTCTTACTTCGAGCAAATTTTTTAGATCAAATTTTTATTTAATACTTGTACTAATTTATCACCCCCTTATTAGTGACAACTTGATCCTAGCATTGGTATCAGAGCAAGGTTATACTGAATTATATTAATACCTAAGAGAGTAAATGGCTTCGTTTGATTTTCAATGGGACAGATTATACTTATTAGAAAAATAGAATATATATCTTTTTTATTTCTATGGATTTCAATTTATGACACATTGTTGAAAATGATTTTAAAAATTCTTCCAAACTAATAAATGAATGAAATAGTTTAGAAAAGAATATTTTCTCTTTGAATGCTAAAGCGATAAATAAATTATTTTGTGCTCTTAATAAAAATAAGTTTAATCAGGTTTTCATATAAGAAACTACACATAAAATTTGGCACATACTCAAAATTACACAGAAGACCCTAGTCGAGTCAAAAAGTCTAAAATTAATATTTTAGTACATAACTATAAGTTATTACATATAAAACCAAGTGAGACTATTGGAGACATGTACACCCATTTTACGGATGTCATCAATGGTCTAAAAGTGCTTGGTAAAGATTTTTCTAGCTTTGAACTTGTTAATAAGATATTAAGATCCCTTCCAAAAAGTTGGGATCCTAAAGTAACAATAATTCAAGAAACAAAATATCTAAATAATTTTCCACTTGAAAAGCTTATTGGATCTTTGAGGACTTATGAAATGAGCTGTAAAACTCATGATGAACTTAAAGAACACCTTCCAAAGAATAGAAAAGATATTATCTTCAGAACTAAATATGAACATCTTCCAAAGAACATAAAAGATTTGGCATTAAGAACAACAAATGACTCCTCGAGTGAAATCTTGAGTGATGATGACAATGATCTTGCAGTATTAATAAGAAAACTTAAAAAATTTATGAAATATAATAAAAATCATAAAAATAAAAATGAATCAAAAAATGATAATATAATATGTTTTGAATTTAAGAAGCTAGGGCAGTTCAAAAATGAATGTCCATAGTTGAAGAAAATTACACCAAATAAGGTCTTCTCAATAACATGGAATGATTCAAGCTCATCAGAAGAAGAAAATAATATTAAAGAAGAAGTTGCCAACTATGCTCTCATGACCATCCATGATGAGGTAAGTAAATCTTTTGAAGATTCTTTTATTTTTGATGAATTATTAAATACTTTTCATGAACTTTTCTATAAATTTAAAAAGCTAAGCAAAACTTATAAATTACTTAAAATAATCATATCTTACTTGTTAGTAAACTTAAAACATACATAAAGTATCAACATTATACATTTCTTACTCTAAATCTGAGTCATTAGAGGTACGAAAAAGAAAGTGACATACTATAATAAACTCTAAAAAATCTTAATATAAATAATAAGTCTCTAAACATGATCCTTGTTGGTAATGGTCATGTTCATAAGAAAGGTATTGGCTTTGTGGATAATAACTAACAAAAGCTAATTATCTTTGATAGAAGACATATATTAAATTTTTCACTCGAAAATAAATATAACTTTTATAGTACATATGGACACTTTGCTTATAGATGTTTATTTAGAAAGTATACTCCACATAAATTTATTTGGGTTCCTAAAGGAACCATAAACAATCAGATATCTTTAGTTAAATTAAGTAATTTTTTATGAGGGATCCAAAGTTAAATTGGTACCTAAATTAAAATCATATATTATAAAATTAACTCTAAACAAGGTTAGGAGCACAAAATGATATTTTGAAAGTAGATACTTAAGTCATATGACTTAAGATCTGACACATTTTTCAAGCTTACTAGCCAAAACAATAATAATAAGAAAAATTATTGGAATTACAATTATTAACAGAAAATCTCTTGATGGTTTATAGTTATATAATTGATCTTAATTGCTTTTCCAACATGAAATGACTTTGTATGAAAACCAGAGTATGCTAACATAAAAATTAAAAAATATATATTTAGTTAAAAATTGCTTGTGTTAAAATTCATAAAAAAGGGATTTTGATGATGATTGAATCTTAAGTTCAAAATCATTGGCTTATGTTGGTTGATTTAAATATAAAAACTATTGTTGAATGATTTAAATATTATATTGTTATTGACTAAGTTAGGTTATGAATGTTATTATTGAATGATTGATTTAAATATTTGTTAATTTAAATGTTACGATAGTTGTATGTTAAAGTATGTTATATGTTGGATGATTGAATGATTATTTTTGAATTGGGGCCTGAAATAAAATATAAAAAATTTATGTTTAAGAGTTATACTCATTTAAATGTTGGAATTAAAATAAATTAGATTTTTTATTTGAAGATATGTTATTATTTTAATATGTTATATTAATGATCTTGTTGATTTCTTTTCAAATGATACTTGATTTTCGATCTTAAACAATAATGCATGAGTTGGAAGGTATTCTTGAAACAAATTATATGAAACAACTAAAAAGGAGGATAATTATTCTTAAAAATATCTTTATCCTATCAAGCCTTCAATAAGAGATAAAGTGATATCATTATTGTTGAAAATCTTAAACTACAAAAATGATTTGATGATTTAAATTTGAAAAGTTATTATCCATCATGATCTTGATATCTTGAAAATTACAATTTGTGATTTTCATATAAATCAAGATCATTTATTATGATTCGTATATTTTATTAAAAAAATTATCCAAATGAATCATGATTCATTTTTTGATCTTTTGAAATTATAACGTGAGATTTTCTTTATGAACCATGATCTTGATCTTTTATTTATTTTTTTTTCATTCTAAACATCATCTTGACTTCTCGATGTTGATAACTTGATTATTTTTATATGAATCAATATCCTTCTTATTATTCGATCTTCTAAAAAAAATTTTGTCATCTAAGAGAAGATTTGTCAAAATTAAATCATATCTTTTGTCATTCATGATTTGATATTAATATCTTTCATGACATGATTTATTTATGACTTCCTTATATTCATAAATGATATAACTTATCACCAAATTAATGTTTTTTAAATTTATGATGAGTTAAAAATTAAATGAGATTTTTTGTTATTAACTTTCTATTTACTTCTTAACTTAAGTTATCCTTTATAGGAATCATTTTTTAACCTCGTTGATTTTTTTATAAAAAGAAAATGTATGACGTTAACAATTATAATTTGATTTTTAATCAAAACCATTCTTTCATTTGAGTAAGAAGAATTATCCAGATGAATTATATCTATTAAGACTTATCTTGAATAAATCAAGATTATTTATTTTCTTAAGACATATTTTCGTTATTTACGAAAAAAGAAAGATTTATTAAAATAAATTATGTTTTTTGGTACCTACGATTTGCTATTTCATCTTTAATGACTTGATCTCTCTGTACTTATGATTGTAATTAGAACATACATATAAAAAAATATTATATCATGATATTCCTTTTTAACAATAACAAAGGAAGAGAGAAAATTATTATCTTATAACAAAGTCATTAAATGATGAATCTTAGAAGAAAATTAGGAATATAAGATCTTCTAAATGCATGAGTTGCTATCATATTTTGATTTATTGATTTTTATAAAATGAGCTTCTTGAAATTTACATGAGATAATTTTAAATCTTTCAAATGCATGATATGTTGTCATATTATTTGGATTTCTTAAGCTTCATCTTAAAATTTGCATGAGATGATTTTGAATGCACGAGTAGCTTTTATTTTTTTCTTAGAGTTCTCAATTTTTTGAGCACTTTTTCGAAATGATTTTTTTTGAAATTGACATTTACAGAAGGAAAAAATGTAATTCTAATTTTTTTTTTGTGATGAGATTTATCATCTCTTATAAAAATGAGATTCATATTTATCCTCTCTCAAAAATTATTTTGATTCAAGGATTTTTTATATCCTTGAATATTTTCGAATGTATCCCCCTACTTAATATTTGAATTTTTTACTAAATTTTTGAATCTTTGACTCTCTTCTTCTTCTATTTTATTTACAAAGGGGGAGAAAATAATTTTTTTATACGATAAATATTTATAAATATTCAAATATAAGTTAAGAATTTCTATTTTTGTTGATGACAAAGAGGTAAAAATAATATAATTGATGACAAAGAGGTAAAAATAATATAATTGATGACATAAGAAATACTTTGAGATCATTAAAATATTTACAATGGATATTGTATCATAATTGATGACATATTTAACATATGAAATATAATGGATACTGTATGATGACATTCTTATCATGTAAAACATATTAGTTGAAATTATTTTGTGATATCAAGAAGATGAATACTTTAAAAACTTTATTATGTATAGTGTCATGTATGGTTAAATTGTGAAAAGTTATCAAGATAATTGAAGTCAATAGTGATGGGTTCTTTTGAATTGAAGTTTATTTTATTTATCCTATGACATATACATAAGGCGGAGTTAAGTTTAACTCTTATCATCAATTGATTATCATTATCAAAAAGGATAGATTATTTAATCTTAGACTTTGATAATGAAATCAATTGATGGGTTTATGATTTAACTTGTATATTAGAGAAAGTGATGCAAGATTAACTACAGCAATCAAAAGATAATACAATCTAATATTGGGCCAGAGTCAAGTTCAAGCATCAACTTGGGTCCGAATGATGTAGTGGGAACTCGTCGAGAGTTCACCAGAAGCTCGCTGAAGGTGATAGGGGTTTGTCGGGATTTCGTCGGGAGCTTACTGAAAGTGATTGGGAGCTTCTCAGGAGTTTGTCGGGAGCTCGCATGATCGAGAGCTTGTCGGGAATACATCGTGAGTATGCCGAAAGATAAGATCATTTCACTTCTTCCACTTTTGGGGATCAAGACCTCGTCGAGAGTTCACCGTAGGATGTCGAGAAGTTCACCAGGAATTTGAAAGACTAATTTACGTGCCGGACAATAAGGATGATTATTATGTGTTCAATTATTTAAAGTCCTAATTGAGTTAGATATATAGAAATCCAAATTAACTTAATGAGAGGCAACTGGATCCACTTTAAGTTAGATTTGAGCTAATGTTAAGCTCATTTCGTTAACCTGAAAATGAATCAACATGAAGTACAAGTTAGGTATGCAACAATATGAGAGAAGTAATATTCTGGGATTCCCAACGGTAGTACCGTCGATGAGCGATGGTAGTACCGCATAGGCGTTGATGGTACTGCCCAGGCGGTAGTGGTACCACCAACGCAACGGTAGTACCATCGCTGCCTAGGTTTTCAGGCGGTTGCCAATGACGGTACCATCGGTGCTCGTAGTAGTACTACACGTAGCTTGTTTTTTAAAAAAATTGATTAGATTTTAGCTCCATTTTCTTAAGCCAATTGAGATATATGATACCTCAAGTATTCTTGTATTGGATAGCAAGAAAGAGATAAGAAAGTGCAAAAATTGTAGTTATAATCTTAGTCAAAAATTATGTAAAATTTGATAACTTCCGTTAAGTGATTCAAAGTGTGAAGTGAGTGCTTCAAAGGTTTCGAATTTGACAATGATGTGCATGTAGATTATTTAAAAACTTATTGAATAGCATCGAAATGTATGCATCATAAATCTTGATTTGTTGTTATTTGATTTAGTTTATATTGTGAATAATAGTAGTATAATTATAGTTTTTATGCTTATAAACTAGGTTACATTTGATAATTGTATACTGGCAATTTTTTCAATGATCTTTATGTCAAAATTGTCCTATATTAACTACAAGATGTAATGGGAACACAAATCCTAATTCTCAGGAAAAGTTGCACCCACTGTGTGTCTCATCCATAGGAAACCTAAATTAAAATATAAGTTTCTTTCATCAGAAAGGACAGTTCTTGTTTTGGACCTCAAGTTAGTCTTCTAAGCTTTGATTCGACTTGCCTGGACAGTGACCAAAAGGAGAAGATATGACAAGATGCTGCAAAACATATTAGGCAATGAAACAATTTTTTTAAGCTACGCAGTATGAGCAATGAATTATGCAAGAGAGGAAGAATGATATAAGTTAGGCTTGTTTTGGCTGGCATACCCGGGGTTTTACTCGTGGCATTCGTTAGCCTGTAGATGTCTGTGTTTGGTGTTTAGCTTTTGGAAGAGTTACCAATCGATGATCCTCTGCCATTTTATGTTTGCAGGGAAAGTGAACAAACTATATAAGCTGTATATTAAGTTGAGATTGCTTCTGTCAAAGCCATATTTGTGAAGTGTCGGCGGTTAAAAATTCCCAGAGTTTTCAAATAGCGAGAAGAAAAGGAAAGAAGAAGAAGAAGAAGAAGAAGAAGAAAACGTTTCAAAGACTTGATTCTGCAAATGGAACAAAATTATATTTCAAGAAGAGTTGCTTTAATAGTGCAACCTGATATGGCAACTTTTTGACTTGATGCACACAAGTATCAATTCGGCCTGTGTGGACCAAATCACTGTCAGAGGAGAGGATGCAGCAAAGGCAGGCTAAAAACCAAAACATTGTCGAGAGAGAGAGAGAGAGAGAGAGAGAGAGAGAGAGAGAGATTAACTTGGCCCAACTCGGCATCATACACTGCAGGTTCGATAGGGGTGGTAGTTTGATATGTTTCATGATGAGTGTATGTGTGTCTTGGTAGAAGGGACCCTGGAATAAAATGCTGGTTGCGATATGAAAGCCATCACAATTTTCTAATCTTTATCAACTCGTATAAACATACATGAATGAGAAAATTTTACCATCTAATCTTTGCAACTCTTCTTCTGATCAATGGACACCCGGTCTCTCTCATTCCCAGCTGCCCCAAGATGGATGATAACTTTCCGAGGAACCAAAGGTTAAAAGGGGAACGAACCTTCGTCGCAGGCCTTCCAAGAACTTTAGCAATGTGGCCACAACCAGAAACACGGGGTTGCCAGATCCACCATCACACAGACGATGGCTTGATGAATCAATAGAGAGAGAGAGAGAGAGAGAGAGAGAGAGAGAGACGAGGTTTCAATGATGCGACGGGTTGACGGACGGTAGCGGAGAGTCGGAGGAGACCGAGAAATGGATGTGGAACAAGAATCCAGACTCAGGTGGCAAAAGCTGCAATGGAGTCCCCCACCATCACAAAAGGCGCAGGTAAGCCATAATTGCCTGTGACAAACTTGGGTTTTGCTGCGAACAAGCATAGAGAGAATAATATAGTGGCAGATGGAGCGGGCAGCAAGTACGCACAGTTCCTTTTGCAACTCAACTGCTAGGACAGCCCCACAATTGCTTGCTTCTTGTTATCAACACAACTCTTCTTCTTGCGGAATGTAACCCCTAGGCTTTGCTGCAGAAGTTTTTAAAAGGTGATTCAATTTTTTTTGTCATGTCAATGTTTTGTTACAGAAGTTA
This sequence comes from Ensete glaucum, assembly GCA_021527575.1. NCBI lineage: Eukaryota > Viridiplantae > Streptophyta > Magnoliopsida > Zingiberales > Musaceae > Ensete > Ensete glaucum. The sequence continues at coordinate 22,208,762 of CM038556.1, read as the reverse complement.
AATGTATTTGTTAATATACATAATTCATTTTTTTGTACGACCTCTCTAAGCAATTCTCGAGTCCCCATCGTAGTGTTAATTAAAGTGGCAAACCACGATTCAGTGGTGCGTCGATCATTTAAGTGATCGACATGCAGTCACTATACGATGGAGACTCGAGAATTGCTTAGAGAGGTCGTACAAAAATGACGAGAGATGGACATGCAGTCGGTGGCCAACAGTAGACATTGGTTGCGGATTACATTAATTAAACCTGACCTCCATCTAAAAATTTAATTAAAATTATTCGCATCCAATTCAACTCCGTTAGAAATCCAACAGTTTTTTTGTGTGTGCGTGTGTGTGGTGGTTCGAAGCACATTTATGTGCGGGCGCGGCTTGGTGGGGGCCCGCTGTGGTTCCCCCGTCCTTTCTGTTCCACCACATGTGGGGGAGCGGGGTTTGGATTGGAGGACTGAAAGCAAAGGAGGGGGACCCACGGCCACCGCGCCGGGACCCAGTGATCTGTCCCCGCCCCTCGTGACATCCCATTCCGACAGTCGCATGAAGATTACGCTACAATAATTGCCGACAACGCGCTGATGATGATGCCATGATGAACACCGGGGAGGGGGGGGGGCTTAGATCTTATCACGAACGTTGCGTTGCGGCTTGGATCCCGAATCCCAGTCCTTTTCTCACCCCCCCCCCCCCCCAACCCTAAAAATAAAAAATAAAATAAAACCACCCTGGAAAAGCTGTTAGGAATCATTGGTGGTTGGATTGTGATATTTGCAACTTCTTCGAGCATCACCTTTTTCTTTTGATGGAATTTTATCTCCATGTTTTATTCTTTCTATTTCAACCAACTGACATCTTTAAAATATTAATTATATGAACAGAATTTAAATCTTTAATCCTTGATGAATGAATATAATGTATTATTAAATTAATATTTTAGATGTTTAATTCATCTTTTAAATGAAATATTGATCTCCTAATTTATATATATATATATATAGACAGATCTCATCCACAATATTTAGACTAAAACAATCAATCCTGACACTATCTAATTTTATTTTTATCATTATACTAATATCGTATATATTAACTCTTCTTACGATTACCTCCAATGATTGTATGATTTGATTATAAGGTAATTAAAAACCTCATGGGACGATAATATATATATATATATATATATATATATATATATATATATATATATATATATATATATATATATATATATAAAGCATGCACAGATATTCTCAACGAAATAAATTAAAGAAATCAATGATTTGGAAGTGATGCATCTTGTAGTTGGTCGTAATGTAAGACAAAGTTGTGGAACTTAGTCAAGACAACCCTACACAAAGGCATAGTTGGAGTCGGCAACAAGTAATAAATAACATATTGATCAATGGGGAACACTAATGAACCTCCCCTAATCCCTAATCCCTAATTGTTCTTCTTGATTGATTACTCTTTGAGCATCTCAGTACAAAGCAATAATATGCATAAACTATCTCAATCTCTCACACAACATTGTCTGCCCACCTTCATAGGCACTATTAGGAGCAAGAGCATGGATTAAACAACTAATCAGTGCATCCAAATCACTGAGGGCTACTACTTTGATTTGATGAAGAACCAACAACATAAGTTTGATGAATGTTCTTTTAGCTTCTTAAAAAGGACTCTGGTAAATAGGATTTTTTTTTATCCTTTTTTTAATTAAATATTATATTTTGTAGCATTCATCTCAATTTTTTAACAACCAATAAAGATATTAAAATATACAGATATCTATAAAAAAAATAGGATACAAACATTCCACAAGGAATTAGTATTGCTCATTTTTATTTTTTCCACTCACATAATATATATATATATATATATTTCTCCTTCACTCTGTTCTTCCAACCACTCACATATTTATCCGAACAACAAGTTAGTCTTTTAATTTATATCTAATTAGCCCCATCATTGTTGCATGGCTAGAACCATTCAATATGTTAGCATAAAAAATATATTATCCATTTTTTTATTTGATTATTTCGGATGATGAAGTGTGGAAAAAACATGTGTTCGATATGACCAACTAGATATCGCCACACATGGATAAACCATCAAGAAATAAGACTACATATATTGCTATTGTATTATGCTTTGACTAGTTTGACTTTTTTAGTGATTATTTTATACTTCATATCATAACTAAATGACAAAAGCTTTAAATAATATAAAATATTTCCTTTATATTACATTTAAAATAGTCGATATATATATATATATATATGTTGATTGAATAAGTGATAAAATGTAGTTTCTTCCTTATTCACTAAGAAAACATTAGAAAAATCAAGGACAAAAAAAGTGACATTTCTCATACAAGTACAAAAGATTACAGCAACACAAAATACTTGGCGCAATAGTTTTATTTTTCTGCAAAAAAAGAAAACACATAATAAACTTTAGTTAAGGAAATAAGTATGTCGTCCCGCCAAATCCAGTTTAATCTACTTAATCCAATAAACAAGTCAGATATCAGTCTTATTTTTCTCTCTCAAAATATATAAAAACTAATTTTTAATTAGATTCAGCAGTTTTTTTAAATTTTATAGTCGGATTTCTTTTTATCATATTATCTTGGATACTTTGCAGTGAAAACCGCGGTGAATTTGGAGAAAGTTGGAGCTTAATATTTTTTATGGGTAATTCGAGAATAGAAGTCGGTCTTAGTGGCACACCAATTGATTCAAGCCGTCCCTCTGCATCACTGTTTCCCTGCCATCACACTCCATCTGCGCTCTTCGTGTTGCACTCTACCCACCTCGCATCCGTTCCCAGGTGAGGACGGAGGAGAAAGAGAGATGAGAGCGGGAGGTACGAGAGAGATAGGACGCGGAGGCCGAAAGAAGAAGAGAGAGGGAGTGCGCGCGGGCTACGAGGGCGACGGCCGCGCGCCGCAACGCCCCGCCCCTCCCCCGCGCGGCCCGTAGGGACGAAACACCCCCCGCGCTCTCTGTCTCTCTCTCTCGAGCTGGGGTAGTGGGAGGTGGGCCACGGCTACCATTAAAGCTTGGGGTGGAGGAATACGCCTCCGGGTCGGCGTCCGACAAAAGCTGCGCCCTCCATCCACGCCAGAGACCCTCCTCTGCCCCTGCCCCCCGCCCCCCGGGGCGTCGGTCGGACCACCCGAGGCCGCTTCGCCCGGCCTTCGTTTCCGCCGTTTCCCCGCCCGCCATAACGCATAATAAAAACCTCTCGTAATCTCCTTTTAAATTAAATATTAATTTATAAAGTAATATTAATATATTAAATATGTATTAAATATTTTAATATTTGAAGGGTTATATCAAAATTTGGTCGGGCAGTGGTGGTGGCATATTTGTAAAAGGACTCTTCTTGTATCGACATCCAAGTCAATTTGCTCCTCCGGTTTCCACGCACCGTTTTACGCGAAGCCAAATAAAATAAATAAAAATTCACATTTATATACCCACATATCGATTTTAAAATAAATATGGTAAGTCTAAATTAAATTATGATACTTTTAAATTAATTACTGTTTAATGTTTAATTATTAAATATTAATTTTATTCCATTAAAAAGATGGAGAAGACGGCGATGCCTTCCATCGTACCTTCTCTCCATCTCCCCATCCCTTTCGTGTCGCCCCCAACCCGAACCAGCAGCGCACGGAACCCCAGCGAAACCCACCGCTTCCTCGTTTACCGGCGCCTCTCCGGTCTCCCCTTCCCTCGTCGCCGCGACCCAAGCAGCAGCAACAGCAGCAGAAGCGACCCCTCTGCCCTCCTCTGTCCTCCGAAGCCTACTCGCTGCTTGAGCTAGCTGGACCGGGACCGGGAGGTGGGGTTTGGTACCAAAGGAAGAGGGGAGGGGAGGACTGTGTAGTTTCGGGGTGCTCGTGCAGGTGGAGCTTCTCGGTACGGCGAGGAGAAAAGGTTGCTTTTTTGATGGATCTTATGCGGCGCAATCGCACTGCGGGGATTTTTCTATGAAGCGGAGGTCGCCTTTAAGCTATAAAGGGAGGGTGGCGGAAAGGTGGAAGCTTTCTTGCCCTTAAAGGGAGAGAGCGGCTGGGGACGGAGCGAGAAAGGAGCTTTCCTGCTTGAGCGTCTCAGATCGGAAGAGTGTCTCTTGGAACAGACCGCCCCAGATGAAGGTTCCTACGGCCTGCGGATTCGCGGGGACTCCAGCGGAAGGTACACTTGTCGTTTGCTAACGATTCTGCCTCTACCAGTTTTGGCTTGTAGCACCGCAGGCCTAAGATGTCTCCGTTCGGTGATTTGGAGCTGTCGTCTCAGTTTGAATTCCATTTACTATTTGCTCTGCCACTTGTTATCGTTTCTCTCAAAATCTGGTGCTGCTACGTTTTCTGTCTTCCTCTTGTTCTTCTTCTTCGTTATTCTGCGTCGTCTCATGTCGATCTTTTGATGCCTCGCGGTTCATCTTCTTCACTCTCTGGGTCAAATTGGTAGTTGGATTTGATGTTAGCATTGTGAAGCACTCATTGGTCACCCAGAGCGGTTGAGATCAAGGCATTTAAGAAGCTCAAGCGAGGCTGGAAGGCAGCAGAACTGCCTCTTTTAAGATATTATTGCAGAATATGTTGTACATCTATGCTTATTAGAGTATCCACTCATTAGTGTAGAAGTTGCGACTTCTTGTGCTCACTTCTTTTACCTTTTCATCTGATGATTGTTTGCGCTACCGTGTGTGAGGCAGGAGAAAAGAAAAGAATTGATTCTGAGCTATGGCATGCTTGTGCTGGACCACTGGTATCTTTGCCACCAGTCGGCAGCCTAGTGGTCTACTTTCCTCAGGGCCACAGTGAACAGGTCTGTCCTCTCGTGGTCTGGATCTGAATCTTCCTAATTGAGTCTGTGAATGACATCATGGTATCATGGCAATATCAGGTCGCAGCCACGATGCAGAAGGAGATTGATAGCATTCCAAATTATCCCTCACTGCCATCCAAGCTGATTTGCGTGCTTCTTGATGTCACCATGCATGTATGTTTTGCAGAGAGATTCTCTTGCCTTCCTTTTTCTGCTTTATATTTTGTCGAAGTTTTATGCTAGTGCATCTTTTATCAGGCTGATGCTGAAACAGATGAGGTTTATGCTCAAATGACTCTTCAACCTGTCAGCAAAGTAGGTTTGGTGGCAGCACAATTTCTTGTGATAGTAGCATGCAGTATCATCCTTTTTTATCTTTGCTACTATGGTTTTATTTTGTTTTGCATGTTGATATGTATAAAATGACACAACTTTGGAATAGTATGATAGAGAAGCAATGCTGGCATCTGAAATGGGCCTCAAACAGAACAAGCAACCAACTGAGTTCTTTTGCAAGACACTTACAGCGAGTGATACAAGTACCCATGGTGGATTTTCAGTACCCCGTCGTGCTGCTGAAAAGATATTTCCAGCTCTAGTATGTTGACTTTATCTGTGGTTGTCAAGCTTCCTTCTTGGTGTTTAAATTTCAGATGTAGACTTTGCTTGTCTTACAAGGATAACATTTGGGTAGGATTTCACAATGCAACCGCCAGCTCAAGAATTGGTGGCCAAGGATTTGCATGACGTCTCGTGGACATTTAGACACATATATCGTGGTATGAACCTCTCCACCTTGTCTCGTTTTTGGTTCATTTTTTACATTCAGTGTTCACTATGTAAGCATACTGAAATATATATTAGATACGGAAGATGATTATCTAAATTATGTAGTCATTATGGAACTTATCTACCCTAAAATGCCCACTAATAGATTCTCCCCACGATTATTCTGACCAAGGTCTACAATACTGATGGGTAGCACCCGTACGAGGTGGTACCACCGATTGGGGCTATTTCCACTCTATTACCACCCGCAATCGATCGGTAACGGTCGATTTTGATCGTCATCGGCCGTTGTCGGGCGGTAACGGTCGATTTTGACTGTCATCGGTCGTTGTCAGGCGGTAATGGTCGATTTCGATCATCGCTGCCGATTTCAGACGGTATCAGCTGAGAGAGAAAGAAGAAGAGGGAGAAGAAAAGGGAGAACCTGGAGATCCAACGTTGCTCTTTCGATCCCGATCCTCGCCTGTGGGCTTCTCAACGCTTCGCGGGGAGAAGAAAAGGACATTTCTTCTCCCCGCTCGGGCTTCGTGAGGCGCGGGGGCTTCTCGCCAAGGCTTCACGGGGAGATTTCTTCTCCCCACGTGGGCTTCTCGGGGAGAAGAAACGTCTCCCCGTGTGGGGAGAAGGAACGAGACGACATCACCTTTTTTTTTATTTTTTAACTTTATTATATATATATATAAATATACACACACACACCCACCCCGAGCAGTATGCCTAGGCGTACCACTTGTCCCAGCATACTGTACCATACCAAGCTGAGCGCGATATGTCGGTATGGTACGGGATGGCAAACCTTGATTCTGACTCCACATATTGGCTTGTCATTGGCAATGATTATCAATCTTTATCATTACAAGTGATTTATTGTTGCTTTGGATCACCCCAAGAGGGAGAGTCTCATCTTATCTAAAATTTCCTAGTAAAGGTATAGGGCTTCTCTTAAGATTTCTATTCACATGATAGATCGGGTACGAGGTAATGCTATGATGCAAGTTTTGTTCACTCTATTTCTTCATTTAAAGATCTGCATTTGCTCCAGAGTCAAAGACCTGCTTTGTTGGGATTTTTAAGTTATTGGTCTATATAATGGTCGGTGATCTTCATCCTGGTGCCTGCCTTCACTGCAATTCTGTGTTTCTGTAGACCAAAGATTGGAGGTTCTGTGACATCATCAATTCCAACATTTATGAACATTTTTATAAACCTTTTACCAAATTATAACACATGGTCAAACGTCTCCCCTTCCCCTGCAGATACTCAGATTTTTAGTTGAGCATGTTCTTTGTGATTGTGAAGCTTAAAATTTGACAACACATTTTAGTGCTGAGCAATAGCATGTTTAACCTTTGAGGATTCTTTTTAAGATTCTTTTTCAAATAATTCATGTGTTGCATATCATATCTGGAGTTTCATTTAATATTGATAAGTCCATGCTTATGAGGCTGAATTCCAATGGTTTACAACCACCATTGTCTGCAAATTTTCATCACTTCTTGTTTTTGTTGTCATGAGATGTCTGTTGCTCGAGTTCCTTTGTTGTGTATCACCTGTCAATTTCTTTGCAATTATCAGATGCAAATGTGAAGTTCATCAAACCATCTGCATGTTTATTCAGTCATTTTTCTTTGCTCCCCTGATCATTTCCCTCTCTCGTTGCTGCCCCCATCTTTCTTTCTGACATACAGATCTATCTGTTATAAATTTGTACCAAGGTTTGTTATTTGTTGCAAGTTTAATAACAGAGGTCTGTCATCTTAACTGCCTTAAGTTTGTTAATTGCTGAAAATTCTGACACTTGCAAGTTTTAGATGTCAAAAGAAGTTCGTAGCATTGTGTGTTGCTAATCTTTGCTAGATTATAATTGCAGATATATACTTACTGTAATGTATTTGATAGAATTTGATATTTTTGGCATCACTGGTATAACGCAGCATGATGTGTTATGTTAATCCCATCATTTTGAGTCAAAAAAAGGAAAATAAGTCGGTTCTTGCAAGAGTATAGGTTGGGCACTCTCTGAGATTGCTTTTATAGAATGTCTATATTCAATAAGTTGTCTGCCCAGGCAGGCGCATCTCAGTTCATAAGAAAGCTTTTATGTGATGTTTTTAACTCTGATAGTTGCTTAGTTCTTTTTAGTTGTGAGCTCGATTTGATTTCCAGCACTGACAAAATTGCAGGTCAACCGAAAAGGCATTTACTGACAACAGGATGGAGTGTGTTTGTTAGCACAAAAAGACTTTCTGCTGGTGACTCTGTTCTCTTTATACGGTAGAAAGATAAATTTGATAGGAAATGTTTATGTTCAACATATTTATTGAATCATGAACAAGATGGGAAAAATTGTCTTGCTTTCCAGAGATGAGAAGTCGCAGCTTTTACTTGGTATAAGGCGTGCAAATAGACAACAGCCTGCTCTATCATCTTCTGTCTTATCTAGTGACAGCATGCACATTGGAATCCTAGCTGCTGCTGCTCATGCTGCTACCAATAATAGCCCATTTACTATTTTTTACAACCCAAGGTATTGCAGGCTTCCCGGTGTCTATCATACACATATTTTATCATCTCCTTGCAGTTTGTCATATTAATGGAATTTCCATTGTAAAATAGGGCGAGCCGCTCAGAATTTGTTATCCCGTTGGCTAAGTACAACAAGGCAATGTATACCCAGGTGTCTCTTGGCATGCGATTCAGGATGATGTTTGAGACTGAGGACTCTGGAGTCCGTAGATATATGGGCACTATTACAGGCATCAGTGATTTAGATCCTGTGCGGTGGAAAAACTCTCAGTGGCACAATCTCCAGGTCAATACATATCTCATGATCAATTATTTTGAACTGCGATGGGACACACTTAAAAGAAAAGAAACTTTATCGACAATATCCATGTGTTCATACAAGTCCTGGAGAATATTTTTTTTGCTCTAGAAATGTTATAAATGATATCTCAATAAGCTCTTAATTGACAGGTTGGATGGGATGAATCAACAGCGACTGAGAGGCGGACCCGAGTGTCAATATGGGAAATTGAACCCGTGGCGACTCCTTTCTATATGTGTCCACCCCCATACTTGAGGCCCAATTTTGCTAAATTGCCAGGAGTCCCAGGTAAGCAAGTTACATAGAAATGTAATCATGAATTTTAGCTACCATCTTGTCCAATATCATATATGAAGTCATGACCATGATGTCTATTAGGCATTTCAGGCACTTGACACTATACTTGACTAATCTGACTCTTCTGTTGGTTTATTGTATTATAATATTGTTAGGATCTTGACATAACCCACTAATTCACTATGATTTATGTATCTGCTGATATTTTGAGATATTGATCAAATGATGCTGAATTGAATAGTAAAAGTACTATATTTTGTTTAGCAAGAGTATATCTTCAAACATTTTTTTGGGTCAGTAATGCTAATTACTTTTGAATCTAAGGAGAAGAATATCTTGATGCCCATTTGTTTCTTGATGCCACAGTTAAATGTCTCAGATTGATCCTTCTGAAGAAACTTAAAAGTTTAATTTTGAACCTTGGTCATGCAGCTAATGCCCATTTGGTTCTTTTGCTGATAGGCAAGGCCCACAATTGTCATAATTCACCTCCCCCTTTCTTCTTCCCCAAACCCCACACCCAATTTAGCCAAACTATGCTTGAAATTCCACAATTTTACTCATGTTTAGTGCAATTAAGATTGAAATATATTTCCTTACCTGGTGAAGAAAAAGTAGCTATATTTGCATCATTGAAAAAAAAATCCTCAATTGGCTATAGAAGTCCTTTAATCTCCTAGAAAAAACAATTGTCCTTGTAAAATGAAGATTAATCTCCAGTATAATCCAGGTTTATTAATCAAGGCCATGTCATAAGCCCTATACCTCATGTATCTTAGTGAGGCCAGGAGCTCTTCTCACTCTTTTATTTATTGAACCACATTTTTCGCAAAGGAAAAAGTTTTCTGAACGATGCATTTTACAAAGAACATAGTAAATTTTAGCTTTTTTAGAAAGATCAATAGATGACACATCAATTTATTCGAAGAGTAAAGAAGAAGAACAAAGGACTAGCATAGGATTCTTTTGAGTTACAGTTTTAGTGAGAACTTCACAATTTTGAACATGCATGTGTGCTTGACCAGGTCACTTAGGTTTAGATGTTACTTCTGACACAACATGACAACAAAACCGTTATAGTTAGATACGTTAGGGCTAAGCATTGCTGGTGTAACATGGAAAAGCTCAGGATTATGTTGTGTTATTCTATAAGACACATCAAATATCATCCTTTTGCTCCTTGGCTTATATGCTAAAAATTTTTTACTTCACAGATGAGTATGAAATTGGAAATGGTCTGCATAGGGTGATGCCATGGCTGAATGATGACTTTAGCTTAAAAGACAGTCAGAGTGCTATCTTTCCAGGATTAAGCCTGGTTCAGTGGATGGCTGTGCAACAAAATCGTCATCTAATGGCATCAGCTATGCAACCAGCGTGTTTTTCTCCAATGGTTGCATCAGCTACACAGGATGGTGTAGTCACAGAAGATCCAACTAAAATGCTGAGTTTTCAAACACTTGCTGCATCTGTGCCAAGTTCTAATCCCAAGTCAAGTCCTCAAGCACAACAACTGAATCAAACTTTGCAACTGCCTCATCAACTGCAACAGCAACCACACTTGCTGACACAATCTTCCATTTCTATGCAACATCAGCTGCAATCGTCACCACTGCCTCAAAAATCTATCAATCTGCAGCAGCAACAATTTCAACAACCAGGGCAGCTACAACAGTCTCAACCTCAGCAACTTAGACCTGTTGCTAATGAGGAACCCACAGACCAGCAGCTTATGCAACAACAGATATGCAATGGACAGATTGGACTTCAAACTCATTCATCAGGTCAATATTTGCAGCCATCTCATCTACAACAGCAAGGATTGCAGGGCTCTTGTTTGTCAAGTATGGGCTCTCTCAGTCAGTCTCCGTTACCTCAGATATTGCCAGTTCAACAGCCATTAGAATGCCAACATTCTCTTTTGCAGAAGCAGCAAGAGCAATTGCAGCATATAATGCAGCCACATATTCAGATGCAGATGTTGCAAAAGCTTCAGCAGCAACAGCTACTCTCTCAGCTCAGTCCACCATTGCAATCTCAATTATCGGAGCAACTGACCCAGCAAAATCAACACTTTCAAGATTTCCAACAGCAGCTCAATGGCTCCAATCTTTTACCGCTTCAATCAGATCAACTGCATCAAGCACACAAAAGCAGTGCCCTGGATAGCCAAAAGTCTCCTCTGCTTCTCAGAACTCGGTCTTCACTCAGTGGGACCGATGTTCCATGTTCATCAAACTTTCCTTCAAGTAACAGTAACATTGATTCATTGAGATTACACAGTAAGGTCCAGCAAGGACAAAAGGTTTTGATTGAAGAAACAGTTGCACCACTTTTGGATAATATGCTTCCTGAACTTCAAAGCAAGACACAAGTGATGGCCAAGCATGAGCAGTTCAACATAAAAGAAACCATGCAGATGCCCAATCAGCTGACTGTAACTGATCAGTTAGATGCTTCTTCTACAACTTCTTTTTGTTTAGAAGGTAGTGGGCATGAGGGTGTATCATTGCCCCCTCAATGTCTGGATGGTAATGGTCAAGATCATAGGGACAATTTTCTTCTTGGAACAATGCCAAATACCCTGCTCTCAAGAGGCTTGGGCATAAGAAAAGATATACAGAACCTGGTTTCTGGATATGGCCAGCAGAAAGACGTTGATACGGAGTTATCCACTGCAGATATAAGTTCCCAATCATTTAGTGTGCCAGACATGTCCTTCCAACCTGGGTGTTCAACTGATGTTGTGGTCACCGAGGGTGTCCATAATAGGGGAGTGTGGGCTAACCAACCACCACCACCACCACGAATGCGAACATACACTAAGGTTTGCTGGTTCTTCTCAGTACTTAAAGCAATCAACTATATGGGTTATATATGTGTGTGTGTGTGTGTGTGTGTGTGTGTGTTTGTGTTCTATATTAATGCATAGTATATGAAGAAATTACCTTTGTTTCTAGATATTCCTAGAAGTCATCTGAAAACTGGTTTATTTTACCACCAATGATTGCTTAAAAGACTGGATCAGTCTAGATAATTAACTGCCTTGGTTTACTTGGGCTATGATATGACCTATTAATTAGGACTTCTAAGGTAGCAAAATATAGCTGGTAACATATGATGAAGAAATAAAAGACACATCATGTGAGTTGCAACTCCTACTATGCTGCCTATTTTCCTCGTTGCAATTTCCTTTTCTATGGTGTGAAGTGCAGCTGTATTGTTACAATTGTTTATAATGTTGAATATTGTCATGATACTAGTTACATGTTTCGATTGAAGGTTCAAAAGCGTGGTTCTGTCGGAAGGTGTATTGATGTGACTCGTTACAAGGGTTATGATGACCTACGACGTGATCTTGCACGCATGTTTGGAATTGAAGGACAACTAGAAGATACATACAGAACTGAGTGGAAGTTGGTTTATGTGGATCACGAAAATGATATCTTACTTGTTGGTGATGATCCTTGGGAGTAAGCTCACACTATAGCAATTCCTTTATTAGTTCGATCTCTAAGATTTTTGTCGCGCACTGAAGTAACTGCTACTTCTATCTGGCTACAGGGAATTTGTTAGCTGTGTTCAGAGCATTAAGATACTATCGGCGGCGGAAGTCCAGCAGATGAGTTTGGATGGTAACCTGACAAGTTTGTCAGTGAGAACGGAAGCTTGTAGTGGGTCCAACAGTGGGAATCCCTGGAGAGGCCAATTTGATGATGCCTCATTTGCATCCTTTCACCACTAATCCACTCTGGTAAAAATTTATCATCGATGGATATGATGTACAAAGTTGGTTATAAACAGTTGGGTAAATCTACAGTCACTTCAAGAGAAGTTTCGACGAGAAGACCAGGCAAATGTTCTCTCTGCAGGGACCTTGCTACTGGTTCTTTCGACACCCAACTGCAATGCCTTGGTGCAGTTCTCTTAAGCTTCAATTTTTCTCGTCAGATATGTGGTCCTTGGGATGATGCATTGCAGGTATCACAAGTACATAAATGCTTGTATGATGTTGTCAAAAGAATAATAATAATAATAATAATGCATGCATGCATTTGCCTAGCATGCAGCTTGAAGCAGAGTTTTGCAGCAAATGACATTTAGCTATAGGAAACACTTAGTGTATCATTTGATTACAGAATTGACTGGTACTATATACATGTATGTAAGCTTGAATAGGTGTATCATTTTGCGTGAGTGAGACATTTTTATGTGTGTACTTGAGTTGTATGCTGCATGCACAGTTCCATTATCCACATTACATACATGCCTGACATCTCTCCGGAGGATCATTTCAAGAATAGTCGTGTATGAACATCAGAGATTTGCTTATATATTTAATAGTTTGTAGATATCGGTATCAATAAGATAAAAGATCTAATTAGCTATTTTAACATTCAAAATCTGATAGGTGGTAAAATGATATGATCGACGTCTCATTGTCATATGGAAATCATCCCATGTAATCACCCCACCCACTGTTGTCTTTTTTTTTTTTTTTCTAATCATAGCTATTTCGAATACTTCAAACTCAAAACTAACTTAACCATCAGATGAGCATTTATCGTGAATGCGCTCGATATTTGGTTTTTTTTTTTAGATTCGACACTCCTATGTAATGATAAGGACTGAGATTAACACAAAGAGCCTCGAGTGGATCTGAACCCATTCCTAACTCAAAGAACCAGAATTATATAATACTAATAAAATCTAATCCCAAACTTATACTTGATGATTCAAATATCTCTTAACTACTCTCTGAGGCATATGATATGTGATTCAAATATTTCTTTTGCTTTCATCTCAAACAGAGTCGCCTTTATTGTGCATCACCCTGTGGATACCAATGCTACATCTTAAAGAAATGACTTTGAGGGGATGACATATCCCCCTAATAATCCAGATGATTAGTTCAAATCAACTTTTAAGATGTACTTAAGACTTGGTACGACCGGATCAAATTCTTAATCATGATCAATATCATAACCCATAATCTCCTATTAAGATAAATTTCGATAGGATGGTAACACATTGATTATTTTTTTTTTTTCTCATGTATTATTCACAAGTATCTGATTATTTAAATTGAAATTGGAATGGATTCAAAAGCTTGGATTCGAGTTAATAATATGATGCAATTCATATATACCAAATCCATGATTAAATAAGAAGGATAGTGAATTGAGTTTTTTTGGGTACCCGTATGCAGTTTATTTTAGTATGAATATCAATTTATGGAATTCAGATATGACTAATTGGTCGAATCATAAGGAAAATCTTAGTTCTTCGTACGGTTATTAACACCTATTATGCATGAAATCAAAAGGATCAAATATCATTTAGTTCGGCTACAAAATGATGTCAAAATTATGTATATATTATCAAAATATTTAGTTTTCTATGTTCATATTCCCATGGACGATGAATGGAATCAAGATGATGGTATGGAGCAAGAAAAGCATGCAAGGATATTTAAATGAAATTATGGTGATACAATCGATGACAAAATGGCCCAAAAAATAATAATTTCAATATCAATTTTTGGTGAGCAGAACCAAAATATCACATACGAACCCTATAAAGACGCACCACAAACAAACAATTTGATAAGAGACCCATAAAAAAAATATATAGCATGTGTATGAATATCGTCATTTGCTTCTGTTTTAGACAAAGATATAAATAGACTTTAACAAATAATAAGTATTATAATGCAATCGAAATCAATATATTTCAACTAATAATTACAAAAGGTCAAACCAAATTTAATTAGTCCATAGAGTTATCGTCAATAGATATTAATAGCTTAATATTGAACCAGGTTATCAACTAAATCAATCTAATTAGATTTAAAATTATGATTTTCTTCATTTGAGGGGCAAATAGAAGATTATTGATAAATAATGATAATCATAAAACATCTTATAATAAAATTACTAGAAAGTCGAACCTATAAGATTTAGTGTTAGGACATACCTAACAAATATCTTTTCAATTATCAAATTAGTTTTAGGTTTAGTCTGGTTGGCCAATACTGAGAATGGAGTTGTCTTGTGAGAGTGTACTTGGGGAGTCCCTTTTGTATGTGACTCTGGATATGGCTATAGCCAAAATCACCAATGGCAAGAAGGTACCATGTGGCATTTTGAGCAGAGGCGTGAAATGATGTTTGTCGCACTTGACACCTTAGTTGGCTAATTATGCCACGTTTTTGGGTTGTTAGGTCGCAGAGCTATCAAGCCATGAAATGCTTCAGATGATGTTGTTGGCCCAGATGATAGGATTGTTTCTCAACCTTGCAATCATGTGTTATCAAGATACATATTTGGCACATAGGCTATGCATCGTCAAAAAGCATATTTGGTCCATACGTTGTGTATTCTACCATTTGGTCATTTGGCTATGATGCATGTTTGGGTTATAGAATATACATCATCATTAAGTACACATTTGACCTGTAGGTTGTGCATCGTTGAAATGCAAGTTTGGCTCATAAGTTGTGCATTCAGCCATTCGACTCATCGAGAGTAGATGTTGTGTCTAGTGAGGCTTGGCCACATAGACCTGGTGCATCACCCTTATCACAATTCTTGGTGGGTGGGTTGATTTGATCATTTGTCGGATCTGGATGAATCTACTCTCTAGTGATTTGTCTGACACAAAGGTAACGCGGTGCTCATTAGGGCGTCCATGTGTAGGTTGAGTGTGTTATCGGGGATTTTGAAGATCAATGATTGTGATGTTCACCCCTAGCCAATGGTGAGGCACCATGTAGCCTATTAGCCGAAGCTATGGGTGACAAAGTAATAAGATGAAAGGTTGCTCAGGTACTATAAATAGCCCTTACTGTCACTTTCCCTCTCTATGCTTTCAGTTTCCCATGGAGCCTTCAACAACTTTGATGCTCAAATCTTTAGGCTTCACTCTCTTCGGTCGCTCAACCTTCCTCATCTTAGGTCCAAATGTCATCCTCTTGTGGGTCATCCCCCACCTCCGAGCATGGGTTAGGTGATTCTTCAGTCTTGTTTTCGCCCTTGGCATCGATTTCCAATGCTTCATCCTCTAGTGTATGGGTCACAGTTGTCGTGATGAGAGAAGTTACCATATCGGGGTGAGTTCCTCAAGCAGTCAGACCTTGCAAATCATGACGAGGTCCTACAACTTTGACTCTCATATATTTGAGGTTGACCTTAAGCACATGAGGGAGGCCTTCAATATGTCTTCCAAGTTTAAGCTAATTGCTTCTCGGTCTGGTGACTGACTCTATATGTTGCACCATTTCTTTTGCACTTCCCTTGACACCTTAGAGATAGGGGCTCAGATTCCCTCTCCATCTCTTTTTTATTGAGATGCTTAATTTTTGAAAATTTTCTCCAACCCATGTGGTGCTTAACTCTTGGTGTTATTTAGCTACTTTTGTAGGGGAGTGCCGAAGACTTGACATTTCCCCATCGCGACCCTGGTTTGCTTCAATGTGAGATTTAGAGATTTGGATCTTTATGTTATTCTCGTTCGAGAGTTGTCAAGAAAGTGTGACACATAAGAGAATCCGTCATCCTAAATAGTTATATAGGAGGTAAAGTGACTATATACTTAGTGGAGTCATAACTATTGTCATATAGATCTAAGGTTGGCATCCTGAATTCGTATGGGGATTGGTTCCTTTATAATACTCTTAATGAAGGGCAATCTTAGGCCGAGATCGACTTTAGGTTGCTTTCCCTATCTTATCTATTGTTTATGACCTATGGCTATTAGTCTATCTCAGAAAGCTAGACTTGCATATTGTTTGATCAATTGAGTAACTGATTCATTCAGTTGTCTACCTCTTGAGGAGGATTATTGAGCATATTACAAGAGGTGAGGGCTTAAAGAGTTATTTTCTTGAGATTGATCGATTGGAGGGGCCATGATTCTACCATTGGGCTAGGGATTGGAGCCGGTGGTAGAATTGGAGTTAGAAAATATAGCGTAGTGACCTAATACATCCCCCTGTACCGTTTGGGGACTATGGCGTAGTGGCTTAGTACGTCCATAGTCAATGAGCCGAGTGAATTATTATAGAGATAATAATTCACTATATCAGAAGGAGTTCTGATGAGAGTAACTCACGGCCAGCTCGGTATCAGGCCTAGAGGGTCACACACATATGGTGGATGCTTCAGTGAATAGAGGATTGGATGGAGATCCAATTAGCCCCTATTCTCATTAGATGAGACCCTATACTGATGGGCTCCTTGATTAAGACTCAATAATACAAGGTTAGTGGATAATTGGATGGAGATCCAATACCCACTAAGGCAGGAGCCCTAGGATTTTTTGGTGGCTCTCTATAAATAGGAGGGGAGACTCTTGGTTGATAGGTTGTAACTTTAGTCATCACCTCCTATTCTCCTCCCTCCCTCTGAGCAAGAGTTGCAAGATCAGATTTGAGGAGTTTCGCTGCGGAGATCCATCGTGTGTATACTGCTAGAGAGGAGGACGCTTGACCTCCTTCATCTTCTTCATCCGGATCTGGAATATAAGGATATACGATCTCCCTAGGTAAAATCAATCTCTCATATATCGTATTTTTTTTCGATTTTTGTGTTTTTCTTGTGAACCCAATCTTTTGCACGATGATTTGATCTGCGTGGGAAATCAGTTTTTATTTTGATTTCCGCTGTGTATGTGATACACCCGCTGTAGGTTTCCCAACAAGTATGTGGACACAGGTGTACCCTTCATTGTAATGCTTGGACCAGTTATAGCAGATAAGGAGCTGTGAATTGGAATACTCCTATTTAGGAATTAGACTTACTAATTCAAGTTATGAAAGGTTTATGAGAGTATGGTTATGGTTTAAGCTAGTGGAGTTGTAGGTTGGACAAGTAGTAGATTGGCCATAGAGTCTTGGAATAATCAACAGAAGAGTAGAGGATCGAGTACCTAAAAAGTTGAGGGAGTAGGGTCTATCGGGAGCCAAAGCTAAACCAACCCTAGGGGTATAGAGATGGAAGGGTTCAATAATAGAGTACTCGACAAGATCGAGCTTAGACCCTCTTGTCAATTTGGACCATTTGGCTCTTTAAGGTTTAGCCTGGATGGTCCCATGAAGTTTTCTTGAAATATTTTAATGATCCTCCTTCTAGTGCTAATCTACTAGTGCATATTCTAATTGTCTGAGCTCATATGGTTATTCATTTCTAATCAAAATATGTTCCAAGTGAGTCTAAGTCTAAGTCACTGTTCGTGAAATGTCAAACCTTCTGAACTTGATCCATGTGAAGATCAAATCAATTTTGAGTTCAGTCTGGTTGGAGTAATTGGCTAATACAAAGAATAGAGTTGTCATATGACAATGTAATCGAGGGTTCCATTTATATGTGACTTTGGAGATTGTTATATTTAGTTAGAATCACCGGTGACACGAAGGGGACGTGTAGCATCTCAGACGGAGGCATAACGTGATGTCTATTGCACTCAACACCCTTATTAATTTGACTACCGAATCAAGGGGTTTAGACGATCGATTGTTTGACCATGTGTTAATAATGTTCATGTTGCTTGATCTGACTATTACATATTATTCGTATAGGATCAATGTGATCATGGCTTTTAGTTTATTATTCATGTATCAAAATATTAATATATAAAAATCATAATAGTATCATGAGGATCTTAGCGAAAGGATCCAGAAAAAGAATTTGATCGTAACAATCAACATATTTTACTAAATAATTAATTTATGAAATATTTCATCACAAGTTTAATCAATCAACAGAGGTATTGTCAATGGACATTAATGGGTTAACTATTTTAGATACCTAACGTTGGCAACATCTTACCTGTTCCGGTGGTCCTAAAGCCCCAAAAATCCTGGCATCTGCAGGGGCAGGTACACTGTGTCAGTGAACACGAAGACGAAGATGAGGTACGTCACCTCTCTCTCTCTCTCTCTCTCTCTCTCTCTCTCCGTGGCTGGCTTTTCTTCCCTGTTGCCCGAGGAATTAATGACTCAACCACACACACTACTACCATCCACGAGCACTGTATGCTTTCTTTTCCTGTGCTCTGGACTTCAAATTATGTCGCCCGTTCACTCTCTCTCTCTCTCGCTCTCTCTCTTCCAATGAGTGTCATGTCATCTCTTGATATCCTCGTTGTTGAATGTATGTTTCTTCTAAATGAACGTAAGCTTCGTTCTTGATCTTCTCAAGTGAACTGTGTAATCTTCTATTGCTCATTCGTTGTTCAACGTATTCTTTTTCTTTTCTAAACTAAACTAAAGTAAACTATATATATATATATATATATATATATATATATATATATATATATATATATATATATATATATACACACCATGCAAGGCTTACTACCTCAATGCATCTACTAAAATTCCCCACACTGCTTAATGATTTTTTTTTTTTTTAGCAGCCTTGTGGACAGAACCATAAAATTCTTAAAGAGTCATGCCATTGACTTACGTGATTTTTAGTTATAGTTTAGTCCTTTCTTTAGTGGTTGGTCTTCAACAAAGTTTTTTTTCTAAATAAAATGAAAGAGCAATTAAGAAGATAAAACACAGCCATATTTATTGCCATCTCGTGGATCATGCCATGCGTTTGAATTGTTAGATAAACACTAAATTAAAAAAAAAATTAATACAAGGACAACCAAATATATTTCGCTTTGATGGCTTGCACGTTCGTTTGATATTAGCGTGAGTCCTTTTCAATTATTCAATAAAGATTATGATCCCAAATTCTGATCGTTCATTCATCTCATCTCACATCTCCATTATTCATTCACTAAATATGTATGGATGAAGCCATCTCAGGACATCAAGAAACTGGTTAGGATCAAAGTAATATATTGAATAGGTAGGTAGGTTGTCAGCCGAGAAATTTAGCTGGTGAAGACTTTGATGCAAAATTTGGCTTCACCACTTACCCTTTAGAAAAACAATATTTGTAGAATGACAGTGAAATGTAGTAGTATCTATCAATCATGAACAGTAAGCTTGCTATGCACAACCAGTAGTAAATTAGCATCGGTGATCTCCTAAATGCTGTCACAAGACCTTTAAAACACATGTTTAATCCCTGCAAGAAAACAGATAAAAATTTACTTCCTCAAAACAACATCTTCCTAGCCCTGCTGTTGCTTTCTCGAGCTATCTGCTGCTCTCGGAACTGTGTTCTTGCTTCGGAGCTCGCCGCCCCAAGCCGAGGAGCCAGGAACGGCTTCCTTCTTGCTTCACCACATCCGGCGATGCTGGGAGGACTCGGTGGACTTGATATGGTGCCTCGGTGTTGATCCTGAGAACGAAGAACACGTAAGCTTTTTTTCGAGTGCATGCAGTGCACAGCTGATGAAGCAGAAGATTGATGAGGGACGACTGCTCACCGATCCTTCCTCTTCTCCAGGAACCGATGAAGAGAGTTCCTTCTGGCTATGGGCATATCTGCTTCCAACAAAAGAAAGATGGAGCACACAACCACATGGAGCAGCCTGCAGTGTAATTGACACCGCATGAACTGCTGGAAACGATGAAGGGAACATGATCACGAGAAGCATTACCCTGGACGGGCTTTGGCAGGCCGCGCAGCGGCGGTAGCTGACTGCCGGAAGTCGACGAGAAGAGCACGAGATTTGGAGCCGGAGTTTTGCAGGTCGCTTTGCCTGCCATCTGTACCAGATCTTTGGCCTTGTCGACTGGGAAATGATCGAAAACTAGCACCTTTCCGCCGTAAAAGATCGTCAGCTGGGCCTTCTCCATCCCCCTAAAGCAGTCGCAACAATAACGTAGTCAACTGCCTGAGATGTAAAGCTGATAACTGAGGTAAACGGTCCGAAGTTGTCGTACTTGTCGCTTGTAGATTCCTGCATGGCCGGAGGAACAGCAGGTTTTGGAGCATGTTGGTCTGCGCCATGGTCGGTATGGTCTTCAGCCGACACACTAACACCAGGTAGCAAACTCAAGGTGGTGGGAGCCCGGTGCTGCTCTACACAAACAGAAATATAGAGATGTCAATTTCGAGTCACAAGAAGAAGAGGAGAGGAGATGTCACCTGTAGGTTGGTGGCCAAGAGGCCATGGAGACATGTCAAGAAGGCCAATGGTACCCAAGCTGCCCTTCTTCTTCAAGTACTGGTTCAAGAGGCTGCAGGTGATTGAGAACTGGGATTTCTCTCCGGCCTTCGCACCTCTCTTTCCCATCTTCTCTGCCATCTCTCTCTCTCTCTGTTTCTCCTACTACTCCTTTAATATTGTTTGTGTTGTTGTTTATAATATGTATGTCTTGTATGAGACGCCCATGAGAGTAGCTGTTCTTCCTAATCCGGTCTCTGCTGCTGTTTTGTAGTGCCTTGTTCTCTGGCTCTTGATTGGTGGGAGAGGAAGAGCGGGTGAGGATGAGTTAAGGAAGGTGGGTGGTACCTGGCTCTTTTCATCAAGTGGGGCAAAAAAGGAAGAAGGATGAGAAAGAACCAACAGGACAAATCTCTCTCTCTCTGTCTCTCTTCTTTTTAGACAAAGTCGTCGTCCACACACACACACAAAATATGCATTGGTGGTGACACTGACGTCGAGAACCTTGCGTTGCACGCAGGGAGGTGAGACGAAACCCACTAATAATTTTTTACTGATTTATTTTTTTCCGTTTACTCTGCCTTTTTTGTTACCACCTACAAGTAGCAATCATATATATATATATATATATATATATGCAAAACTCTCAGAAAGAAGGATTTCTCTAAGAAAAGAGAATACAGAAAACAATGTACGGGTTTTGGGAACATCCTTTTTCTTTATGGACTTTTTTTTTGTTTTTTTTTTTGCACCAAAGAATAATGTGGTCATGGAGTAGGAGGGGGATTAAATTGAAGATTAAAAAGAGTAGGAGAAGTGTACTTGTTGGTGGCCTTGCTTGGGGTGTCGGCATCCACCACAGGATTCACGTGTTCCATGCCATGTTTTGTTTCTGATGGATAGAGAGAGATGCAGTCAAAGACAAAAAGATATTTCTTTTTTTTTTTTGGGGGGGGAAGGGGGCTTTTGCATGCACATCTCCAGCTACAACACAAAAAAATTATGGGGGTCGCACACATTGAGATAATGAAGTTTGATGGGCAGATTGGAACTTAGTATCAACTCAACAGGATTTCCAAAACATGAAAACAGATCTAATGGAGGTGGTAGGCTTAGCCCTAATTAAATACAACACCACATCAAGTGCCCTAATTAATACAACAAATCCTGCAAACTATGGCTAGTTTAGTTTCACCACCTCCTGAATCTAAAATTTGCTGAATTCTGAAGCTTCACAGCAATATAGACCAACTCATACAGAACAGATTGATTGGGAAACCAAACCACTAAATCTTTCCATCACTTGTACTAAGGTATCAAAACGGATAATACAACTTGGCTGAGCATAATAGGGCCAAGAACAATAATTCATGGGATATTTATTTATTTTTATCACAGAGTAGATGAATCTAAAATATAGCAAGTTGAGTTGTTGGACCTTTTCATCAAATATTTTTTTAAGATTTTCCAAGGGTTTTATGGCAGTTCTGAGCATAGTAGGGCCGAGTGCAATGATTCACCGGAAAATGCCTACATAGATAAACTTTCGTCATCTCGTCAGCCTACAAATTTTTCAGTCAAAATAAAAAATTGTCAGTGACATGGCAAATCATATTCACTGCTTCAACTCCTCGTCAGCTTGGGTGTGAATTGAAATAACTTGAGCTCGGAGAACTAGGTCTTCAGCTCCTCATTAGCTTGGGTGTAAGTTGGAAGAACTTGAGCTGAGTCGTCGTCTTTAAATTTCCATTTGAGGTGGGATACTTGAAGGATCAACTGTAATTTTGATCTGGTACATGGTTCTGATCTCCAGGCTAGGGCCCCAATGTGATCCCAATTTTGCAAGGCCCAAAAAAATTAGGAGACAACTTTCTTGAGGCTTTAATTTCATGCTGGTGGAGTTGGAGATGAAGGGGGACTTGATCTTTCCCAAGAAACTTTCTTCTGCTCCGACGTTTGCCAGGATGAAGTTTCTTTATTGTATGGGCTGTCACGTGATTCTCTGTAATAGTAGTTGTGCCTTCTTTTGGAGTGAGAGCTATCCTATGATAAAATCTCTAGTGGTCTGAGCCCGATCTGAGTCCAAGGTGGGTAGGACTGGTGATTTTTCGGGGCCCATTTTCACTTATTCATGTTGTTAATTATCTTGCATAACGATGATACTGACCCCCACTCTGGATGTATCTACTCCAATAATAAACATCTAGCCACGATTTGGTGTGGGCGACATCGTGGCCGTGAGAGCTATAGTTTCACTCGGACAAGGTGGTGCATCTTTCTTTATAATGAGAGGGATGATGTTCATGCTTCATTGAGTCATACAAATGATCCTTGCCCTTTTCTGATTTTGTCACTGGAGGGGCTCAATTTTCTCGCGATCTTGGATCGTAGATCAGAGGTCAACATCAAGGAAGTCTTTAAGCATCATGGTTCAATCCTAGGGAAAGTCGTGGAAGTCACCTAGGATCTGGAAGTGCTGCATCAGCAACCATGGTGAGTTAAACATGATTAGAAGTCTTTTATCTCCAGGGAAAAGGATGTAGGGATATGTCATAGCGAGAAATAAGCATGGTCGAACAATCTATGTCTCTGTCATCTCTTGGATGACCCTTTTATCTTTGACCTTTTGAGGTTGTATGAAGCAATCTGGTTGATCAATAATTAGTAGAAGTTTCGAGCTGTTCAGCATAGGGGGGTCGGCTCGGTTGGATGGAGACGCCCAAAAATTTAGCAAGCTATGGGAGGGATTTTTTTTATCTTAAATCTCATGAAACTCTTGAATTTGAATTTAGAAACCATTGGATTCTTCTTTTGGTATCCCCTCCAAGTGTAGTGTTGTGGTTGTAGTCACTGGACTCCCTCGTAGAATCACCTGTTTTTCTTTTCTGAAAAATTTTATAGTTAGCTTCGAAAAATTTCAGAAAACATCTTCAATCGTGGACAACCAATCAATGTCAAGCACTATATCAAAATCATCAAGAGGGAGGAGAAAAAAATCAGCAACTACATCTTGCTCCTATAGGATCAGTTTTCTGCGGGCACTTTTGGTTGCACTTCAAAATTTGGTCGTTAGCTACCTTGACTTCGGACTAATTGTAATCTTCTTTTTGGAGCATTAAGTAGGCAACAACTTTATTACTCATGAAGTTGTGTGTGCTCCTGGCGTCAATGAGGATAATGATGGACTGCTGCTCGAGAAACCCTTCGAACTCCAATTGTGGCAGGTTGGTGTAGCCAGCTAAGGTAGGGATCGTGCGAGTGACCGGTTATGGTATATCCTTCTCCTTAGGCTCGAAAGTCGTATCTTCAAGTTTGGGTTCTTCAGTGGGCGTAATCATCAACGGTATCTCCTTTTTACATTTGTGTTCTAGGCTCCATAGTTTATCACAGCACCCATATAGGCCCTTTGTTGATCCGTCATGAAGGTCTTCTCTTATTAATTTATGTGGCTGAGGGAGTCAGTTGATAGTAGGAGGAGGTGAAAGTTTTGGTGTCACTGACCGGGGAGCAACTCTAGTCTTCTGAGCTTCATAGTTCAATCGCTCCTCTTGATGTCGTACAAAGGAGATGACTGTCTTAAGTGTGTATGGTTGTCGCACTTTGACTTCTTCCTGAATCTCCGGCTTCAAGCCCTCAATAAAAGTCCTCAATATCTATTTTTTAGACCAATCATAAATTTGATTAGATAACCTTTTAAACCTGGTTTGGTACTCTTGGATGATAGAGGTTTGACGGATCATCGCTAGTTCTTCATTAAGGTTCCTTTTACAATTTAAATTTGTACCATGTTGTGATCTTATTGGGCTCGGTGATCGGCCCAATCTAAACTCCTCAAAGAGAGCGCATAATTTAACATCCATCGCGTCTCAAGAGCTTCCAATTTAGCTTCAAATAAGTCCACCGATGTCATGACGTAAGGATCTCTAACCTGTCAAATCAAACCAATTAACGAGTGTAGCTGCAATCTTCAGGTTAAAGGCAGTAATGGCAGCGATGTTAGGGCTGCGGTGGTCAAGTCTCCAAGTGGAGGATGGCAACCAAGAGTAGCAGCAATGGTGGAGGAAGAAAATGGCAGCAGTAATGTTTGTTACAGTCCTTCGGTGATACTGCAATATCATCGAGGTTGTGATTTTTTAAATAGCTGATATTTGTCACAAGATGACAGCCAAGAAATCTGAGTCGGAAGGCAGCAGCAATGGCGGAGGAAGAAGAGGGTAGCAACGTTGCCTGTGGCTCAGTGTGACTTTGTGGTCAGGTGGTGTTGGTTGCAGCAATGGTGTGGCTGCAATAAGAGGAAGACAGGGCAACGATGTACACGTCTATTATGGAGGAGGGCAGCAGCGGTATGGAGCGAGAGACGGCCGCTGTTGTGTTCAATTTGTTGTTGGCTGCGATCAAGATAGTTGGCAAAGAACAATTGTTACGGGCTGTGATATAATCAGATTGCAATGAAAGATTGCTGTTGGTAGCTTTTTTACTATAAGGATCGCTATTGACTGCAATTAAAGAGGATGGCAACAAGAGGTCGCTATTGGCAGCGTTGGGTAGTGAAAGATGCATGCTGCGATTGAAGGGACAAGGGAGATTGGATGGCTAAAAGTTTGGTGGACCGAAGGCTTCGATTTTTGGGTGCGATTTATGGCTGTTTTGGGTGCGATTTGGGGCTACGGTTTTGTGGAGTTTAGGCTACGAATTGGTGTAGTTTTAGGATTGTGATAGCAGTAGATGAAAGTTAGGAAAATAGACTTTAGATTTGGGATAGATGACAGCAAAGGTAGGTGTCTCGATGAAAAAAAGTTGATAAAAAAAGTGAAAAGAAGTGCTAGGAGGTAGGTGATTTGGGTGACTTTTTTGGGAGGCTATTTGGATTTGGTTTAGGGTATTATTTAGAAAGATTTTTAGTGAGGATGGTAGCATTTGGAGATGAGAAAAGAGAGTCCAAATCTTAAAAAAAAAGCACTCAAATAATATAGAATTCGGTGAAAAGAAGTGCTATGATGTCGAAATCGGTTTTGGCTTTGAAATGAAAAAATGATGACTTCTCAAAATAAAAAAAAAAAAAAAAAAAAAGGAAAAATCAAATACAGATGAAAGCCAACTTGATCTTGAGAATTGTATAAAAATTTCAACCATAAAGGATGAACAAAAATTTGATTTCAAGTAGCAACAATCGACTAAAAATTTCTACAGCGTTTCACCTTTGCAACGATGATAACGTTTGCAACGGTAAAAAATTACAGCAAAGAAACTTTGGAAAACTTCTCCCACGTATAATATGAAGGATCTTGCAGTATTTAAGAGGCATGGGTTACAAAAATATACCAGAATTTCAGATCAAAAGCAGAGGACAGCGGCGGACTGATTTGATCTGCTGTTGGGGTGGAAGGTGGAGACGTGTGTCGTAGCAATTGTGAAAATTGCTTGGGAAGGTGGAGGTGTGGATGACGGCAACAGGGGCAGCAAGATCACTGCTCTGATACCAGATGATAGAACCCCAGAAGGAGCTTTATAGATTTTAACCACCAAGGGAAATCTGCCCTTGGAACGCTATAGGGGTTCCTCGCTTCTAGATTCGACACAAGACTGAAATAAAATTGATAATTGCTTTATTTAAGAAAGGGGGCAGCTACATCATTATATAAGGATTAAAACCTAGCCTAAGAAAATACTTTCCTAAGTAAAATTACCTCTTTACCTCTCCTATAGTCAACCTGACTTAATAGAAATAGGGGGCGACTAGATTGACTCTATAACCGATCTAAAGAAAACCCTGAGCAACCAATCCAGTAAGAGAACGATAACTACTATGGCTTAAGGACTAATCTAAACTTTAATGATACTTCTTTATAATATAGAATTAACTTTATTATAATCTAAGAGAATTTTACTCATGTTGGAGTCATGCGAGTCAATTGATCAGAGACATGGCAGGTGCCCAACCTGAGCCCCGTTCCTTGATACAATGATATAAAAGAGTTTTGATCCAATCCTGAGCCATGTACATTCACATTCATCCAATTGTAATAACACTTAGAAAATATTACAAAGAAGCAGACATCGCAGTCACATTCACATACTTTACAGATTCTGCCTATACGCACGTAAGGCCATTTAAGCACCAGCCAGCTAGCTATATGAGACAAACACCAATACTAACCATATATTTCGAAAATTGATCAGAGAATGGAACAAATACGAATCCGTTTTTCATTGAATAGTAGCCAAATATGAGAAAAAACCAAAGTGCTTTGAAAAATCCACATGTAATTAAAAATTAATTTAGATCTATCAGTCGTACTTTCTTTTTGGATAGGGATAATACAGAGAAGAATAAGAGACAGATGAGACTATGAGAATACTATATAATATAAAAAGCAATTGAATGACAAATTTCTAAGTTTGTTATTGGCAACTATAAAACCTTGAGATATATTCAGATAAACCCAAGTAGAAGATTTTAAATAGCAAATTCAAATATGGATATAAAAATATAAGAAGCATTCGTGTTTTCACCATATCTGGCACCACTTAGATGTGGAAACCGACTCCCACAGATGCTATCTGACTTGCTTTAACCCTAGTCATGCCACATTCCTCTCGTGATACTGTTCAACTAATTGCCTGGTTGATTCACATCTTAATATAATACCTTTGGAACTTCGAGAGAGGGGAATATATCTAAGCATGCGTTTAATACTTCCAACCACTAAAACATAAAGCACTATGATTGGACAAAAACATATCAGAAAGAGGTTCTGTTTATGAAAAAGCAGAATAATATCACAGATACCCTCTACCATGATAGAACGAACACCCAACCTCTGCTTAGAAAGTGAAGGAGAAGAATTCCCTTGGACAGGGGGCAAAGCACAAGGATCTGTTTTCTATTTGGAAGTTATGAGGTAGTCCAGGAATGGCTCAGCTTTCGGATAGTGAGGCTTGAGCTCAGCAAGTGTGGCTAATTCATTGTCATCAAATTGAAACGCTGGGGCACAAGTCACACCGACCAGAGAATAGTGCAGCTCAGGATCCCGGCTGCTGGTTTTGACATGAACACTGCCATCATCAGGAGAGGACTCGACATCCAAGGTAAGGAAAGCACCAAACCACACATTTGGTGGCACTGTATACTGGGGGCGATGACCTGCTTCCAGTTCTGGACCTATGATGGTCAACTTTACCTGGCCATCATCTAGTAGTTCAAACACCTGGTTCATGACCAATTCACAAAGGGAGAACATATTAGTTTCATATGAATGGTGCAATTTAGCAAACAAGTCAAAATAAGGAAGCTGATGTACCGTGAGAGGTTCTCCCATGTAGAAGTGCCAGGTCTCAGCACAAGGGATACGATGGAGATGAGCAACATTCCCTGATGGAAGCAAGAAGTAGATAGCTGAGCTCACAGCACGATCCACGTTGTCTGATGAGATTTCAATTAGAAGCAGCAGACGAACAGGAAAGTAGAACAACTAAAATCATAATCAGCAATATTTCTCCCGAAAACTAATAACTTTTAAGTTTGGTCTTATAAAATTCATCACCAGTCACACTATAAGTGGTCACAAGTGCCTGGTCTGTCAAATTCCAGAGTTGACACATGATTCATCTTAAATAAATATGTTTCAGAAGGAATTATGAAATAACTTCACAACCAAATTCTCCAAAAACAAGGATGTTGATATTTTCATGCTAATGTGGACCTTATATGTGGCCAAATACTCTATACATGCAATGATGCTGGGAGTCCATATGTCTACTTATGTGGCGATCATATGTCTACTTATGTGGCTTCATATACTATTAGAAAATTATGATGTAACACATCAAGAAATTATGGAAGGACAGAAAGACTCAGAAAAAGGGCTACTTTAGTTCCGAAATGATAATCATGGTGTCTAGCAGTAACATATGCAGCAAAATGAATCAGAGAATCTTTTTTGGGAAAACTAAATATTTCCTTTTCAGGTCGATGAAGTAAAAACTATAAATTTACAAAGACATCCATAAGAAAAGATGATATTATATTGTATGTAGCTTCACTATCATTTATCAACCAAGGAAGCAAGATGAAAATAACTGGCAAGGTCAATCCAAGGACAGAAAGATCTGTGCCAGAAGGATAAAAAAAGGGCTTTCTTGATCTTGTTCCTCCTTTGTCCCCTTAGTACATGAGATCAAGCCAAATATTTGAGGAGGTAAGATGGATCGGAAGATCTGTGACAGGTGTATTCGATTAAGAAAAAAAATTCCCTTGGACAAGAAACTAATAATGTCCTTTGATCTTATTTTCCTTCGCCGTTATTACATGTAACCGTTACAGTCCTCACAGTCCTCTTGGAATAAACCATCTGATAGGTCTACATACAAACACAGGCAATGTCATTTCTGCTACTTGAGCATCCGTCTTCAACTTGTCAAAACGCATCCTATTCACCCCAATATGCTCCGATCCTAAACCTAAACCCAGAATCAAAACCCTCAATATGCTTCCAAAAGAATTCAGTTGCTTCTGTTGATTCGAGCACTCTTGCGACGTCTCACTAATCCATAAATATTGATGGAGCGAAGAGATTATGATCCAAGGAACCTGGTGAAGAAGGGTAAGTGCTTACATTGGGGTGGGAGCTGAGATTTGGAGAGTGTGATGGAGGAGTCCCTGAAGGTCTCCAAGTAGAAGCCACCGTCGGGGTGAGGCTGCAGATCCAACAGAGCTGCGACCTCCGACGCTTTCTTCTTCGGTGAACCCATTCCTTCTCAGTCGTCCGCAATCGGCACAGGCAATGAAAGATGTTTCCGACCCATGGAACGGGAAACCTAAATCTGTAGACGTGGCTCGAAGACGGCAACCGGGGAATAGGCTGGGTTCGACCCAATGCCCGTCTTGAGCTCCTGTTGTTCAATCATATATATATATATTATATATATATAATTTTTTTTCATCTTTAACCTGTCAAATGAGGAGGTGTCGGATTTGATGGGTGTTTTCCAAAATTCCTTTTCTCTGATGTGATGATCGAAAATTAAAAAAATAATTGATATATTTAAATTAATTATGTATTTAAATTATCATCTCCGTTCATTTCAATGTATGATTCCAATAAGATTTTATTCTTACAATTTTTTGATTTATTTTATTTATTCTAATATTAAAACAAAAGAATATATATATATGTTTGTGTTTGTGTGTACGTCTACTTCTTGTAAATGCATGAACGTGCAAATGTAAGAACAGAAACTAACACACGATACAGGCTGTTATACATTTTTAGATCATAAAAGAAAATATGAAACATTCTAGATTTTTTATCTTGGAGAACGAGAAAAAGAAGAAAACTAAAAGAAAAAACATCTTGCTTCTTCTCCCTGACAGAATATTTATAAAGGTAATATGAAACTTAAGCAATCAATCAAAAGAAAAATAAATCTCTTTTGAAAGGACATTCTTATTTATCTAATCATTTTAAGAGTACAGAAGATGAGCGGCAAAGCAAACTAGTACAATATCACACAGCATGATCATTCCAAGAGCTGAAAATTTAATATCCATAGAAAATGAACACTAGAAAATCACCTATATTTACAAGCCAGTAAGTGTGAACAGCTCAATATATGTGCTTGAAAGAGTGTTTTCCGCAATGTAGTAACCAATATTACCATTAACCTAAAAACAAAAATTAAATGTCATAATCTATGTCCGTGCTGTTCTGTGATGACGACCGCTTTACCAGCCGTCCCTGCTCATCATACAGGTCGAGGTTCTCACACGGTGCAGGGAAAATAGACCCTATTACACGACCCTCCACAAAGGAGCACTGGAAGATATGCTTCTTCTTGTAACTTAAACCAATAGATATATCCCGAAAGCTTATATCCTTGACAGGGATCTCTTCGCTGCCGTCGATCCGAACTGGAACACGAACACCCTGACCATGAATTCCACTATAAGTTATGTTCTTGATTATGGGCACAGCTGCAGGGTCAAATCCTTCATCAGGGTGCTCATTGTAATCTGTCTTTATCACAATTCCGACACGAACATTATCGAGGGTCACATTTCGATAGAAGATGTTGCGTACATAACCACCTCTCCCTGGGGCTGTCTTTATTCTGATGCCTCGTCTTGACTCCCAGACAACAAGGTTTTCCACTGTGATATTTGAAACTCCACCAGACATCTCACTGCCTATGGATATGCCAGCACTGTGATCAACAAATATAGGTCCAATGAAAATATGAGAATGATAGAAAAACTTAAAACAGTAGACAATTAAGCTAAGCAGAAATATTCCCTCTATTTTCTTCCTTAACTTGCAGACTGTTGATAAAGTTAGAAGCCCAATTTAGGACGAGAAACCTATATAAAAATAAGACAACTTTTCACATAAGCAGACTAACCACAGTATTGAAACCTAAAACTAAGTATCTGGACCTTATCCTAACAAAGGGTTCACCTAGTCTTAGGCTCAAAAATTCAGAGGTGCTTATCCCCTCGTTTGTTCTTGTTTTTTGTCCAGTGATTTTCTATCAGAAAAAACAAAACACACAGGATTTTCTTAGAGCTGCAGGAGACCTCCTTCCATTACTTGTCTGCTGATGACAGCAATCTTCCCTGGAGCTACTATTGATTAGTGTCAACAGATTGAAATTTTTTTTGTAAAGGGTAGCTCAAGTTAAAGGGTTAATCTGGAGAAGTCCAAAATATTTGTAGTTAAATTATCTTCCAACAATTGCAGCAGGAGGTACAGGATGCTCGGAATGTACAGGTGTAAGAGATCATAGATGTCACCTGGTACAGTCAGGCTGGATTGGTAAATTTAGAAATAGTTGTTTATAAATGTTGAGAGAGAAACTAAAAATCTTGAACAAAAGAGTCTTTATCTCAACATCACCTTTGTTTTGTTAAGATTGTCACAGTTAGGAGGGTAAAAATGTTAGTCAAGATTCCTTATCATAAACCAGTGTACCTCAGTCTCTGCTTAACCTAATGAAAATTGATAACTGATGGTAAGCATGTCTTTGAATAAATATATTTTGCAAGCATATACAATGTATCTACAACTTTTGGAGGGTAAATATGTAACTTTGTCAATTTGTAAGGATATAATTGCACCTACCCATCATGTTAATAACCAAGGAAATATTACCTCACCACAGATTGAACAGTGAGATTACGGAGTGTGATGTTAGCAGATGGACGCCCATATGCTATGCCATACTGGTCCCAGCCACTCTTTATGGCTACTGCATCATCACCGACACATATGTAACAGTTCTCTATCAACACATCCTCGCAAGAATCTGCAGAGAGCAAGAGAAGCTGTCAGAATTAGAACAATAGTGGTTAATGAAAAAGATTATTAGTGAATTCACACAAACTGCAAATTAGATCTGGGTATTATGAATCGGATTGAGTTATTTAATTGATTTTTGGTTAAGAATAAATAACAGGAGAAAATATGTGTGTCATTGTTTCTTTAAGTATTAGGAAGAAAGAGCGGTCGAGAGTGGTAAGTCAGCAAAAGGAACCAACTCACATATTGTTAATAACAAAAAGATTCAAGTATTCGATTTATAAATTATCAATAAGAGATCTGAAAAAAAAAATATTAAATAAGATGGTTTGGTAAAACAGAAGAAAGATATCTAATGATCAATCCTTCTAAAGTCCACAATGTACTCATCAATATTTATAACAAAATTATGCCCATGGAAGCATGCTTACCTGGGTCAATACCATCTGTGTTTGGAGCTCCAGAAACAGGAGCCAAGATGGTAACATGCGAGATGGTTACATTCTTGCAGTCATAGGGATGCAGTGTCCAAAAAGGGGAGTCACGCAGAGTTATGTTAGAGACGACTATATCCTTGGACCACATGAGCTGCACAAGAGGTCCTCTCGTGTAGTTGAGAATTCTTTTCTTGTATTTCGTCCACCACACTTGACCTTGACCATTTATGGTACCATTATGTCCTGTTTCATACATAAGAAATGCCTTTAAGCAAGCAAGGTGCTTCAACAATGCTTATCGACAATATCTCAATCACAAAAGCATCATTTTCAAGTGGTTCATCAGCAACGAAATCATAAGAAACTATCAGGCATTTAGTTAATATGAGGTTCTAAAAAATTATGACTATAAGATCATTCATCTACAACAACATAGAGACACCAATTCTAGAAATCGATCCACTCAATGCTTACACTTGTTCAAAAGTTGTTCGACAACACCACCAAGGATATATATACTAACAAGAAACAGAAAAGTTTTCAACAAAAACCTTTCTACATAAGTTTTGGTGAACGATTGAAATAAAGTATCATGTTTTTCCATGTGTCCATAAAGAACAAAGTTCGTAAATGCTGCACGAAAGAATAACGACCGAAGAAGTTTAACTTCTTGCAAAACGTTCCCCTTAATGCTGGTGAATCACTGATTGGTAGGCTGTGTGACCTTGTCATATTACCATGCTATTCCAGGTGATAAACAGCTAGGAGCTCGTTGATGTGCATGCGAGTAGGGAAAAGAACAAAACTGCAACTTTGCCTTGAGAGGTTTCTCAATGAAACCAAACTAATTTTTGGAGCAATGTTTCTAATTAAGCTGAATAAAGATGATGAGGTGAAATTTTAGAAAATACAACTAGGATATCTGATTTTCAATGGACCATTAAGAAGAATCTTCCTTAGAGCAAGTCTTGGAATAAGTTCTTGAAAATGAACACCACTGACTTAAAGTGTCTTTGACTAAGTGTCTTCATGAGTTTTGGTGGTCAACTCTGAGAAATACTTGATGCTTCTATAATTGTAAACTTATCAACTATGCATCACCGATACTTAATGGCCTTTCACCCAAAAACAAAAAAAAAACTTGGTGTTTGTGGTATATTAACTAAGTTGATCATTCTTTGTGATAGTTTAGGTAGACATCTGTAAGAGGCAACAGGTATCTGCAGAGGTCCATATAGTTTATGAGAAAACAAGAAAACACATTCTACTTTAGTCTTCCTTATAGTTTGATGTGATTAATAAATTGATTTAGGTCACAATTTCCAGTGACTTAAGCTTCTAAGTCAGTGTTCCCTCAGAAAAGGATTCACTTTACGAAAAAATATACGGGGAGAAATATGAAGTGCCACAATAAAAGTAAATGTGCTGACCAGTTATAACGATATCCTTCAGATTTTGACCATGTATGAGGCTTCCATATCTAGGCCCCTTGTGCTCCCGCCCATATCCGTATGATGGCAAAGGAGGCATCAGTTGCCAATAACTCTCATCCTGTTTAAGAAAAAGCTCGAGCAATTGACAAAAGTGAATAATCTTGTGACGACTATGCATAATTGGATATTGTGCTTAAACTGAGCATGATGCACAAAATGACCTCTAGCAGGTTTGGTTCATCACTAGAACATTAGAGAAGATGTATGTAAAACTGAGAAGTAGAACGGGAATTCTAATTAAATGAACACCGTGTTTGTTGATGATGACCTACATTCCAAATTTTGCATAAACAACA
The DNA here is from genome assembly GCA_021527575.1 of Ensete glaucum. Lineage (NCBI taxonomy): Eukaryota > Viridiplantae > Streptophyta > Magnoliopsida > Zingiberales > Musaceae > Ensete > Ensete glaucum. The sequence goes on along the minus strand of CM038556.1, from coordinate 22,174,404 downwards.
AGTTGCAAGGTACCATGTGGATCTAGCAATAAGGCTAGTGTTCATCAACCCTTCCTAAATATCTTCACTGTTACACCTTTTCACTGATCAGTCCACAACTCACAAGTAATTTACGAAAGATAAATAAAGAGAAAAACTAGAATGTTTACCTCTATTCCCAGAATCACTGCGCCCTCCGCGAGGAAGAGAGTCATGTGACTGGTGAGATTGAAGGGTGCCGTGAGCCAGAACCCGGGCGGCACGTTGAGCTGCCCGCCCCCCCTCGCCCCAAGTTTCGAAATCGCCTCCACCGCGCGCTCAAACGCCTCGGTGTTGAGCGTCTTCCCGTCCCCAACGCCGCCGAAATCCGTCAAATTGTACGCCACAGGCCGCAGCCTGGGGACCGGCCGCGCCACCGGCCCCCTCCGGAAGAATGAGACGCCGTCCATCGAGCTTAGCTGCCACCCAAACACCAGCGCGAATCCCACGATCCAGAGCACCAAAACCAGGGTCCTGTGGGTGGTGAGCAGTCCCATCAGCCATCGCGGGTGGTGCTGGAACGGCAATCTCCACCGGGAGGAAAAGATCTCCACCATGATCTGATCCTAATCAATTCTTCAACAAAACCCTACGAATCGATCGGATCGTCCACTCTGTTCCAGGAGAAGAGATGAAACTGACATCAATTGGCAGAAAGCTAGGGTTTTGGCAGTGGAAGAAAAGGGATCGGAAATCATAAGACGGGCGGGAGGTGGAGTGTTAGTTGAAGGGAAAACGGAGTCGAGTACTACCGAAAGCATGGAAGAATTTTAACGTGTTTGAGCCTCTTTGCAGCCTTACGATCTTGATCCAACGGTTCGAATCTGCCAGTAAACCATTACCAAGATCACGGTAGATGGGATTAGTTAGATTGCCACCGCTTTATTACTAACCAGCAAGATTTCCTATATCGGCTAAACGGAGAATCTTTAATCTAATTTGAGCAATTAAAGTCCCAAGTTTTGGATCCCAATTTCTATCTCTAACTTCCCTTTATAAAAAGAACAAATTATCTTCATTTTAAGAAGTAGAAATAGTTTCGGTCAAAATCCAATTTTGGGTGAGCCACAATTTAGCTAAATTAGTCCAGTAGATTGGATCAATTATCGTCTTTTTCGGTTGCTGATAGAAAATATTATAATGAAAGCACGTCCTTTTTTTTTTATAAAAAAAATATCATTCATTCACAATCAATTGTTACAAGTATTGTAAGATTTTTTTAAAAATTAAACCTAAATTTAAGATAAAAGAAAAGAAATAGAATTTTTGTCATACTATTTTGAATTATGTCAAGAGCCTTATAATTCAAAATTCTCATATAAATTATTTTTATCATACCTCAAAACTTGCAGTAAGATGTAGTAAGTGAGAATTTTAATTAATTAAAAATCAACTATAATATTTTAAATACAGTTAAAATGTTTTGGTTTAGTGGTAAAAACATTATAAGTTACTGAGAAATATGGTAAGCGATAATAACTATAATTTTTTATTATTTTCGTATAAAAAATAAACATGTAACATAAATTTAGGTAATTTAGGTAAAAGAAATGATGATATATTATTCTTTATTTTGAAATACATCAAAAAATTCGTAACTCTAATCCAAAATGACTCTCAAAAAGATCACTTATTGAAGCCTTAAAATATAAAATAATAAAGTTGATTAATATTTATGGGAACTTAAATTAATTAAGGTGAGATTATGGTCTTTCTTCACATGGACTCTATGTATTTAGTTTAATAATAAAAGACATTAAAACCAGTTCAAATGAACTAAAAACACCATAATCTTATTGACAAATATTATAAACTAGTTTGGTTTAACAATGAACTGATTAGACCAATTTAGTCTAGTTTGGTTTCAGCAAGAATTTTAACAATTAAAACTATCAATTGTTAATAAGGATATTTTTGTTATTTAAAAGAAAAATGGTCCCAATATGAATCTTAAAAATGAGGGACGCTCTTCGGCAATAGGAGAACATGAATAATCAATCATATGATTCAAGTCTCTTCCATCCATGAATCTAATATGCCATGTCAGCGTTGACCATCGTCACATCACCACCAGATCGTATCAAGTCAGCAATAACCGTTGATACAACAGACCGCGCTGCAGTCTACATAAAAGTTGACCACTACCAAGTCAGCGTTGACGGGTGCAGCATCGACACCGCTGACCATAACCTCGACACCGCTGTGTCCGTTTTGACGCAGTTGGTTACATACACTATGGCTGAATTTGTCATTTCAGCGTTGCTGGTTGCGACGTTAACATTTGACCCCTGCCACATCAGCATGACGGTTGGCACAACAGGCCAGTCACCTAGCCAAGTCAGTGCAATTTTGACTGGATTAACTTAAATCTAGTTGACTTTATCTTGACTTGAATCAAACCTCGTCAAACATTATATGCAGTCAAACCCGACCACATCTTGATTGAGCCCAATCCTAGATTTTAAAAGATAAGCCAAGCAGTGGGGCGTGCCCAATCCACACAGGTTGGCGTTGGTGGGTCGATCCCATGAGCAGTAACAAAATTAGAATATAGATCATTAATAAATATATACAAATTTTAAAAAAGGAACAAAAAATGTTAATAATATAGAAAAAAAAATTCTCAAGAATATAAACAGAAAATTAATGAGATTATTAGGTTATTTTAAATTCTATAGTAACCTAAAATCAAATGATTTAGACCTACTCAAATCTCGGGTATATAAACTACTACAAGGATAAGTAAATAAATTAAAATTTATAATACATAATAATACCTATCATATAATTGATTTATCTATTTTTAGAATTGCATTCATTGTTGTATTCTATCGACCTCATTTGATTTAGATTAACCTTGATGATGACACGTCCTATCTTGTATTATATATATATATAAGTGGATGTGTCATGATTAATGTATAATATTATGTAAAGAGATACTTGATTTTCTAATGAAAGCAATAGAACAATATTGGTAGGATTATTATTTTGGGTACCTTTGAGACCCAAAGAATTAGTGGATCATTAGTTAGACGTGGTGATCATTCAATCTTCTGTTGGGAATAAGAAAAACGTGTCGTTACATAACGAGTGATGCACCACTCCATAAGTCGTTAGTAGTGTTGTATGTTTCTTCTCTATTAGAAGAGTTTGAGTCATCTCAAAAGATTAAGGTGTCTCCTTTGATAATGATAGCGTGTATATGGTGTTTTATATATATATATATATATATAATTCATTTTGTTACTTGGATTATACATTATATTATTTAATATATTAATTATTATTTATAAAAAATATTATCTTATTATGTACCATCTATCTTAATACACATTTTGCTTATTCTATATTACCATGATCATATTTTTATTGAATATTATTATCATAAAAATTTTCAAAGCCCTAAGACGATGTCAAGCTCGAGCAACATATGTCGTCTCAATATAAAAACACTCATTTTTCATGTTAGCCTGACTTATTAATAGTAAACTTTTTGTTTTAATAGATTAATGATATCACATGATGTTGTCAACAATCACTAGGGGCAAACATGTTTTTGCAATACAAGAACATGAATCTAAAATGATTTTATAAGTCTCTTCCATCCATTAAATTTATATATGTTTCCTGATAAGCACAATGATTCGATATAAACACAAAATTAAATCGAAATGAAATCTGGATTTCCATTTGAAATATTAAAAAAATAAAGTTCCTCAATATGAAGTGAGTGAGATAGATTAAATAATCCAATATGTTTATAAATGGTATTCAATTTTTCATTATAAATTTTATAAATAATCCAAATTTGTTACTAATTTACTGGTGGAAGAAGTATTTCAACCAATTAAAAATAGAAGAAGGAAAAGAGAGAGAGAGAGGATATCAACAGCTTGTAGTGAAACCAACTTTCTCTACAGTAGTAGAATTTGATTGGATTTGAGTCAGGAAAAATAAGAACCCTAATGCCATCCTCTATCTCTATCTCTCAACATGAGCTTCCAAACACATGTTCACTGCCCTCTCATTGGTTCTTGATGAATGGACACCAAGTCCTCCCGTATCCACACCCCAGTCGATAAAAGGCCAGCTCCTCACGGAGAAGTGCAGGCCGTCACTCATCCATGGCACTGTCAATTGCTTCCTCTGCACTCTGCAGTCCCCATCTCAGGTCTGTAGCAGTCTTGCCTCCTCCTCTCCTCTGCTTCCTTCTCATTAAGTTCTGCAAGCTGTTTGTTGCCACATTCGAAATATGCTTCATGATGATGGATGGCAGAGTGCAGGCTTCCAAGCCGGTCCCAGGGAACAACACTAGGGCTTGTTCAAGGCCACCCAGTCGCTTACATGCAACTAAAGGAGTGTCTAGTGTGTGCCAGCCACTTCCTCCTGACAGACCTCTATGGTTTCCTGGGAGCTTACCTCCTGAGTGGCTGGATGGCAGGTGATCTGGTCCTCCATCTTTTTCCGAGTTCACAAAATTTATGTCACTAATTTTTTATCTGCATGGTCATGCAGTCTTCCTGGAGACTTTGGGTTTGATCCTCTTGGGCTAGGTAAGCATTCGGCATAATCTTCATGATGATGTGTTGTTTGCTTGTCGCATTTTTTTTTTTTTTTTACGGTGCTCCTTCTGTATGATGAAATGCCTCAAAGACCAAATTATTAGAAGAACAGGACCAACACTTGCAATTACTGATCCTTTGATTGCTGTGGATATTACAGGATCTGACCCTGAGCTGCTTCGGTGGTTCGCTCAGGCCGAACTAATGCACAGTAGATGGGCAATGCTTGCTGTCGCCGGCATTCTTATCCCCGAATGCCTAGAGAAGCTTGGATTTATCGAGAACTTCTCGTGGTATGATGCTGGGGCTCAGCAGTACTTTACGGATCCTTTGACATTATTCGTAGTTCAAATGGTTCTGATGGGATGGGTTGAGGGAAGAAGGTGGGCAGACTACCTGAATCCTGGTTGCGTCGATATCGAACCCAAGTTCCCAAACCGCAAAAATCCCAAGCCTGATGTTGGTTATCCTGGTGGGCTGTGGTTTGATTTTATGATGTGGGGTCGTGGGTCACCGGAGCCGGTGATGGTACTGAGGACTAAGGAGATTAAGAATGGCAGATTAGCAATGCTTGCTTTTGTGGGATTTTGCTTCCAAGCTATTTACACTAAAGAGGGTCCGTTAGACAATTTAATGGCTCACATCGCTGATCCTGGGCATTGCAACATCTTCTCGGTACTTGATTAAGCCCCTTCTCTTTGTTATGCACAAATAAATAGTTCATCCTGGTAAATGATTATACAGACACCTACTAAAATAAGTGACAATATCCATCAAAGGCCAAAATTTGAGTGTTCCATAGCATGTACTTAGCAGAGCCAAAGAGTATAGCCTCCTAAATGGTGAAAACGAACGAAAGAACATCCCTATACTGAATGAGTTCAGCTTAATTAGCATTACTTGATACATAGGCAAATAAAATTTACAGGAGATCAGGTATATAGGCATTCATATAAGAGTCAAGAGGAAAAGCATTTTGTAAGCATGTACATGGGTCTTCTCTAATTGCCTAAATGCATACATGGACACACTTATGATTGTTTTTGGCCCCTCACCAAACAATTGGTTGGGGATGTAGCTTGTGTTTCTATAGAACTCGTTTTCTAGATGTTCAATCTTTAAACATGTCAAATACATCAATTTTCTGAATTGTAAGACATCAGTTTTACACTATGTTTGACTTACTTTACATGCTAGAAGTACAATGAAAAACATAGTGAGCTGCAATAATTTTGTGAGGCAATACTCTACATTTTCGAAGCAAAAAAAAAAAAAAAAAATATCATATCATAAAGAAAAGGCTGGCCCCACTTGTAAATGAGTTTAAGAGCATCCCACTTTTCTAAGCATGTTATTTTGTGCATGCAGGCATTCGTATCTAATTGACCCTTAGACATGGCACATGATTATGGATGAAAGATTTATTGAAAGGCGAAAATGAGGAGCATCGGAGATGATAGATGGAGTCAATGTGGAATGTAACAGTGAAATTTGCAACTGATAATCTCTCTGTACAGAGGGTTGTACATGCTTCAACATATATGCAGATCTGTCCAACATCTGTGTCAAACATTGAATCTGATACCAAATAGCAAGATTGCCGAAACAGTATATTGCAGGTGTTGGGCTTGAATAAAAAAAAAAGTGGGGGGGGGGAGGGGTGGTTGGGGTGGAAGATTGCTGGAACAGCTCTTCCCCACTTATCCTTTGCAAAAGAAAAAAAATAAAAAAAGGATTGCTGGTGAATTTCAAGCTGCATTTCTTGCTCCTCACTCACTAACCTTTCTGTAGCAGCATTTCTACCCTTGTTTACATGATGACTAGATATATTGTCCTCTCATGAACTTGGCTCCTGAGATGAGATTTACCTCTTTCACTCCCATGCATTCTCTTTGGGATGCCTGCATAACAGTATTCATCCCTCTGTTGCAAAAGCTAGCTCGGAATAGGCAAGAGAAATTTTTCTTTTTTGCATTATGAAATTATCACCATTTAGATTGTAGACAGCTCTGCACTTGGACCTTTTTTATTGCACCTGACATAATGCAATAAATAGCACAAAATTCTACGTTCAGGTGATCTGAGTTATTTTGGCAGCATACTAGTGTCTGCTTTAGGTTACTGCCTTAGTTTACTGCAAGTGCTTGCCAACATGCTTGTCTTCTCAAGTAAAAGAAAATTAAGTTTCGTTCATCAGGCCAATTTAAATCTTTGGCTTCTTCTGATTGAGATTGACAGTGGCTGATAGGCCAATTTAATGTCTTCGTTGTCTTTGTACGGGGTTGTTTACCCTTCACTAGATTAATACAGTCCTCACTAATTCTTAATTGATTTGCTCAAGCAAAATTCATATTATATTAGTCCACTAATCTTAATCTCAATCCTAGTTGAAGTATGATTAACAGTCCTCACTCAAATAGGAGAACCATAAGAAGAGGAGGGGCACAAACCCCTAATAAGAGTGGAACTTCCATGCGTCAACCCTAAATGAGTCCTAACAATATTGTGACTTTTCTAAGTCATAGAACTGTGAATCTGGTGCACTATATTTAGATTTAAATTTTTATTTAATCTTAATACACTCCTTTAATTCACGTATTTATAATTTAAAATAATTTTGGAAGAGATATTATTTTTTGGTCAATTTTTTTGTGTAGATATCGGCAAGTTGATCTTCGTTACTACATTGGCTTGTCTTATATTTTTTTCTATCCATAGATTTTTGAGAACTTCTGACGTGAAATCTTTTATTCTTTTTCTTACATATATAATTTAATATTTTTTTCTTTGGTAGTCATCTTTGATGACCTGATGGGGACTATGTATTTGTAGGATCGAATCCTTTTGAATGCAGACACTTCATTTTTCTTTTCTTTCTCTTAGATTTCTTCACATCATCAGAAACTTATACCATGACCTGCAACATCTGAGATGGTTTGCATAGATCCACACAAATTTAGATGATCATAATTTTTATGCCATGTTGATTCATCAGTAAGAGTAGCAAAATCCAAATAATAAGGGAAACATTTTATTTTTTGTCATTGTAATTGCTATCAATTTTTAATTTTCTTATCATAAATTAGGTGTTTTTTATAATAAAAAATAACATAATATCTTTTTCTCATTAGTTGTCCTATATTAATAAAATTTTGTTTCAAATTAGGAATAAACAACACATCATCAATAACTTTTTTATCGGATTTGGTCTTCACAACAACTATTCTTTTCCTTTCACTTAAATTTTGATGTAATTTTCCATCTGTACAGTAGATTTGATTAAATCATTAAGTATCTGGAATAGACTTTTATCCTCTGTCATATGATTACTGTATCCACTATTCAAAAACCAAACAGATTTAGAAGATTCTTCATTAGATGCTATAAAGAAAATATTATTTTCATATCTTTTGCCATCATTACTTTCTTCATGATAGTTAGTTTGATTTTTGTTCCAACAATCTTTTTCAAGATGACCGTATTTTTTACAATAAGAACAGAGAGGAACATTTGGATTTTTATTTTTATACCAACAATCTTTTTCAATATGTCTAATTTTTTTACAATAAAAACATCGATGGGTTTCTTTGTTACCTTAGTTTGTATTCCTCTGACCTTCAATTGATCAATCATGACCTCTGTCATTTTGTTTTCTCTCTTGATATTTGAATTCTGAATTCTTCTGATCTTTTTTCTTATATATCTTTATTTAGAGAACACGTTCTAAAGTTTAATTTGAAAATCTATTTATTTTTTTATTTATCAACTAAAACAACACCCATTAATTCATTAATAGATAATATACTTATATCCCCAGCTTCTTTAGATATCATATCATATTTTAGAGATAAATTTTGTAAAATTTTTTCTATTATAGTTTGATCTTTTAGATTTTCATCATAAAACCATCTTATACCAAATTCCATAATCCATATGAAATAAATAGAATTTTCATCTTAACAGCTCAAAATTGATAATTATCACTTTTGAAGATAATAAAAAGTTTATAAGGAACACTTACTCTAAGATCTTCCATCTTTTTTTTCTTTTTTTCTTTTTTTCTAAATCTACTAATCTCCCTTCTTTTTTATTGATGTACTCCTTTTGATATTTTTTGAACCAGACTTTGATACCACGATTTTCTACATAACTTTAGGAAGAAGGGGAAGAGAATAGTAGAGGACATCAGGAGTACTTTCAATCTACAGTTTGTAGTGCGCAGTACTTTGAAATGATCCAAGAACACCTATCTATATTGATTAAAAGATAGAATATAGATTTTTTTAAATACTGAAAAATCTATCATATTTTAATAAATTTTATCCTCATCTAAATTAATCTCATCCTCATCTAAACTAATTTAAATTTAAATTTTTAAATAAATCCTAACTAATTAAATTAATCTTAATTAATTTAACTAATTTTAACCTAATTAGGACTTTACCCCCTCCACATCTATAAATGGAGGACGAGAGCCCTTTTCAGCCTTAGAGCGGTGAAGAGGAGCGAGGAGAAGAGGGAAGAATTCTGTACCCCTACAGCCAACTTCTTTCTAATGGAGCCTTTCTTCCTCACGTTTCAATAACTCAAAACTTTATCTAGTGACTGTAACAAGCCCTCAACGCCTATTGCATATTGTCCAAAACACTAGAAGAAGGTTTCAATAGCATAGAGAGAAGAAGGAGATCAAAGACTAGCAGCATTGTAACTTACCGATAGCAATGACGTACTGTCTAGAAATAACCTACGTTTTCATACACTAATAAACTTTCTTTCATGCTTCTATTTCCATTATTTTAAGTCTCGTGAGCTTTAACTTTACAAACAATATAGGTTTATTTTCTTTCTATTTTATGCTTGGTTTTTTGTGATATTTCTCTCTTCTGTTAAAACTTTTATCCACAAGTGATATCAAGTCGACATATTGTCGAACCCAAATCTAGCGGTATTAAAGGAACAATCTTGTAAATGGTGATCACAAGATAAAGATACAAAGAGTTGAGTGAAGAACTTCTGGAGTTGGAGCCTAAGTCATGATCACCTGAAGGAAGAAACATCGAAAGGATGGTAGCCATGAACCCAATGGTGTTGGTTGACTTTACTACCTAGATGACAGTATTAGCCCAATAGATGGAGATCATCATAGGCTGGATGTAAGCCTAAAATAACACTATAAGGAAAGATGATTGAGTAAAGAGTGTCACAGCAAAAGAGAAAAAGAGTTGTCTCTACCTGATATGCATAACTATGAAAAAGACATTGCTAAATAAAACATCATAGGAAAGACTCTATTAAATCTCAAATTTTGATGATAAAATTAATTAATTAATAATTAAACTAATATACTTTTGAGATAAGTGATGTAGAAAATACTTCGATCATACACTTGGACTACTAAAGGGGCAAACGTTAAAACAAAAGATTGGTTGATGTGCTGAAGAACAGACTTTATGTTAGAGGTATGAACATCATGACAAACAAAACATATATTGCATTAGAAGACCATACATCATGGTGAAGACGATCTAGAGGAGTAAGTGATATACCAAAGATAAAGTGATTTGCTAGAGGTTTGGATGCAAAATTATTAGTGAAAGTTGGTAGCCTAGAGAGAAATTGAAAGTGGATGTAAGTCAGAAAGATTGAACCATTATAAAATTGTTCTATGTTTTCTACTTGTGACTTAGTATTATTCTCTTCAATCATAACTTTTATACACTTAATACTTGATAAATCAGGTTTTCAAAATGTATTGAATTCTCGATTGGGTTTTACAATTATTAAATTACTATAGTACTAATTTAACCCCCTCCCCCTCACCCCTAGTGCCATTAAGATCTTAACAAGCTTGACCCTTTCATGTCTAGGCTTGCAAGGACATACCCTCCTACTATGGCTCAATCAACAATGATGTTTATACTCATGGATAGATAAATTTGATATTTATTTTGATCTATATTACAATAGCGTAAATAAGGTGATTCTTGCATGACTAAGTTGACTGGACATGTGCTTGCATTATGGAAAGCTTATCCTCCAACTAACAACGATGAAAATATATCATATACACAATTCAAAATGCTCATACGAGAGGAATTATACCCTATGAAATATCTTAAAGAAAGATGAAGGAATTGGCATTGCCTATGCTAAGAAATGGACCAATCCATGCAAGAATACACCATCAAGTTTCGATAATAAGCTGTGGCACTTGAAATTTTCCTTGATGACCACTCGATGATGATGAAATACACCACTAATCTCCTAACATATTATATAAAATTGAGCCTCTTCAGAGTATATGGTATTTCTACTACTTGTAATATGATGATGATGATCGAGAGAAAGAATCACATTTGCAATAAGAAGCCCATGGAGAAGGACAAAGGGAGCCACTCGAAACCCTACGAGAATTTTGAGGATAGTAAGATTTCTTCCTCAAAACTAAGTGCTTCTTCTGTGATCATTGTAAAATTATCCATCACTCCAAAATTGGAGGAATGTTCACCCAAAATTTGGAATATTCACCCAAGAAGTAGTTGAAAAATAATCAAAGTCAACGAATAACGACTGCGACCACAGGCGACGACTCAATCAAACCTTCACCAATGTCACACCTAGATCCAAGTCTATCATTGATGGTTAGATTAAAGATAGACTTAAATCTAACTCCTAGTCCAAAGGTTTTAGAAGAGCTTTTCACCGTATCCAAGTGAAATAAGAAGTCATTAGCGTGATCTTCAGTATCAATTGCTTAAAAAAGCTCATTTCAGTGAGCTTTGTCAAGAGACTCAACCGAGAGATAATGATAAGAACCCTAGGGTTCTATCATATAATAAGAGGAAGAAAGATAATCACTTCGAGGGGATTAGTCTTTTTGATCACTTCGAGAGGATTGGCCTCATAGGGTTTGTCAAACAACTAAAATAATATTTTCTTGATGATGAAAAAGAAGCAATTACACCCATATTTATAGAGTTCCACCCAAGAGTCTCTCAGGACTTAGACTTTCCACCCCTCCCTTAGAACTTGGACTCCTAATTAAATAATAAATTTTAAATAAACTCCTAACTAACTCTTACTATACTAACAAACTCACTAAAATATAACTCAAAAATATCACTCAAAAGTTTAAAAATTTATGGGTTTATAATAATTCGTCCCTCCTTCAAATATGTTTTATCCCCGAGGTTGAGCAACGTCAAACTCTAAGATCTTCCCTTTCGGCATTTCAGTCATAGTATATTTGTGATGCATCACAGCCCAATAATCAAGTAAGTAGGGTTTTCATTTCATGATAGTGTAAGCAATTAGATGACATTCTAGTGTGTAATCATTATGATCTTTTGAAGAACCCTCTCCATTGGATGGTTAGTGACAATTATGACCTTACTTCCATGTCTTTCCTTGTGGATCACTACTTCGAAGTCTTCCAAAGGTATCAAAAAGAAATCCACTAGTAATTCTTAGCCTTGTATAATCAGTTTGATCTTCAAACACTTGTTATCATAGGTTAGAATTTGTCCATTAGCGACCTTTACTTTAAATTTGTTATAGCCTTCAAGTGGTATGATAATCCGTCAATAATCTTACTATCCATAAAATTATTAGTACTACAAGTATCAATTAAAATAGCAACAAGTTGATGTTTCAAATTCCTCCAATTTTTATAGTGTATGGGTGAGTGATGGTTACAAGTGCCCTGCAAGCCAATCACATGAGTGATGACACGCTGCACGATATTTTTTGCTTATGATTATTACTGACATATTCTCATATTATATTATCTATTACACATATATTGTGATGTCTCTGGTTCTATGTAATGAGAATCAGATCGTGATGAGATCATGATAAGAAGATCGATTCACCTTTAAACATAGATCCTAAACAATCTCAATTATAGGTTACTCGAGAGGGACATCAAGATAATCAAACAGACCAATATACTATATACCCATCCATATGATGGAGGCAGTTAGTCTCATAGCCACTTATATGGAGACACTAAAGATATAATACAAGTGCTCATTGGAGAATGAGTTCACTGATTGATCCGTTTATAGAATGTTGTATGGTTAATGATACCTAATGTCAGACATCGATACTATAGTCCCAGTTATGTATCTGGTCCTTAGACTTGAGACACCAAAGATGCCTTGTTTGAGTACTCATTTCTTTGATGTCAGACTTACAAGTTTAAAAAATTTCAAATCTAGTATATAGCCAGCCGGTTATCGGGATTGGTAGCCAACCTTATGAAAATAATTAAGTGTCAATAAAGGATTATCCACTCTTGGTATCATGAGAGGAATATCCTATATTTGCTTGCTCAGACAAATCCTTGGCCAATATAATTCAGAGTGAGAGAAAAGGAGTTTTCTAGAAGAATCAAATTAGAGCAAGGCTTAGACGAATTCTGTATGTGACCTGATAGTACCATGACTAATATATGGTCTCTGAGATATTAGTTAGATGAGGGATTATAGATACACAGTAACTATAGACAGACATGTCAGATGGATTTGATCCCCCTATACCGTCTGGGGAATACGACACAATGGCCTAGTACGTCCATAGTCGATGAATTGAGTGAATTATTATCAAGATAATAATTCACTATATCATAAGGAGTTCTGATGGAAGCGACTCACGGCCAACTCGGTATCGGGCCTAGAGGTCATACACATATGGTGTATTGGATGAAGATCTAATTAGCCCCTATTCTTATTAGATGAGACCTTACACTGATAGGCTTCTTACTTGAGGCCCAATTCGAGGCTTAAGGAGATTATTGGATAGAGATCTAACAATACAAGATTAATAAGTTATTGGATGGAGATCCAATACCCACTAAGATAGGACCCCTTTGGTTTTTAGCAGCTCTCTATAAATAGAGGGGAGGCTCATAGTTGATAGGATACAGCTTTGGCTACCCCCTCATATTCTCCTCCCTCCCTTTATACAAGAGTTGCAAGATCTGACAGGAGGAGTTTCGCTATAAAGATCTATCGTGTGGATACCGCTAGAGAGGAGGACGCTTGACCTTCTTCATCCTCTCCATCTGGATATAAAAAAATAGAGATATACGATCTCTCTAGGTAATTGATCTATCACACAACGTGATTTTTTTAATTTTTATGGCTTTCTCGCGACCCAATCTTTTGCACGATAATTTGATCTATGTGGGAAATCTATTTTGTTTTGGTCTTCCACTGTACATGTGATGCTCCCGCTGAGGTTACCTAACATAGAGTAGTCAACTAATGCATGCATTATATATGTAATAGTTCTAACATCTTCGTTAGAATCTATACTTTCATGATCGGAGTCCACATTGTCAGCTTCCTATTCCTCCTCAATTGGTTCGATCATCAAAAGCTATCCTTGTTTGTATATGTGTTTCTTATCCACTTTTCATTACAATGCCAGTACAAATCCTTTGTTGATCTTTCCTTGAGTTCTTCTCGGGTTAGTCTTTAGTTATTAGGATTTCGGTTGGAAATTGATGGGTAGGTGGCTTACTAATCATTTGTTTGTATAAATAAGATGGCAATTATCATAGTGTAGGGTTGGTGAGCCTTAACTTCACACTGGATATCTGGGTTAAGACCTTCGATGAATGTATCCACTAGTTGTATGTTCTGATCAGTCTTTGGCTTGGTTTAATAATCATTTAAATTGTCTTTGATATTTTAGCACTGTAGAGGTTTGATAGATTTTGGCAAGTTGCTTATCAATATTCTCATACTCTAAGGATCTAAAGTAAACAAAAAGTCATCTCTTGAATTGCTCTTATGAAGGAACCTCGTGACAAGTTTTGTATCAATCATACCATTGGATCGTATCTCCCTCTAATTGGATTGAAGTTATTTCCATCCTGGATTCTTCTAGAGTTTTGTGAAAGTAAAAAAAAAAAAAATTCTTCCCTAGAGATCCAACTAGTTGGATCCCCATCTTCCCATCTTAGAAATTTCACCTTAATGTGTGGGTAATTAGTGTCCTATTCTTAATGCCATTTTCTTGTGTCCCAAGATCAGTTCAATTTATGACTTGAACTTTTCTCTTATTGAAACTTATTGAAGCTTTTCAATAGGCTCCTTTTAAAATCATTAAGGATTTCTTGAAATCGGTTCTCAATTCTAGTTTCCAATGCTTTTAGTTGGGCTTTCATTGAGTTATTGGTGGCCATTATGTAGGACTACAAATTTGTAATTCTTAACTCTTAATTCTAGTATCGAGTTAAGGGCATTAGCATTGCTCTATTTGGTAAGCTATTGTGATGTCGACCGGTGGCAACTCTAGTGGGCAACATCAGTGGTGCAACCGTCACAGTAGTGTTGGGAAACCATGAAATAGCATCACATGGATAGTGGAAGAACAAAACAAAATTGAATTTTCACAATTATCATGTCATTGTGCAAAGATTGGTACGTAAAAAATTGTAAAAATAAAAAATTATGATATGTGAGAAACTGATTACCTAGGAAGATCGTATATCCCTAAAATTTTAGATCCAGAAAGAGAGGATGAAGGAGGTCAAATGTCATTCTCTCTAGTAGTATCCATATAATAGATTGTTGCAGCGATGCTCCTCCAATCGCAGCCTAGAAACCCATAACTCTTAAATATATTCTCGCAGCATTCATGCAAGAAGATTACTTATCTTCTTCGCTGCCCTCTCACAACAAAGAACGGCTAGTTCGCTAAGAAGATGAGGGAGGGAGGAGAGTAGGAGGAGGTGGCCAAAGGTGTGTGGCCTATCACTAGTTTGCTGCTCCTACCTCCTATTTTTAGAGAGCCACTAAAAACCCTAATCGATCCTGCCTTAGTGGGTATTGATCTCCATCCAATTATCTGCTCCTCTTTGATTATTGGATCTCTATTCAATAATCTTAATTAACCTCTAATTAGGCCTCATGCAAGTGGTAGGTTAGTGAAACTCATCATGGATCATACCATGTCTAAGAGTGTGTGATTTCTCTTTTCTAATACACCATTAAGCTGAGGTGTATAATAAGCTGTCCATTGGGATAAAATTTCATGATCCCTGAGAAAATAAGTGAACTCTATACTTAAGTACTCTCCTCCTTAATTTGATCGAAGAGTCTTAATACTCTTTCTAATCTAGTTTTTTAATTTATTCTTATATTTTGATAGGACTCCTTCAAGGTTGAGTCCTAATCACCCTAGAATTAATTAATAAGAACCCTGTGAGATTGTAATAAAACCTCATCTAGTCACTTCTATCATATAAAGAAGTGTGGTTAGGGTGGGGCCTTAGGGCTTCCTAGTCGCCACCCCCTTACTGGGTTGGTCGGCTAGGGTTTTTAGCAGAGGGGCATGGCTTGTGCAGCTACTTAGGCCCCTCGCCCCCCCTCCCTTTATTTATGTATGGTAGCTATAGGAGGGGCAAAAAAGAGAAATTCACTTAGGAAGCACCCCCTAGGGCTAGGGTTTGGAGCCCTATATAAGCATGTAGCCTCCACCTCTTTTAATCAATCAAGATCAATCTATAATTCAGTCATAGTGTTTCAAGGGTTGATCCCCCTCAAAGATCAAAATCTATAGAGCTCAATATGGGGTTCTATCATCTAGTATCAGAGCCACATTCCTTTTACCCTGTAGCCATCTCTATCGCCTCCATCTTCCAAGCAATTCCCACAATTGCTTTTGACGTTGCCTTCATCTTCCAAGCCGTAGATCCATCAATCTGCTGCCGTCCTCTGCATCAACATCATAGATCTGGTAAAAACTCTAAAACCCACACCTCTTGCTATTGCTATTTCTTTATCTTATACGTGGGAGAAGTTTTTCCAAAGTTCCTTTGCTGCACAATTCTATCACCGTAAACGGTATCATCGTTGCGAAGGGAAAATGCTGTAGAAACATTTCAGCCGATTGTTGCTTCTTGAACCTGAACTTTTGATCATCCTTTTTAGTTGAAACTTTTACACAAAATCCTAGATCATCTTAGCTTACATCAAAGATTGATCTCTAAAAAAATTTCCTTCTGGATTTGGACCTATAGTGCTGCAATTCTTCATCGCATAGTGTTAAAATTTTATGATGAAGAATCTGCCTTCTGCCTATTGGCCTCTAAATCAAACTTTTGTTTATCCTTTTTGGCCTCAACTTTTATACAATTTTATAGATCATCTTAGCTTTCATCTAAGATTGATCTCTGAGAAAAATTCTTTCTAAAACCAAAATTATAGTGCTGCAATTCTTCATCGTGCACTGCTAAAATTTGATGACGAGAATTCTGCGATCTTGTTTACAATAATTTTTCTATTGTTACACTACTGAAATTTTGTTATTCCAAATTACTATTACTACCATCATCTGAACCGAGATTTTGATATTGAAATTCTCCATAAATTTCATAGATTTTTGCTGGAATTAATGTCAAGAAACTGCTGCTTCTTTGATGGGAATTCTGTTCAGCAGTACAACATATACTGCAACGATCTTTTGTCGAAACTTTATCAGATTCACTACCATCTTTTCCAGATTTGAAATACTCTTTTCCTCATCTTCATCCCCTAAAATTACAACCCCAAAGTTCATAATTTCTGGTTGGAATTTTTGTTGAGAAACTGATATTTCTTTGATAACAATTCCGCTTCTGCAAGGCAGTATACGTTGCAATGAACTTCGTTGAATTCTATCAAACATTTGCTGCCATCTCTTCCAGATCTAAAACCATCTTTCCCTAACCTTCACCCTCTACCATCATTGTCCCAAAATCCTACTAAACCCTAGCCAATACCATACCCAAAATAACCTAAAACTGTAACCGCTTACAACCAGCACCTGTTACAGCATACCCTTACCGATCCCTATCAAACCTTTGCTACCATCTATCTCAGATCCAAAACTCTTTTTCCTAACCTTCATCTACTACTATCACACCCCTAAAATCACATCAGTTCGCAGCCAAAGCTCCATAAAACCACAACCCCAAATCACACCCAAAATAACCATAAATCATACCAGAAAATCACAGCTTTCAGTCCACCAACCTTTCAGCCACCCAATCTCCCTTATCCTTTCAACCACAATATGTATCTTTCGCTATCCAATGTTGCCAATAGTGACCTCTCGCTGCCATCCTCCTTGTGTTGGAAAACCTCAACGGGTGCATCACATGCGTAGCGGAAATTAAAACAAAAATTGGTTTCCGACGCAAATCAAATCATCATGCAAAATATTGGGATCGCAAGAAAAATATAAAAATCGATAAAATTATGATATGTGAGAGATTGATTTTACCTAAGGAGATCATATATCCCTATATTCTAGATTCGGATGGAGAAGATGAATAAGGTCAAGCGTCATCCTCTCTAGAGGTATCTACACGATGGATCTCTGTAGAGAAGCTCCTCCAATCTAATCTCGTAACTCTTGCACAGAGGGAGGGCGGAGAATAGGAGGTGGTGGCTAAAGTTGCAACTCATCAACCGTGAGTCTCCCCTCCTATTTATAGAGAGCCACTAAAAACCCTAAAACTCCTGCCTTAGTGGGTATTGGATCTTCATCCAATTGCCCACTAACCTTGCATTTTTGGATCTCTATCCAATAATCTCCTTAGACCTCTAATTGAGCCTTAATCAAGGAGCCCATATAATCTCATCTAATAAGAATAGGGGCTAATTGGATCTCCATCTAATCCTCTATTCGCTGAAGCATCCACCATATGTGTGTGACCCTCTAGGCCCGATACCGAGCTGGCTATGAGTCACTTTCATCAGAACTCCTTCTAATATAGTGAATTATTATCTCCATAATAATTCACTCGACTCATCGACTATGGACGTACTAGGCCACTATGCCATGGTCCCCAAACAGTATAGGGGGATCGAATCCATCGGATTTGTCTATCCATAATTATCGTGTATCTATAATCCCTCATCCAACTAATATCCCAGAGACCATATATTGGATATGGTACTGTCAGGTCACATACAGAATCCGTCATAATCTCGCTCTAATTGAATTCTCTCGGAGAACTCTTTCTCTCTAAGCAACCACATATGAGATATTCCTCTCATGATATTGAGAGTGGATGATCCTCTATTGACACTCAATTGCGTTCGTTAGGTTGGCTACCAATCCCGATAACCAGTTGTACCAGATCTAAAATTTTTCAAACCTATAAGTCTGGCATCAAAGAAAGGAGTACTCATATAAGGTATCCTTGGTGTCTCAAGTCTAAGGACCAGATACACAATTGGGACTATAGAATCACTGTTTGATATTAGGTATCATTAACTATATAATATTTCATAAGTGGATCAATCAGTAAACTCGTTCTCTAATGAGAACCTGTACTATATCCTTAGTGTCTCAACATAAGTGGCTATGATACCAGCCGCCTCTATCATATGGACGGGTATATAGTACACCGATCTGTCTAGTTATCTCAACATCTCTTTTGAGTGATCTATGACCGGGATTATTTAGGATCTGTGTTTAAAAGTAAATCGATCTCATTATTGTGATCTCATCACGATCTGACTCCTATTGCACAGAACCAAGGATATCACAATATATATATATATATATATATATATATATATATATAACAGATAATATGAGAATATGCCACTATTAATCATATGTAAAAAGATTACGCAGCGTGTCACACGTGCCATCACTCACATGATTGGCTTGCAAGACACCTATAACCAGCAATCTCCCACTTGACTAAAAGCTAATCATCTATGTGTCTGATCCCCATCAGACCCTTATAACTCTCAAATATAATCTGAGCTAGCAGTTTCGTTAGTGGATCTGCAATGTTATCTTCGGATGAAACTCTTTCTGTTGTTATATCTTTTCGGGTCATGATCGTTCTAATCAAATGGAACCTCCTCAGAACAATTCTGATGAGATATGTGTTCCTCAGAACCTCTTTCTATTGTTATAGCAGTTTCGTTAGTGTCGCTGTCACAATATATGGGAGTCAGCTCCACGCTACTTGGTATGACTCCCAAACCCTTGATGAACTTCTTCATCCATACCCTTCATTTGCTGCTGCTGTTGTAGTAATGTATTATATCTCTATGGTCGAGTCAACAGTAGTATCTTACATAGAATTCTTCTAGCTTACTAGTCCTCCATTTACGGTGAAAACAAACTCTGAATTCGACTTGCTATCATTAATGTTAGACTAAAAACTTGAGTTTGTGTAGTCCTCAACCTAGAGGCTACCTCCTCCATATATCAGTAAAAGATCCTTAGTCCTTCTCAAGTACTTAAGGATATACTTTACTGTCTTTCGGTGTTCTAAACCTGGATCTGTCTGATACCTGCTTATGACACTCAGAGCATGTGCTATATCAGGCCTAGTACATAGCATCACATACATGATAGACCCTATCGTTAAGGCATAAAGTATCTTATCCATGTCTGCCCTTTCTTCAGGAGTCTTTGGGGACATACTCCTAGAAAGTGATATTCCATGTCTCATCGGTATGAGACATCTCTTAGAATTTTTCATGCCAAACCTTTTGACAATGGAGCCTATGTACCTAGACTAGGACATGCCAAACATTCTTTTGGATCTACCTCTATAGATCTGGATCTTCAAAATATATGATGTTTTCCCTAAGTCTTTCATAGAGAAATTTCCAGATAGCCAAGCCTTTACTATAGAGAGCATTCCTACATCATTCCCAATGATCAGGATGTCATTCATATATAGCACCAAGAAGGTGATAATGCTTTCACTTACCTTCTTGTACACACAAGGCACATATTCGTTCTTAAGGAAGTCATAAGATCTGATCACCTCATCAAATATTATGTTTCAACTTCGGGAAGCTTGCTTCAATCCATAAATAAATCTAAGTAACCTGCAAACTTTATCTAGACTCTCTTTGGATATGAATCCCTCTGGTTGTATCATATACACCTCTTCCTCGAGGTTGCTATTGAGGAATACCGTTTTGACATCCATCTACCAGATCTCATAGTCATAGTATGACCAAAATAATTATAATGGACTTAAGCATGACTACAGGTGAAAATATTTCATTATAATCAACTCCTCGTCTTTGACGATATCCTTTAGCTACCAACCTTGCTTTATAGGTCTCTACCTTTCTATCCACTCTGATCTTCTTCTTGAAGATCTATTTATAACCGATGGGTACAATACCCTCAGGTGTATCCATAAGGTTCCAAACCTTGTTAGAGTACATAGAATCCATCTCAGAATTCATGGCTTCTTGCCACTTCCTAGAGTCTATACTCATAATAGCCTCCTCGTAGATCTGAGGATCAACTTCCTTAGAGTCATCTCCGCTGATATGTCCCACATATCTTTCAGGAGGGTGAGATACTCTATTAGATCTATGTAAAGTTGGAACTTATTTGTTAGGTACCTAAACAGACTCGGGCTCTCGAATGGTACTTGAGCTAGGTTCTCCAACCTTGCTCAATTCTATCTTGCTCCCACTATTTTCACCAAGAATATGTTCCTTCTTAAGGAACACATCTCTCTTGGCAACAAAAACCTTTTGGTCCTTGGGGTGATAGAAATAATACCCACAAGTTTCCTTTTGGTATCTCATAAATGTGCACCATTCTGTACTTGATTTCAACTTATCGGGATTATGTCTTCTAACGTGGACAGGACAGCCCCAAATCTTAACAATATTAAGATCAGACTTCTTTCCTTTCCATATCTCATATGGTGTAGACACTACCGACTTTGATGGAACTTTGTTCAGAAGATAAGTTGTAGTCTCTAGAGCGTACCCCCAGAATGAGATGGGTAGGCCAACAAAACTTATCATGCACTGCACCATATCTAACAGCGTGTGATTCCTCCTTTCTGATACACCATTGAGCTGAGGTGTATAAGGAGGTGTCTACCGAGATAGAATCCCATTGTCCCTAAGGAAATAAGTGAACTTCATACTCAAGTACTCTCCTTCTCGATCTGATCAAAGAGTCTTAATACTCTTTCCAATTTGGTTTTAATAACTCGGTGGCTCTCTCTCCAGTTCCACTAAAAGGAGAGTTGGTCATCTTCTCACGAAGGCAATGTTCGCAAGTTGTATATGACTCATAGTCAAATGGATCTAAGTATCCATCTTTCGACAACTTTTGAATCCTTCCCTCATGTATATAACCTAGTTTATAATGCCATAGGTTTGCATTATTCATCGAATCTCTTTTCCTCTTAGACATGTTTATATTTATGATGTGTGGAGAAATATCTAACACATATAAGCCATTTACAAGGGTCCCTCTAGTGATGATCTCATCATCCATAATTATTGAATAATTATTATTCTCAAAAACTAATTTATATCCACTAATTGTCAAACAAGAGATAGATATAATATTTTTGATAATAAAGAGAACAAAATAGCATGCATCCAATGCAATGATAGCTCCACCAGGCAAATGTAGGGTGATCTCCCCAATGGCAATTATAGCAATTCTTGCTCCATTGCCATCTTGAGGTCCATCTTGCCTCTAGCCAATCTTTTAGGTCTTGCTAGAACTTGCAATAAATTGTAGATATGATAAACACTCTCGATATCTAATACACATGTGTTATTATAAAAATCTGACAAGTGAAGACTAATCATGATTATACATGAAGCTTCTCTAAGCTTTTATTTTGCCTTATCTACAAGGTAGTCCTTATAGTTTCTCTTTCAATGCCCGTCTTGGGAGCACCGTCCTTTCAATGCCCTTGCCCTTCTTAAGGATCTTGCTGGCATTCCTTTTCTTTTTGGTCTCACCAATATAGAGAACTCGCTTCTCCTTCTTGATGACACTTTCAACTTCCCTCAACATATTGAGGAGCTCAGGGAGAGTTACCTCAAACTTGTTCATATTAAAATTAATAATGAACTATGAAAAGAAATCTGGTAGGGACTGAAGTATAAGATCAATACATATGTTATCCTTTAGGACTATCTAT
Organism: Ensete glaucum; assembly: GCA_021527575.1. NCBI lineage: Eukaryota > Viridiplantae > Streptophyta > Magnoliopsida > Zingiberales > Musaceae > Ensete > Ensete glaucum. The sequence continues at coordinate 22,151,874 of CM038556.1, read as the reverse complement.
ATACTTCACAAAGCGAGCGATCTCATCCTCGCTTATCCTTTCCTCTAGCGTGGGTACAATTATGTTAAGAACATATATGATTTTCTCTTCCATGAGAATAATTCTCAAATTATGGAGCTTTTGGACCAATGAGGCGGTTGGCATCAAGTATGCCACGTAGGGATTTTGCAAGAGACAAGCAAGATATAACGTAAATTAAATAACATCCAGATTTTACATAAAATATTAATTAAGATATGAACTTCTATCTTAATGTACTCCCACTATTTTCTTAACGAATCACGTGACACCCTCAACATGTGAAATGGAAGTCTCCGGCAGACTCCTAGTGGGGATCGGGATCCAATTGGCGTTTTGTGTAACCTCGAGGGACTCAACCAATTACACTAAGCCCAAAAGGTAGGCAACTCTTGCCAATCATAACTCCTTGTGATTCCCATTATGTTCGATCTCTGAATTATTATAGTCTCGAGGGACTCGACCAATTATGACGTTCAGTTAAGTTATCACCATCATTACAAGATGAGCCTGATTCGATGATATGCCCTCGAGGGACTCGACCAAGCATACCATGTCCTAAAGTCACCGGTGACATCTCTATGTCGTAGACAAGATCTCGATCACGTAGATAGGTGAGTCTCGAGGGACTTCACTAACTCAACCTATGTTGGGACTTCACGATGGAAGGCCACATGGGTCAATCTTATTGCCTCATGCTTACCGACTTAATATTCTTAGGAGGGGTTTTTTGTATCAGTATCCTAATATATTATGTCACACACATACATATTTAATATATATCTACATAGTATGTAAATATATATATATATATAGTAGGTGTATAACACATCACATATGCAAGCCACACCATATGATCATGAGTCGTCACCTAATATAATTAAGCCTGAGCCAATGGGCCTAATTACACACATTACAACACATGGCTCATGATCATCCATCCTCATCATACATCACATTATATGTAGGACTACTATATATATATATAATAATTAATTAAATTATTTAATTAAATATTTTTTAAAAATCAGGATATGCTCGAAATTTTAAGAATTATTAAGGGTATTTTTATAATTTTGGATCAGAGGACAGTCCTTAAAATTTTTAAAATTTTTGAGGGTATTTTAGAAATTCTACATATGAGGACAATCCTTGGAATTTTTCTAATTTAGAGGGGTATGATCATCCTTTTGTCAAAATGATGCCCTAGCCCTCTTCCCTTACCCTCACTATACCGTCACCACCGCTGCCCTACGCAGCGACGGTGCACGCCATCGGCAGCCCGCGGTGGCGCTATCGCCTCAAGACCTCACGAGCGAGCGGTGCCGCCTTGTGCGGCATTGCCCTTGCGAGCAACCGCCTCAAGCGGTAGCCGGTCGCGGCGCTACCTACGCCCATAGGCACCACCATGACCGTTAGCCGCTCGCAAGCCGCGGTGGTGGCTACATGGGCCGCCATGGTTGACCGCCCCCCCTCCTCGTTGCCTTCGCTACGAAAATACAGCAATAACACGTAGAACGATTCTATGTGATTCAATATCATCACACATAATTTTAAACCAATCTTTCGCACGAAAACCTTAGTTCTGATACCACTGTTGGGAAACCTTAGCGGGTGCATCACATATGTAGTGGAAATCAAAATAAAAACTGGTTTCCCACGTAGATCAAATCGTTATGTAAAATATTGGGTCGCAAGAAAAACGTAAAAACTGATAAAACCACGATGTGTGAGAGATTGATTTTACCTAGGGAGATCGTATATCCCTGTATTCCAGATCTGGATGGAGAAGATGAAGGAGGTCAAACGTCCTCCTCTCTAGCGGTATCCACATGATGGATCTTTGTAGCGAAGCTCTTCCAATCTGATCTCGCAACTCTTGCACAGAGGGAGGGAGGAGAATAGGAGGTGGTGGCTAAAGATGCAGCCCATCAACCATGAGTCTCCCCTCCTATTTATAGAGAGTCACCAAAAACCCTAGAGCTCCCGCCATAGTGGGTATTAGATCTCCATCAAATTACCCACTAATCTTGCATTATTGGATCTCTATCCAATAATATCCTTAGGCCTCTAATTAGGCCTTAATCAAGGAGTTCATAAGTACAGAGTCTCATCTAATGATAATAGAGGCTAATTGGATCTCCATCCAATCCTCTACTCGCTCAAGCATCCACCATATATGTGTGACCCTCTAGGCCTGATGCTAAGCTAGTCATGAGTCACTCCCATCAGAACTCCTTCTGATATAGTGAATTATTATCCCCATAATAATTCACTTGACTCATCGACTATGGACGTACTAGGCCACTATGCCACAGTCCCCAAACGGCATAAGGGGATCAAATCTATCGGACTTGTCTATCCACAGTTACCATGTATCTATAATCTCTCATCCAAACTAATATTCCAGAGATCGTATATTAGACATGGTATTGTCAGGTCACATATGAAATCCGTCATAGTCTTGCTCTAATCCGATTTTCTCAGAGAACTCTTTCTCTCTCAATCCAAATGACTTTGGCCAGAGATTTATCTGAGCAAGCACATATGGGATATTCCTCTCGTGATACCGAGAGTGGATGATTCTCTATTAACATTTAATTACCTTCGTAAGGTTGGTTACCGATCTCGATAACCAACTGTACCAGATCTGGAACTTTCCAAACCTGTAAGTCTAGCATCAAAGAAAGGAGTATTCATATAAGGTATCCTTGGTGTCTCAAGTCTAAGGACCAGATACACAACTGGAACTATAGAATTACTGTCGGACATTAGGTATCATGAACCATACAACATTCCATAAATGGATTAATTAGTGAACTCATTCTCCAATGAGCACATGTAATATATCCTTAGTGTCTCCACACAAGTGGCTATAAGACTAGCCGCCTCCTTCATATGGACGGGTATATAGTACATCGATCTGTTCCGGTTATCTTAATGTCCCTCTTGAGTAACCTATGACCGGGATTATTTAGGATTTGTGTTTAAAGGGAAATTGATCTCATTATCGTGATCTCACCACGATCCGACTCCCATTGCACAGAACCAAGGATATCATAACATGTCACACATGTCATCACTCACATGATTGGCTTGCAGGGCACCTGTAACCAGCACCTTGATCACAGCTAGTAGTGATCCTTGTGACAAAAAGCTACTAACAATGATCTTTCGCTGTAAGCTATTTACATCGCAGCCCGTAACAATCATTCACTGCTATCTATCTTAATCGCAGCTAGCAACAAATTGAACATGACAATAGCCATCTCTCACTCCACACCGCTGCTGCCCTCCTCCGCAATAGCCATGCACACCGCTGCCCATCTTTCTTCTATTACAGTCGCACCCTTGCTGCAACTGATGCCACTTGCAGCCATGAAGTTGTAGTGAAGTCGTAGCCGACGTTGTTGCTGCCCTCTTTTTCCTCCATCGTTGCTACTGCCTTCCAACTCAGATCTCTTGGCTACCATCTTCTGACAGATATTAGCCACCTAAAAAATCATAGCCTCGACGATGTTGCAGCATCAACGTTACAAAATCACTGAAGGACCACGACTGACATTGCTGCTGCCATCTTCCTCCAACGTCGCTGCTACCCTTGGCTGCCATCCTCTACTTAGAGACTTCACCATCGTAGCCCCGACATTGCTGCCATTTGTTGTCTTCAACCTGAAAATTATAGTCACACTCTTTAGTTAATTTATTTGACAGGTTGGAGATCCTTACGTCATGACATCGGTGGACTTATTCAAAGCCAAATTGGAGGCTTTCGAGATGCATATAGATGCTAAATTATGGACTCTCTTCGAGGAGTTTAGATTGGGCCGATCATTGAGCCCAAGAAGGTCACAATGTGATGCAAATTCACATTACAAAAAGAACCCACCGGAGATAAGAAACGAAGTTAAGACATAGCAGCCATACACCTCGATGACATCAACCTCCTTTGTATAACTTCAAGAAGGGCACCTCAATCAAGATGCTTAGAGCATGAGAGCCACATTCCAACTAATAGCATATAAACCTTCAACACCAATTGATTGTAAGTACCATGATGAAGAATTAACTATGATCCATCGGAAGTGCAACTGGAAGTGCCCATGGGTTCGAAGTTAAGGTAGTAACGGCCAAATTCTGAAGTACAACCGGAAGTGCCCACGGGTTAACCTGAGCCTATAGGGGTAAGATGTAGTTGCTGATTTTTTCCTCCTCCCTCTTAATGGTTTTGATATAGTGCTTGGTGTTTATTGGTTGTCTATGATTGGAGATGTTTTTTGAAATTTTTTGAAGCTAACTATAAAATTTTTCAGAAAAGGAAAGCAGATGATTCTATGAGGGAGTCCAACGACTACAATCACAACACAACACTTAGAGGGGGCACCAAAAGAAAAATCCAATGGTTTCCCAATTCAAATTCAAGGGTTTTATGAGATTAAAAATAAGAACTCTCTCATACAACTTGCTAAAATTTTGGACATCTCCACCAAACTGAGCCGATTACCTCCTTTGGAGCTGTCCAAGCTCCCTATGCTAAATAGGTCAAAACTTCTACCAATTGTTGCTTGGCCAGATTGCTTCCTACAACCTAAGAAGGTCAAAGATAAAAGGGTCATCCAAGAGATGATAGAGACATATATTGTTTGGCCATACTTATTTCCCACTATGACATATCCCTACATCATTTTCCCCAGAGATAAGCTACTTCTAAAGTGTTACATCCCATCGAACTTACCATGGTTACTGATCTCAGGTGACTTCCACGACTTTTCCCAGGATCAGACCATAATGCTTAAAGACTTCTTTGATAATGACCTCCGATCTACAGCCCAAGACTGCTAGAAAATTGAGCCCCTCCAATGGCAAAATCAGAAATGGGGAAGGATCATTCGTAGGACTCAACGAAGCATGAACATCATCCCTCTCATTATAAAAAAATATTCACCACCTTGGCCGAGTGGAACTATAGCCCTCACGACCATGATGTCGTCTATACCAAATCGTGATCAGATATTTATTATTGGAGCAGACACATCCAGAGGGGTCAGCACCATCCTCATGTAAGATGGTCAACAACACGAAGAAGTGAAAATGGGTCCTAAAAACCACACCTACCCACCTCAAACTCAGATCAGGCTCACACCATTAGAGATTTTATCAAAGGACAACGTTCACTCCAAAAGAAGTCATAACTACTATTATAGCGCAACCACGTAGCAGCCCATGCAAGGAAAAAACTTTCCCATAACAAACGTCGGGATAGAAAAAAGTTTCCTGAGAAAGATCAAGTTTCCTTTCATCTCCAGCTCCACCAACACAAAATTTAAGCATCAAGAAAGTGGTCTCCCTATTTCTTGGACCTTATAAAATTGGGGATCATATTGGGGTCATAATATGGAGATCAGATCCATGTACCAGATCAAGATTACAGTTGATCCTCTAGGTATCCCACCTCAGATGAAAATTTAAAGATGATGACTCAGCCCAAATTCTTCCAACTGATACACGAGTTGATGAGGAGTTGAAGACCCTGTTCCCTAAGTTCATGGAACCTCAGCCTTGAGGACAAGATTGATTTTAGGAGGGCGGATTTGATAGGACTCCAGCAGGGTTGAGTCTTGATCACCCTAGAAGTAATTAATAAGAACCCTATGAGATTATAATAAAACCTCACTTAGTCACTTCTATCATATAAAGAAGTGTGGCTAGGATTTATTTTGAGGCCTTAGGACTTCCTAGCCGCCACCCCCCTTACTGGGTTGGTCCACTAGGTTTTATAGCAAAGGAGCATGGCTTGTGCAGCCACTTAGGTTACCGCCCCCTTTATTTATATATGGCAGCTATAAGAGAGGCAAAAGGGAGAATTTACTTAGGAGGCACCCCCTTAGGGCTATGGTTTGGAGCCCCATATAAGCATGTAGCCTCCACCTCTTTTAATCAAGCAAGACCAATATACAATTCAGTCATCTGGGGTTCTATCATATTCCCTGAATTTCTCGAAGGCCTTGGACTTATATATCATCAAGTATACATGTTTGTATCTAGAGAAATTGTTAGTGAATGTAATGAAGTACAAGTAACCACCTATAGCCTGAGTTGACATGAGACCATATACATCGCTATATATGAGTTCCAACAACTCATTGGCTCTATCTTCAGTTCCACTAAAAAAAGAGTCAGTTAACTTTCCACGAAGACAAGGTTCATAAGTTACATTTGATTCATAATTAAATGGATCTAAGCATCCATCTTTTAGCAACTTTTGAATCCTTCCCTCACGAATGACTTAGCCTATAATGTCACAAGTATGCACTATTCACCTCATCTCGTTTCCTTTTGGACGTACTTACATTCATGATGGATGAAGAAATGTCTAGCACATATCAACATCACTCTAGTGATGATCTCATCATCCAAAATTAATGAATAACTATTATTCTAAAAAAATAGTTTATATCCATTAACTGTCAAACATAAAATGAAAATAATATTTTGATAATAGAGGGAATGTATTAGCATGCATCTAATGTAATTGTAGCTCCAATAGACATATGTAGGGTGACCTCACCAATAGAAACTGCAACAATTCTTGCTCCATTACCTATCTTGAGGTCTATCTTGCCTCTCGCCAATCTCCTAGCCTTTGCCAGAATCCCCAATGAATTACAAATATGATAACTCTCTCGGTATCCAATACTCATGTGTTATTATAAAAGTCAGACAAATAGAGACTAATCATAAATGTACCTGAATGTTCTCTAAGCTTTTGTTTCACCTTCTCTGCAAGGTACTCTTTGCAATTCCTCTTCCAATGCCCATCTTTGCCATAATGGAAGTACCGACCTTTATCCTTGGCTAGGTCTTTGTTAGAAACCTTACAGATTCTAAGCTTGGGGTTGATCTCTATAGGGGATCAGCCCTCTTGAAACTCTATAGGAGTTCCCTTCTCTAAGGTATCGACACAAAGCTAAAGAAAAGTGATCAATTCTTATTCAAAAAGGAGGGTGGCTATATACTTAAATAGAGCTCAAGAAATCCTAGCCCTAGTAAACCAACCTAAGAAGGAAAGGGGGGCGACAGCTAGGAACTCGTAACCTAGTGAGGACTCCTCTCCCAAACCCTAGTCGACTCAATCAAGGAAGATGATAGCTGAATTATGGGAATATTACATGACTCAAGGCCTTATTGACTCCATGACTTATTGGGCTTAGGACCCATCCAAGCTAGGGTCTTAACAAATCTACCCTCTTTAAATTAACCTTATTCTCGAGGCAAAAATTTGATAAACTCTAGAAATATGATCTTCAAATCTTCGTAAGACTCCCATGTGGCATCTTCGATGGGTAAAATTGTCCACTACACCAACACCTTAATAGTGGGACATCGAAGATGCATCACGATCCAGTAGTTAATATTGCCTTTCGGCTAGATTAGAGTTCTCCATGGGTTGTAGTGTCCGACAGGTGACTTTAGGCCATCTCGTTCTCTCCAAGTTTGGGCTTCAAGTATGACATATGAAAACCTGGGTGGATCCTGGAGTTATCGATAGGTCCATCCTGTATGCCACTGCTCTAATGTGCTCTGTGACCTAATAGGGCCTATAGAAGCAAGGTGATAGCTTCATGGATGCTCTGGTATTGACAAAGGTCTGCTTATAGGGCTGGAGCCGAAAAATGACCCAATCTCCTACCGAGTTTCCTTCTCGCTTTTGCACATGTCATACTGTTACTTCATCCTTGTCTGGGCCACCGAAAGATTATCCTTTAGTAATTTCAGAATTTGATCCCTGTCCAGTTGGTTTGCTTTGGCCGAGTCAATTGCATATTTTGGGATTACAGGTGGTGGTCAACTTTACACTACTTCATAAAGAGTACATTTAGTGGAAGAATGATAAGTCATATTATACCACTACTCGACCCAAAGGAGCCACTTCGTCCACTCTTTTGGTCGGTCACTGGTGAAGCATCTAAGGTATGTCTCCAAGCACCTGTTCACTAGTTCAGCCTGGTCGTCGGTCTGAGAATGGTATACTATGCTTATCTTTAATTTGGTGCCTTACAACTTGAGAAGCTTTGTCTAAAATTTATTGTTGAAGACCCTGTCACGATTGCTCACAATAGATTTAGGCATCCCATGAAATTTTATAATATTGTCCATGAAAGTCTAAGCAATGCTAGTAGCATTATAAGGGTTGCAGACGATATAAAAGTGAGCATACTTAGTGAGATGATCGACCAGAATGAGGATTGTACCTTTTCCTTGGGATAGAGGTAGCTCTTTGATAAAGTCCATCGATATATCGGTCTACACCGAGTCTGGTAAGGGTAAAGGTTGCAACTTCCCGGGGCTTGCCACCATTTCACCTTTATGCCATTAGCATGTTTTGAATTGCACTACAAATTCAGTGATAGCATTCTTCATCCTTTTTCAATAAAAGTTTTATTTAATCCTCTTATAAGTTCGAAGGAATCTGGAGTGGCCCGTAGCTAGTGTGGAATACATCTCTTGAAGGATGATCTTTATGCAAGGGAAATTCGACACTAGTATTATGCATCCCTTATAGCATAAGTCCTTCGAATCCCAACTGAAGTGCACCACGGAGCCTGGTTCTTCTTCTAATTTTTTGATAGTTTCTTTTACTTTAGGATCCTCTCACTATTCTGTCCTAATATCTTTGAGGAAGAAGCTGATCGGAAGGGAGACAACTGAAATTTCAGCTTGCTCGGGTAATCGGGAGAGTGCATATGCAACCACATTCTCTTTTCCCCTTTAATAAGTAATTTCATAATCATATCTGAGAAGTTTTGTTACCTATTTTTGTTGCTCGGGGGATGATATCTTCTACTCCAAAAAGTATTTGAGACTCTTATGGTTAATCTTTATTTAAAAGTGTCGTTTGATCAGGTAAGATCTCCATTTTGTCACCATGTGCACGATCGTGAGTATCTTATTATCGTAGATGGACATCTTAGGTGGGAAGGAGATAATGTCTTGTTGGTGTAGTGAGGGGTTGGCCTTCTTGTATGAGGACTGCATCGATTCCAACTCCTGATGCATTTACTTTAATGATGTTGTCAAAGTTGGGTTGTGTTATCACAGGTGTAGACGTCATTACTACCTTAAGAGTGTCGAAGGCAGCAAAGGCTTTGTCCAGCCATTAAAAAGCATTTGTTTTTAGCAAGGATGTGAGGGGGGTGCTGATGTTTCCGTAATACTTGACGAACTTGCGGTAGTAGCCTGTTAGTTCGAGAAATCTGTGTAGCGCCTTTACATTCTTAGGTGTCGGCTAGCTTTGCATTGCCTCAATCTTTAAAGGGTCTATCTCTACCCCTTCCTTCAAGATGATGTACTCAAGATACTCCACCTTATACTAAAGAAAGTTGCATTTCAATTGTTTGATAAAAAGAGTATGCTCTCGAAGAATCGTCAAAACAAGTCATAAGTGGCAGAGGTGACTTTCAAACGAAGGGCTATAAATAAGGATATTGTCGAAGAAAACTAGCATGAACTTACAAAGATAACTCTGAAAAATATTATTCATGAGGCTCTAAAAGGTGGAGGGAGTATTAGTGAGACCGAAGGGCATTACCAAAAATTCATAGTGGTCATTGTGTGTCCAAAAGGTAGTCTTCGGTATGTCTTCTTCGTGCACCCGAATTTGATAATCTCCAGACCACAAATCTAATTTTGTGAAGACTTGTGCTCTCTTTAATTCATCAAGTAATTCATCCACTACAAGAATAGGGTACTTGTCCTTAACCGTTATGCTGTTGAGGGTGTTGAATATCATATTTTGATGATGAAATTAATTGATAAGTGTTTAATCTAACATATGTGTTAGAGAAAGTATTGTATGTCTTACGATGGAGGATTTGAGTTACAGCCAGATGATGGGCCAAGATCAAGCTTAGGCATCGGGTCGGAGTTCGGACAATGTAGTGGGACCTCACCGAGAGTTTGCTAGGAGATTCGTCGAAGGGATCGGGAAGCTCGTTAGGAACATGTCAGGAGATCACCGGAAGAAGACCGTAAGACTCACCGCAAGAATGCCAGAGGTTGATAGATTAGGCGGGAGTTAGGTCTTATTTAAGCTTGATGGTCATTATAGTTATAATCATTAAGTTGTAGTTATGGATTGAGTCCTAATTGAGTTTGATTTAAAAGGAATCTAAATCAACTCAATGAGGCAACCAGGTCCACTATGGGGTGTGATTGAGCTCAGGTCGAGCTCAATTAGTTGATTAAAGAATTTGTCAACATCAAGTTCAAGTCAGAACTCAAAAAGTGGAGGGAACCACTTTTTCATAGATTCCAATGGCTGAATCGCCACTGAGGGACAGGTGTACCATGATTTCAGGCAGTTGGCAGTAGTTGAACCACCCATACCCTAGATTCTGGGTACTTTCAGTGGTTGACCCGCCTAGACCTATGACTGAACCGCCCGTACCTAGATTTTACATGTATATTTAAATTTTGGCTCTAATTTCTTGCATTCCAGATAATAATTTTGGGGATTACATTCTGTAAAAAAATATATGTGTGAATTATAAGAAAAGAAAAGAGGAAGGGAGAGTACTTAGAGTTAGAAAATTTTTTGAAGTCTCCCTTGTAAGCTCAAGTGTAAGAATTTGGTTTTGACTCAAAGAAAATCGATAATGGAAGCCGATGTGCCTCAAGGAGAAGGACTCGGGAGTGGACATAGGTTTGTTATGCCAAACCACTATAAAGTTATGAGTTTTTTTTTTGCTTACCTTGATTACTACTTTTGTATTCCGATTTTATTTATGTTTTGAAAGCAAGGCTTCAAAATCAAGCAGTTAACTTATGACATTGCTTATCTCCTTATTCAGATTTGCTTATTCTTTTTTGAGTCGTCTTCGAGTACGAAGCTTAACATTTATCTATAAGATTAATTTACTTTACTTGAACTAAAAGCTTCGGATTTTCCTTTCTTGCTTCAAGCGAAAAGTTTTTAAGTTAAAACGAGAATTTACTCTTGCACTAATTCTCCCCCCCAACCACCCGCCTTTTAGTGCCAATTGATCCTAATAGAAGGCTCGATAGTCTATGCACATTCGCCACGTTCCGTCTTCTTGCGTACAAGGAGCACTGACGAAGAGGGGCAGTAACTTGGCCGAATGATCCATATTTCAAGCATCTCTTGTATAATCTTTTCTATTTTGACCTTTTGAAGGTGAGGATAGCGATATGGTCAAGTATTTGCTGGTGGCTTGCCCGGTAGGATCGAAATCCAGTGGTCATACAGTCGGGTAGGAGGTAGACTGTGCGATTTTGTGAAGACGTCTAAAAACTCAGCAAGCAATTGGAGAAGGTTCGGGTCTTCGATTTTCATCAGCTCCCTCATATGTTGCTACTGAAGTTGCATTAGGAAGCTATTGTCCACATGTTGTAAAAATTTCTCTATGCACTGCGTTGAAACCATTGTCATGTCGCTCCCACATTTCCCGCTTAGGATCACCTATTTTCCTTTACTTAAAAAATTTCATAATTAACTTCAAGAAATTCTATGAAACATCACCTAGCATAGTCAGCCTTCAATGCCGAGCACCGCCTCATAATCATCTAGTGGGAAGAGGAAGAAGTCAGTAATGATTTCCTGGTCTTGTAGCATCAACTTCATATGCGGGCATCTTCGATCACACTTCAAAATTCGACCGTCGGCGACCTTGACATCAAACTTACTACAATCTTCAATATAAAGCACCACTCAAGCAGTAATCTTGTTGTTCATCAAATTATTAGTGCTTCCGATATTGATAAGGATGGTGATTGGCTGTTGTTTAAGGAATCCTCCAACTTTCATCATCTGCGGGTTTGCATAGCCGGCAAGAGCATGCGCCATACAATCTACCGACTGTGGATCTTCATCTATGACCACTTCATTATGCTCAAGGTCCTCCTCTTCATGTTCTAAATCATCAATGGGTTCAATCAGAAAAAGTCATCCCCTCTTGTAGTGATGGTCATGGCTCCATGGTTCATCGTAATTCTGGCGTAGGCTCTTTATCGATCTATCGCAAAGTTCTTCTCTTGTCAATTTCTTTGGTTAAGAGGGATGGTTAGAAGCGAATAGTGCTAGAGGTTTGTATGTTGCTGGTCATTGTGTGGTTCTTATCTTTTGAACATCTTGGTTGCATCACTCTTCTTGTATTCGGGTGAAGGAAATTATGACCATCAAGATGTAGGGCTATCGCACCTTTACTTCTCCTATTATCTATGACTTTAGTCCTTTGACGAATGTTCCTAATAATTGCTTCTCAAATCAATTATGTGATTTGTTAGATAATCTCTCAAACCTAGTTTGGTATTCTTGATTTGTGGAGGTTTATCGGATCTTCACGAGTTGACCATCGATGTTCTCGTATTCGGACGGTCCAAAGTGGATTAGCAGCCCAGTCTTGAATTGTCTCTGCGTAGGGACTCCTTGGGTATGCTCAAGCCAATTATACCATTGTATTTTATCTCCCTCGAGGTGGATGGCAGTGATGTCCACCATGGAAGCCTCCGGTGTCCGGTGATACCAGAAGTAGTGTTCTGCACGCGAAAGCCATCTCGTTGGGTCTCCCTCTTCCCATCGAGGGAAGTCCACCCTCATGCGTGGTTGCGTTAAATTCATGGCTTGTTCTTCCTTCTCTGGAGACCTCACTTTATGATTTGAACTTTCACCTTGCTGTGATTTTGTCAGACTTGCAGATCAGTCAATTCTGAATTCTACGAATATGACATGCAGTTTGTCCTCCATGCGCGATTTGAATGCCTCCAACTTGGCATTGATCAGATCTTCTAATGTCATTACATACATCTCTAGATCTGAGATGTTACAATCTTTCTTTTGTTGACGGGTTAAGGAGATAGATCGGTGGAGGGATAGGTAGCCACAGAAGATAAAGATCAGTGGTGGAGGATTGCGACCGTAGTAGTCCACTAATTGGGTTGCAATTTACGTTGTTGTTTAGGCTGGCTATAAATTTTAGAAATATATGACAACCGTGTCTTAAGATTAGAGGGGTGCCTTAAAGATGATATAGTTGATAGTAGCAAATTCGGTAGGATCTGGTGGGTTACGTTAAAAATAACGACAAAAGGTATAGCAGCAGAATTTCACATCGAAAATTTCAGCAGTTTGGCCATAAAATTTTTAGTAGTTCATATCAGGTATTTAAAGTAGAACTTATGGAGATCCATTGGTAAGAAAAAGCTGATGCCATCGTAAGATTCGTAGGAGATATAACAGTAAAATAGTGGCAGCAAGATCAAAGATAGGTAGTAATATGCGGTTGAAATTTGCAGCATAACTTTCATCACAAAAATGGTAACTTTGCAACGACAAGTTTGTGCATTATAATAGAGCAACACTTTTTTGGGTTTTGGATTTAGGATAACAAAATTGTAGCAACAGTAAGATAGATTACTAGAAATGATACAATTCTTGTGGGGATTGCAATGGTGATTTGTGGCAATGGTGATCTTAACAATTGTGGAAATTACGTGGGTGGCTAAATGAAGATGATGAGCAGCTATAGAAGGGCAATGAAGCACTAAGGGACATCGCTCTAATACCAAGTGTTAGAACCCCTACAAATTCTAAGCTTGAGGTTGATCTCTATAGAGAATTTGGCCTTCTTAGAATATTATAGGGGTTCCCTCCTCTAAGGTATTCGACACAAGGCTGAAGAAAAGTGATCAATTCTTATTCATAATGGGGGGTGACGATATGCTTAAATAGAGCTCAAGAAATCCTAGCCCTAGGTAACCAACTCAAGAAGGAAAGGGGGCAGCGGCTAGGAACTCCTAACCTAGTGAGGACTCCTCCCTCAAACCCTAGCTGACTCCTCAATCAAGGGAGATGATGGTTGAATTAGGGGGATATTATATGAGTCAAGGCCTTATTGAATCCATGACTTATTGGGCTTAGGACCCATCCAAGCTAGGGTCCTAATAGTCTTTCTTAGCAACATTTATCTTGCCTGATCTGCCTTAGTCCTTGCCCTTCTCAAGGGACTTATCAGCCTTCCTTTTTCTTATTGGGCATAGTTGTGCCAAGGATATACATGATTTTCTCCATTGTAAGAATAATTCTCAAATTATGAAGCCAATCCATGTAGTTTGGACTTGTGAAGTGATTGACATCAAGTATGCCATATAGGGGGTTTGCAACCAACATGTTTCTAACAAAAAGGATATAGTGTAAATAAATAACATGTAGATTAAAAATAAAAACTAATTAAGAAATAGACTTCTATCTTAATCTACTCCCACTATTTTTCTAGCAAATCACGTGACACCCTCGACATGTGAAACGGAAGTCTCCAACAAACTTCTAGTGAAGACCGGGATCCAATCAGCGTCTTAGTGTAATCTCGAGGGACTTGACGAATCACACTAAGCCCAAAAAGGTAGGCAACTCTTACCAATTATAACTCCTTGTGATTCCCATCTCATTCAACCTCTGAACTATCATGGTCTTGACCTCTAGACATATGTAGTTAAATCATCACCGTTATTACAAGATGAGTCTGATTTGATGATATGTCATCGAGGGACTCGACCAAGCATACAATGTTTTCAGGTCACTAGTGATATCTCTATGTCATAGGCAAGATTTTGAATCATGTAGATAGGTGAGCCTTGAGGGACTCGATCAACTCAACCTATGTCGTGATTTAATTTCTTCCTATAACGGTGGAAGGTCGTGTGAGACATCTTATTGCCTCACACTTTCCGACCTAATATTATAGTAGGAGTTTTTTATTTTGTTTCGGTCTCCTAATATATTATGTCACACATATATATATTTAATATATATCTACATCACATGTAAATATATATATCTAATAGGTGTATAATAACATATCACATATGCATGCCACATATGAACTGTTACCTAATGCGATCAAACCCGAGCCTATGAGCCCATAACCCATAGGCCTTAGGATCAAAACCTGGCTCTGGTACCACTGTTGGGAAACCATGAAAGAGCATCACATGCGCAATGGAAGAATAAAACAAAACCAATTTCCTATAGTTATCACATCGTCACATAAAGATTAGTGTGCGAAAAATCGAAAAAACTAAAAACTACAATAGGTGAGAGATTAATTACCTAGGGAGATCATATATCCAGATAGAGAGGATAAAGGAGGTCAAATATTCTCCTCTCTAGTGGTATCCATGTGATAGATCATTACAGCGATCCTCTTATAATCATAGGCCAAAAACCTATAACTCTTGTATACTTTCTCACAGCACTCATGGAAGAAGATCACATATCTTCTTCGTTGCTCACTCGCATTAGGAAAGGGCTAGTTGGCTGAGAAGATAAGAGAGGGAGGAGAATAGGAGGGAACGGTCAAAGGTGTAACCTATCACTATTATGCCACCCTTGCCTACTATTAATAGAGAGCGACCAAAGACCCTAATGGATCCTACCTTAGTAGGTATTGGATCTTCGTCCAATTACCCACTCCTCTTATATTATTGGTTTTCTATCTGATATTCTTAATTGGCCTCTAATTGGGCATTATGCAAGACGTCCATCAATGTTGGGTCTCATTCAATGAGAACAGAGGCTAATTGGATAACTCATATCCAATTCTCTACTCGCTGCAATGATTCACCATATTTGTGTGACTCTCTAGGCCCAATACTGAGCTCGCCATGAGTTCCACCTGTTAAAACTTCTTCTGACTAAGTAAATTATTATCTCCTAACAATTCACTAAACTTATTGATTGTGGACGTACTAGGCCACTACGCCATAATCCCTAGACGGTAAAGGAGATCTAATCATTTAGACCCATCTATCCTTAATTACCGCCATTGAATATCTTAGAGACCATATATTGGGTATGGTACTATCAGGCCACATATAGAATTTGTTTGAGTCCCGCTTTAATTAAATTATCCTGGAGAACTCTCTTAATCTGAACGACCCTGGCTAGGGATTTGTCCGAGTAAGGACACATCAAATATTTCTCTCATGATACCGAGAGTGATGATCCTCTATTGACATTTAATTTCCTTTGTAAGGTTGGCTACTAATCCCGATAAACAACTATACTAGATATAGAACTTTTCAGACCTGTAAATTTGACGTAAAAAAATGAGTACTCAAACAAGACATCTTTGGTGTCTCAAGTTTAAAGACCAAACACACAAATGAGACTATGAAATTATTATCTGACATTAGGTATCATTAATCATCTAGCATTTTATAAGCAGATCAGTCAGTAAACTCATTCTTCAATGAGCACATATATTATACTCTTATTATCCCCATATAAGTGATTATGAGACTATCCTCCTTCATCATATGGACAAGTATACAGTACACCAGTATATCATGTTATATTGATGTCCCTCTTAAGTAACCTCTGATTGAGATTCTTTAGGATCTGTGTTTAAAGGTAAATCTGTCTTATTATCATTATCTTATCACGATCTGATTCTCATTGTACATATCCAAGTACATCACAATATATGCAACATATAATATAAAGTAAGAATATACCAATAATAATAGTAAGCAAAAAGATCTCATAGTGTCACGCATACCATCACTCATATGATTGGCTTACAAGGCACCTATAACCAGAAAGTAGAAGATGGCTGGGAGGCAAAGGCAATCGCATGGCTAGGGGTGGCATCGATCACGTGGCTGGGAGGCGACGATAGGGGAGGAGCATAATGCTAACAGTGGGAGTGGCTGGAGGGTAGTGATGGGTGCTAGGGCTATGGTGGTTATTGTTAATAACGATGACGATCAAATGTAGGTGGTGGTAGAGGAGGAAGAACATAGAGAAAGAAGAGGGTTGAGGGACCACCGAGGGCTGCGATCCTGGTTGCATGGGTAGTGATGCTTACTACAGATGTTATGAAAGGGATCGTAGTAGTTGCGGTGGGAGCAGCCGTTGGTAATCGCGCGGTTGGTGAAGGCGTCGCCGATGAAGGTAGCACTTACGGGGCCCTTTCCTACTTGTTTACCAACAAGTAAGAGGGTGGTTTGATGCTAGTGGCTGCTCTATATGAGAGATCATGAGGGGCTACGATGATGCTATTGGGAGGCAGTGTTAGAGGGTGGCTGCAGGTTACAAAGGTGGCAGGGCACGGTGGAGTAGGAGGCAACGACAGTAATGCGATTATGTGGTAGTGACCACGGATAAAAGGGAGGCGATGACAGAGGGTGGCCACA
This sequence comes from Ensete glaucum, assembly GCA_021527575.1. Lineage (NCBI taxonomy): Eukaryota > Viridiplantae > Streptophyta > Magnoliopsida > Zingiberales > Musaceae > Ensete > Ensete glaucum. The sequence goes on along the minus strand of CM038556.1, from coordinate 22,134,645 downwards.
GGTTGTAGAGGAGGTAGCAAGGCTGGAGCCGGAGGCAACAATGGCGACATGGCTGTGTAGTAGTGGTAGAGGTGGTGGAAAGGGAGGCCGCGACAGAGGGTGGCCACTTGCTGTGATCATTGAGAAGCAATCATGCGACTACGAGGGCCTTTTCTTGCTTGGTCACTAGTAGAAATGGGTGGGGATTCAACGACGACATAGTGTGATGGTTGTGTCAGTCACTGCTATCTTCTGGGTGTCGCTAACGAAGGGTCGTTAGTAGTGGGATGGAATTAGATGTGGTAAGGGGGAAGGAGATGTGTGTGTTGTAGGTGACAGATGAGGGCGATCAAGGGTCATGTTTTAAGGTAGCACCGATGCTCACTATGGTCAATGGAATGTGATCACTCGGTGGGTTGTGACAGAGGATGGAGATGGCAGTGTAGGACTCCACAGGTAGAGGGGCGACGGTGACAATAGAGGAGAAAGATGGCAGTGCCAGAGAAAGGAAGAAGGGACGACATTGGTGCATGTGGTAGTAGAGGAGGGAGATGGCAACATGGGCTCCATAGGCAGAGGGCAACGACAAAGGATAGCTGCAAGATGTAGGAGTTGTAGTGGAGATCGATAATAGAATCACAATAGGGACATCGAGGATCGTTGCTCTGATACTAGATGATAAGAATCCTAGGGTTCTATCTAAGGTTTGCAATATGATATCATACCACTTGGTATTCTTAGTATGTACCATCTAATAAAGGATTGGTACGTTCAGTACAGTTTGGAACCATGTGTTAGTACACTTGGTATGTACCATACAGATAGTTGATCGATACATCGTACGATATAAGATTGCGAACCTTGGCTCTATCATAAAAAAAGAGGGAGAAAGATAGATGATCACTTCAAGGGGATCAACTTTCTAGGGTTTATTAAATGGCTAAAATAATATTTTCTTGATGATAAAACAAAAGCAGTTACTCCTATATTTATAGAGTTCCACCCAAGAGTCTCTCAAGACTTGGATTCTTCTACTCTATAGTCCCTTAGGACTTAGACTCCTAATTAAATAATAAATTTTAAATAAACTCCTAACTGATGCTCATATCCTCTTGGATGGCTTCATAATGAGGTGAATATGATGATCAATTAGCAATGCAAGATATGCTTTGCCACCACTAAGGAATTCATCGAGGAGGTGACGTGTGAGGTGGTTCCACTTGATATATGCCAAGTTATCCTTAAGAGCCCTTATCAAAAGGTTTGATATTTTTCACTTTTATAACCCCAAAAGTATCAACTCTAGAAGAATAGAAGAAAGTTCATCGTTACTCGAGATCAAATTGATTCAACGAAAGACTTGACAATTGCCAACCAAGTAAAGAGGATGGTGAATACTTGTCAAAAGCTCATGGCTCCTACTCTAGTATGCAAAGAACCAATTCCTTCCTCCAATACGATAAAAGAGGAGGAGAAGATAAAAGGGCGATAATAAGTTTGAAGCCCTGAAAAGTCCAACAAAACCCTCGAGTCGACAACGGTTGACAACAAGGAGAACCTCATCAAAATAGCACAATATACATCATGGTCGAGCACAATGATACTGACCACATCAGAAACTAAAGCAAAACCTCCAATCTATAAAGGGAGAAAGAAGAAGTCTCCAAGCAAGATTTAATGGGACATCAATCACCTAATTAGAGAAGCAATGATCAAGAATGATTTTAATAGCCCTTAACCACTTTGGCCAAGCAAGACCCACCCATATCATAACAACCCATTAACTTTAATCTTAGTCCTAGTTGGACTAGGATCAGGGTAGCCCTCACCCTAATAGGGGCAACCAGAAAAAGAGGGTGGTGCTAACTCCTAATATGAGTAAAACTTTCATACACCTACTTTAAACAAGCGCTAAGAATATTATTTGTGATTAGATTTTAAATACATTAGGACTCTCAAGTTCTGAAAGGCAGTAGGAGTTTCTAAGTCCTAAAAGTCTTAGGACTCGCCAAGCCCTAATCTACTTAGAACTCTACCCTTTCCCTAGCTATAAAAGAAAGAAGGAGAGCCCCATCCAAACCATCCTCCAAGAAACAAAAAATAAAACCTTTAACAAAGAGTCAACTGGCCCTAGTTTTGCAGTCTCAAAACATCAGAGTAACAAGGAGAGAATTTTGCACCACTGTAGTCAACTTCTTCTAGCCATGACCTTTCTTCCTTTTAAGTTCCAACAACCCAAAGCTTCTCTTTTAGCTTTTTACTGCAGGAAATCCTCGATGCCTACTGCTTCCATCCAAAGTCACTAGAGGAGGTTCCAAAAGCACCGAGGTGTTGCCTACATTTTCACATACCCATAAGGTTTCTTTAATTTTTATGCTTGGTTTTTTTATTAATTTTTTTCTACTTTGACTTAAAAGATGGTATTGAGTTGATGAATCATTAACTTGAGACCCATATGGATTAGTGCCGCATAGAGATGGTAGAGCCTCACGATAGGAATAGGGGATAGGAGCAATGTAAGTAACAGGCAGCACCACGATAGAACCCATGACGCATTGCTGCCATCAGTGATGTGGACATGGGGATGACCATGTCACAGTGCTTGCCCCTCTTCACCTCCGCCTCTTAAGGTCAGTCAAACACACTTGCCCATTTGGATCGTTCTGACTCGCTGTGGCTACACATTGTCCATGGTTGCCAATATGAGCTAAAGCTAATCCAACTCTTTCATAATAAAAGATCAAACTTATATTTAAATTTAGGATATGATAATTTTTTATTTTAAAATATTTATATTTTATCTTTTAATTAATATAAAGATATATTTTTGTATCAATCCAAAGCACTCCTAGTTTCCTTGTTATTTTCTTCTTCATATTTCCCATAATTATGATGACATCAAAAGATTGGAATATATTAAAAGTGTGTTTACAAGCACAAACAAGGGAAAATTTTTAAAACTTCAAATTTTTTAACATAAATTTAAAACTTTTATTATGAAAAAATCTGAATCTATAATTAGTTTCTTCTCAAAAGTTTCTCCTATTATGAATCAAATGAGATATTATGAAGAAAATCTAAAAGATCAAAATATAGTAAAAAAATATTTTAGAAGTTTATCTCCAAAATTTGGTGTGATTTTTACCACTATAGAAGAAGATAAAGATATAAGTATATTGTTTATTGATGAATTAATGGATTCCTTCTTAATTCATGAACAAAAAATAAACATATCTTTAGATGAAACTTTAAAACATTTTCTTTGAATTAAGATAAATCAAAAATTTAAAAACTAAATCTCAAAGGAGAGATCAAAATGACAAAGGTCATTATTGATCAATTGAAGGTTAGAAGAACACAAACGAAGGTAACAAAGAAACTCATCGATGTTTTTATTGTAAAAAAATTAGAAATATTGAAAATGATTGCTAGTACAAAAATAAAAATCTAAATATTCTTTTATGTTCTTATTGTAAAAAAAAATGATCATCTTCAAAATAATTATTAGAAAAAAATCAAATAAACTATCACGAAAAAAATAATAATGAAAAAAGGATGAAGAAAATATTTTATTTATAGCATCTAATGAAAAATATTCTAGATCTATTGGTTTTTGGATAGTAGATGGAATAATCATATAACAAAGGATAAAAGTTTATTCTAAAATCTTAATGATTGAGTTATATCTATTATACAGATGGAAAATGACAACAATGTTCAAGTAAAAGGAAAAAGAACAATTGTTGTGAACATCATATTTGGTAAAAAAGTTATTGATGATGTAATATTTATTTCTAATTTAAAATAAAATCTCATTAGCATCAAATTAATGAGAAAAGGATTTTATGCCATTTTTATAATAAAAATTACTTGATTTATGATAAAAAAAATTAATAAATTAATAATAAAAATAAGATGATAAAAAATAAAATATTTTCCTTATTATTTTTAGATTTTCCCTTACATGCTACACCTAGTAACGAATCGACATTATAGCATAAAAGTTATGATCATGTAAATTTTTATGAATCTATAAAAATTATCTCACATGGTGTAGATCATAGTAATTAAGAAACTATAGTTGATGAGATGCAGACATAGGAGAAGGATGAGCCCTTTCTAAGGATGTGAAGAAACTAAGAAAAGAAAAGAAAGTAAAAACTTTCACATCCGAAGGGATTCGATTCTACAAATACAAAGTTACCATAAGATCATTAAAGATGGCTACTAAAGAGAACAAGATAAAGTTATAAGCCTAAGAGAAAGTATCAAAGAATTCAGGTTAAGGGTTCTCAAAGAACTGGACAAGGAGAATCAACATGCAACAAACAACTACTACATTACCAAAGATTAACTTTCCAATATCTTCAAAAAGCTTTAGCAAAAGAAAATTTTTATATATTTTGAAGATAATTTTAAATTATAACTATTTAAATTAAGGAGGTGTGTTAAGAATAATTCAAATAGTTAAGATTAGATAAAATAAAAGATAAAGATTTAGATTTAAATTTAAATTTAGATTAGATAAGAATGAGATTTATATGGATATGATTGATTTTTATTATTTTAAAATTTATATTTTATCTTTTATTAGGTGTCTTTTGATTAATGATTGAAAGTAATCCTAGTTTCCTCTATTATTGTCTGCTTCTTCTCCGACAATTTGGTCAACCCCAATCTTACCCCATGGTCAATCAATCATGGAGGCAAATGGATGGTGTTCCAACCATACTTGAACGATCAAGACAAGAAGAAGGTGGCGGTGGCTTCTCCTATAATAAGATTGATCCCTCTCTGTGAGAGAAGACAGTATACAACGTGATAGATCAAGAGAAGAGACCATAATGGCTGAGCACGACGGAGCATCCAATGACGAGGGCTACACATTGGAGGAGGGCTACACCTTTGACCTGAGAAGCTTGATTGACATCGAGGACAAGGATTTTCTTGTCCACAACAATGGTGATCAAGTCACTGACCGTCCCTAACCCTTCTTTTTTTTTTTTTTCTTCTTCTTTTTCTTTGTCCTCTACTAAAAGAATTACAGAGGACTTCTCCAGGTCAAGATCGGTGAGTTCTCCAGGTCAAGATCGGTGAGCTCGATGATAAAGTCATGGAATTTTTTTTCTCAGCTTTCTAGTGCAGACCTTACAATTTTGAATCTTGAATTTTGATGATGAAATTAATTGGTGAATTTATGATCTAAACTATATGTTGAGAAAAGTTATGTAGGACTAACTACGACTATGAGAAACAAAAAATAATTAAAAAAAAAATCTAATGTTGGGCCGAAGTTAAAGATCGAGCATCATGCCGAAAGAATCAAGGATACATTGAAGCTTTAGATAATGCAGCGGTAGCTCGCCAAAAGTTTATCGGGAGTTCGCCGGAAGGTTGTTAGGAACTCATGGGAGTTTGCCCGAAGTTTGCCGAGAGTTTGCCGAAAGTTCCAATGAACAAATTGATGTGTCGGACAACAAAGGTTGCTTGTTTGTAATTGTTTTAGTCTTAATTATCATAGTTCGGATCTTAATTTAAGTTAGTTTTAGAAAAATCCTACTAACACAATTAGGGGCTGACTGGATCCGATTAAGAGCTGATTTGAGCTCGTTAGAGAGCTCATTTTGATGATCTAAAAGGAGGTACAACTAGGTCAAAAGAAGATATAGCTAAGTATGAAAAGTACTAAAAAGTACTTCTTTGAGAAACCTGGGCAATGGTACCTCTGCCTGTTGTTGGTAGTATCACTTTTCCCGATAATAGTACTACTAGTGCCCAAAATCCTAGGCTTTGTTCGGCAGTGGTACCGTCGATGCCGGTGGTGGTACCGCCTGTACCTTGAATTTTTGAGGTGCTTAATTTTTTGGCTCTAATTTCTGAAGCTAATTGGGATATATAAATACCTCAAGTATTCTTCCTTAGGACAGTAAGATTTGAGAATGAAAAACTTATGAAAATTCTATTAAATTTGTTTGAGAGTTTCCCTTCTCTTCTCTAAGAGTGAATTCTATTTAAGGAAGGATTAGAGAAATATAAAGGTTATCTCCTAATCCTAAGAGAAAGAGAAAAGTTTGTAAGGGATAGTTGATCTTCACCCATTAAAGGAAGATCATTAGTGGATGTCGGTGGCCTCGACGAAGGGGGAATCGGGAGCGGAATAAGTCACATGAACCGAACCACTATAAAAATCCTATGAGCATCTCTATTCAGTTTTTTTCTTTATTATTGCTCTCAAATTTAATTTTTCTTAACTAGTTCCAAGTCAAAGTAATTTCAATATTAGTTTTTCTTGGACATGCACTTATTTCTTAGTCTTCCAAGAAATAAAATTTGATTGCATTATCTGTAGCCGAAGCTAAGTATATAGCAGCAGGTACATGTTGTACACAAGTTATTTGGATAAAAATACTTTAGAAGATTATGAAATTTACTTAAAAAATATTCCTATAAAATGTGATAGTACTAGTGAAATATATTTAACTAAAAATATCATTCAACACTCTAAAACTAAATATATCGACATTAGCATCATTTTATTAGAAATCACATTAATAATCATGATATATCTTTAGAATTTATTAATACAAAATATCAATTAGCTGATATTTTCATAAAGTCATTAAATAAGGAATAACTTATTTTTATTAAAAAAGAATTAGGAATATTAAATCTTCCATATGCATGAGTTTCTTTTATACATTTTTTTCAGATTTCTCAGATTTTGTAAATTGAGCCTTCTTTAGAGATCCTTTCACATCATTCCTCCTTCTTGATATTTACAAAAAGAAAATTTGATTCATGATTTCAAATGAATCCTTCCTTTATTTACAAAAGAAGAAAATTGGTTCATGAACTTTTGAGTATACATGATCTTTTATAGTATGATCATGAATCCTTCCTCCTACTTATAAAAGTAGAGATTTGATTCATGGACTTTTAGTAATTATGTAATGAATGAATTCCTCGCTTCTTCTTTTCTTCTTCTTCTTTTTCTTCTTCTTCATCTTCTTTTTATTTTTACTTTACAAAGGGGAGAACCAAACTTGCTAGAGGGATGGGGGGGGATGATTAATGTTTGGTTTAAAATTTTTATCAATCATATATTTTGGTTTCATGTATGTTATTCCCAAAATAAGGTTAATCTTAGTGTCATACATGAAGTGATGAATAAAATTTTAATGTTTTAGTATCATATATGCTATGCCTAAAGTGATATTGATTTATTGTTAGTATCATACATGAAGTGATGTTGAGTTGAAATATTTTAATCTTGTGCATGTTATACTTATGAAATGACATATTTCATAATAATAATAAATGCATCACTTAAATTCAAATGTTATTATTACTTTTGAATTCAAGTTTGCTTTATTTCAATATGACATATAGATAAGGAGAGTTAATATTAACTCCATCTGGTTGTCATCATAAAAAAGAAAGATATTGTTAAATCTTAGATTTTGATTATGAAATCAATTGGTGGATTTATGATCAAACCCATGTGTTACGAAAAGTTATACAGGATAACTACGATTGTGAGAAGGCAAAAATAATTAAAAAAGAATCTGACGTTAGGTTAAAGTCAAAGATCGGGCATTGGGCTAGAAGAATCAGGGATACGTCAAAGCTTTAGATGATGTGGTGGGGGCTCACTGGAAGTTCACCAAAAGTTTACCGGGAGTTCGTCGGAAGATTATCGGGAGTTCGCCAGAAGGTTGCCGGGAGTTCGTCGAAAGTTCGAATGAATAAATTAATGTGCTGGATAATGAAGATTGTTTGCTTATAATTGTTGTAGTTTTAATTATCATAGTTAGGGTCTTAATTTGAGTTAGTTTTGGATAAATCTTACTAACTCGATTAGGGGCCAACTAGGTCCGATTGAGAACTGATTTGAGCTCATTAGAGAGCACATTTTGATGATCTGGAAGGAGGTACAACTGAGTCAAAAGAAGGTACAACTCAGGTATGAAGAAGTGTTAAAAAGTATTTTTTTTTAAAACCTGGACGGTGGTGTCATCGGCTGTCAGCAGTAGTATCACTTTTCCCAACAGTAGTACCACTAGTGCCCAGAATCCTAGGGTCTATTCGATGATGGAACCGTCGGTGCTAACGGTGGTACCACCCGTACCTCAAATTTTCAGGTATTTGATTTTTTAGCTCCAATTTCTGAAGTTAATTAGGGTCTATAAATATCCAAATTATTCTTACTTGGGATAGTAAGATCTGAAAATGAAAAACTTATAAAAATTCTATTAAAATTGTTTGAGAGTTCTCCTTCTCTTCTCTAAGAGTGAATTCTATTTAAGGGTTTGAAAAGTGTAAAGGTTATTTCCTAAACCTTAGAAAAGGAGACTAGTGTGTAAGTGGTAGTTGATCTTCATCCATTGAAGGAAGATCATTAATGGACACTGGTGGCCTTGACGAAGGAGAAATCAGGAGTGGAGTAGGTCATGTGGACCGAACCACTATAAAAATCTTATGAGTATCTCTATTTAGTTTTTTGTCTTTGCTATTGCTCTTGAATTTAATTACTCCTAAGTTCCAAGTCAAAGCATTTTCAATATCATTTTACTTAGCACTAATTCTCTCCTCCCCCCCCTCTTAGTGTTAACTCGATCCTAACATATGAATGGTTCAAGTCGGTCCTAACCGCAGCTTACCATAAGCTCAACTTACTGAATATCAATTTCAAGATTGTCTATTGTTAAGGTGGAATGTGGTTACAGAAGTCTGATGAAAGTTTATGGATATAATCATATTTATATATGGCAGATAAGAGGATTTCCCTCAACTAATCATGAGATTGCCTCGTGTAGTTGGGGAAATCTTAGCTGCTATCATACCCTCACAAAATAGACCTTCTATCAAGGATGTCGATCTTAAACGGATGCAACAAAAGAAGTTTACGAGTAAGAGTCTTCATGAGTGAGTCTGCTAGTTAATCAGCCATATGTATGTGAGAAATATGACGTTGATGCCGGACAACCTGATCTCGCACAAGGTGAAAGTCGATGGCAATATGTTTCATGTGGGAGTGAAATACTGGACTGGTACAAAGGCAATATATAGGAGTAAGAGTAGAGTTCATATTAAGCTCCTTGGGTAGATTCATGACCCAATTGAGTTTTGCAGCAACGATGGTGATGGCACTGTATTATTCTTCAGTTGTGGATCGTGCGACTATCTTTTGCTTCTTAGAACTTCAAAGGAAGATAATATAGCCCGACGTGGATGTTCTATCATCAAAGTTGCCTACCCAATCAGTATTGATAAAGGCATGAAGATTAAGTGGTGAGAGTTCGCAGAGAAAGAGGTCATGATTAAGGATCCCTTTAAGATATTGTAGGATTCATTTAACTACAGACCAATACATAGTAGATGATTGATGCATGAATTATGATAATATACTAATTACAAATGAGATGTCTGGACGGGTAAGATCTAAGTATTGTAAAGAGCCAACTACTTATCGATATTAAGTGGGGTCTATAGCATGACTTCCATCACATACATTGAGTGATTTACTAGTAGAGAGGGGAGTGGTAATCTCTTTCGCATTCTGCATGTTCTTTTTTTATGGTAAATCATGAATATACTTTCTCTATGAGAGAAAGAGTCCTAAAGATATATATGTTGCTCCCACTCTTAGAAAGTAGCTCAAGGTCCCTAGATCTTTGAGGGAGAATCTATTTGCTAATTGCTTTAGAAATGCTTGGATCTCTATAGGATTACTATATATTATAATAATGTCATCCACATATGCTAGAAGATATATTGTGTTACTATTGTGTTGTCGTAGAAATAATGATGTATCAGACTTGGAGTTGATGAAACTAATTGAGTTAAAAAATGAGCCAAGTTCAATATAATAGGCTCTTAAAGCTTGTCGAAGTCCATAAATAGCTTTTTGTAGTTTACAAACATGTCTTAGATACTAAGAATAAATGAAGCCAAGAGATTATGCATAAATACGTCTTCAATTAGAGTCCCTTATAAAAAGGCATTATTAACATCTAGTTATCATAAGCTTCAGCCTTTTGAGATGGCCAAACTCAGTATAAGTCATATTGTTGTGGGTTTAACAATGGGATTGAATGTCTCTGTAAAGTCAACACTAGGTCGCTGATGAAACCCTTTGGTTATTAGATGTACTTCATATTTTGCAACTAATCCATCTGGGTTCTATTTAATTTGAAATACCCATTTATACTCGATGATATTCTACATATGATGAAAGTGAATAAGGGTCCATGTAGAGTTATGGATGAGAGTATCATATTCTTCATATATGGCTTTGCACTAATGTAAAGATTATGAAGATTGAGTTTGTAAAATAGTTATTCAAATTGAGACTGATATTGAAGGACTGAGTGAGCAGATGATTAATGAGATAGACTATAGTTTGAAAGACTAATGATCAAAAGATTGGTGACATAGAGGCTTGATGTAGAAGTGTTAGACTAGTTTCAACAATATGTTGATGTTTACGTTTGGTAAAGCCAACTAGTTGAGGAGTATGTGAGAGTGGCTTGAGGTGTTGTATACTATAAATTGATAAACAAGATGTGAGGGCTTAATATTCATTGTCACCATTAAAGTAAACTATTTTAATTATAGGCTGAAAAAAGTTCTTTTACCAATTTTCAAAAGTTGGTAAAGATTGTTAAAATTTTAGATTTATGATGGAGAAGATATAACCATGTGTACTTAGTAAAATAGTCTACAAAAATGATATAAAATCTTAATTTATCGAAAGAAATGGTTAGAGCAGGACTCAAACATCGATATAAATACTTTTAAATGGTTGAGAGCTGGAGATGAAGGATATTACAGTTGATGAATTTTAGTGCTAAGACAAGCATCATAGTGAGTTATGTTGCTATTTGAATTAAAAATGGAAAGAGAATAATGAGAAAGTAATTTCTACTAGATAGAGGATGAGGAATGACCAATACGATGATGCCACACGTCAATTGGAGCTGTAGTTGAAAAGTGAATAGTGGGCTAGATTATTTGTAGAGCTGGCGGCCACTTATAAATGTTATCTTTATTCTGATCGTGGACCAAGGATGCCCCCGTGCTCAAATCCTTGACAAGAAAAAAGTCAGGAAAGAACTTAATAGAGGTATTATTTTGTTTATACAATTGAGAAATAGAAATGAGGTTATTTTAATGTGTGGTGCACATAGAACGTCATCGAGTATAAAAGTGGTGGTGTATAAAGTAAGCATTATAGAACCAATATAAGTAATGGAGATTCCTTTATCGTCATCGATAATGATATCATTTTTGCTATAGTTATCATAGATGGATAAGTTTTGGAGGTCAAAGGTGATATGATGAGAGACATCCAAGTCTACGATCAAATTATATTGACTAGTAGGCGAAGTAGTCTTGAGATTCACCTAAGACAAATTTGATGGAGCAGGAAGTCCAAGTCGATATTGACAGACTTTTGCAGAGTGCCTGACTTTATCACACAATTGACAGTGTTGAGAAATCAAGCGGAAGCATCACATGCGTAGCAGAAGATCAAAATAAAATAGGTTTCCCATATAGATCAAATTGTTATGCAAAAGAGTGGATCGCGAGAAAGCCATAAACCAAAAAAAATCATATTGTACAAAAGATTATTTACCTAGGGAGATCATATATTCTTATTTTTTTCGATCCGGATGGAGTTTATGGATAAAATAGGTCAAGCGTCCTCCTCTCTAGTGATATCCACACGATGGATCGCTGCAACGGTACTCCTCCAATCGCAATCTCAGGTCTTACAACTCTTGCATTGAAGGAGAGAGGAAAATAGGAGGGGGTGACCAAAGATGCAGTCTATCAATTATGTGCCTCTCCTTCTATTTATAAAGAGCCATCAAAAACCCTAGAATAGTGGGTATTGGATCTCTATCCAATTATCCATTAACATTGTATTATTGGATCTCCATCCAATAATCCCTTTTGGCCTCTAATTGAGCCTCATACAATGAACCCATCAATGTAGGGTCTAATCTAATGAGAATAAAGGCTAATTGGATCTTTACCCAATCCTCTATTCGTTGAAGCATCCATTATATATGTGTGATCCTCTAGCCCGATATCAGGCTGGTCGTGAGTCGCTCCTACCATAACTCCTTCTGATATGGTAATTATTATCCTCATAATAATTCACTCGACTCATCGACTATAGACGTACTAGACCACTACGCCATAGTCTCCAGATGGTACAGGGGGATCAAATCAATCAGACCTATCTATCCACAGTTACCATGTATATATAATCTCTCATCTAACAATATCCCAGAGAGTATATATTGGACATGATATTATTAAGCCATTTATGAAATCCGTCTTAGTCACGCTCTAAACGGATTCTCTCGGAGAACTTCTTCTCTCTTAATCCGAATGACCCTGGCCAGGGATTTGTTTGAGCAAGCACATATGAGATATTCCTCTCTCGATACTGAGAGTGGATGATTTTTTATTAATACTCAATTACCTTTGTAAGGTTGGCTACTAATCCCGATAACTAGCTATATCAGATCTGGAACTTTTCAAACATATAAGTCTGATGTCAAAGAAATGAGTACCCAAGCAATGCATCCTTGGTGCCTCAAGTCTAAGGATCAGATACATAATTGGGACTATGGAATCGATATCTGACATTATGTATTATTAATCATATAGCATTCCGTAAGCAGATCTATCAGTGAACTCATTCTCTAATGAGCACCTATATCATATCCTTAGTGTCTCCACACAAATGACTATGAGACCAGCCACCTCCATTATATAGATGGGCATATTATATACCGGTCTATCCGATTATCTTGATGTCCCTCTCGAGTAACCTATGACCAAGATTATTTAGGATCTATGTTTAAAGATGAATCGATCTCAATATCGTGATCTAATCACCATCTGATTCTCATTGCATAGAACTAAGGACATTACAATATATATATATACTATTCTCTTTCCCTTCTCCCTGAAGTTTTACAGAAAAGCCAACAGTGGTATTAGAGCCTGGTTCAAGGAAAGAACAAAAGAGATGAAGAAAATATTTTTTTATAGCATTTGATGAAAAATATTTTAGATCTATTTGGTTTTTAGATAGAAGATGTAATAATCATATGATAGGGGATAAAAGTTTATTCAAGAGGCTTGATGAGTCAATCAGATCTACTATGTAGATAGAAAATGGCAATAAGGTTCAAGTAAAAGGAAAAGGAATAGTTACTATGAACACCAAATCAGATAAAAAAAATCATTGATGATATGTTGTTTATTCCTAATTTAAAACAAAATCTTATTAGGATAACTAATTAAAAATAATATTATATTATTTTTTATGATGAAAAATACTTAATTTATAATAAAAAATTATAAAATTGATAGCAACCGCAAGGATGACAAAAACCAAAGTATTTCCCTTATTATTTTTGAATTTTACTACTCTTATTAATGAATCTCAATATTATGGCATAAAAAAATATGATCATCTAAATTTATGTGGATCTATGCAAACTATTTCAGATGGTATAGGCTATGATAATTTAAAAATTACAGTTGATAAAATACATATACATAAAAATGATAAGATCTTAAACTCAAAAGACAATAATGAAAATACAAATGGTTCGTAGATTCTGATGATGTGAAAAAAGCTAAGAGAAAGAAAAGAAAGAGGAAGCTTCTGCAACCAAATGGATTCGATCTTATAAATATAGAGTTCCCATCAAATCATCAGAGATGAATGTCAAAGAGAAAAAGATCAAGTTATAGATTTAAAAGAAATGATAAAGAAATTAAGTTTAGAGGTTTTGAAGGATCTATGAAAAAGTAGAAGCATAAAATAATCACTACGACATCGAAGTTATCATCTTACCGACATCTTCACATAAATTTTGGCGAAATAAAATTTTTATTTTTGAAGATATTTTTTAAATTATAACTAATTGAATTAAGGGGATATGTTTGAATTAATTTAATTAGTTATGATCAATTCAAATAGTTATAATTAATTTATATAGTTAAAATTAGATAAAAATAAAAAATAAAGATTTAGATCTAAATCTAGTTTAGATATGGATGAGATTAATTTGGGTGAGGATGAGATTTATTAAAATATAATAATTTTTTTAATATTTTAAAATATCTATATTTAATCTTTTAGTCAATATAAATAGATGTTCTTGATTTATTTTAAAGTATTGAAACTCAGATTAAAATTAATCCATGAAGTATTACAAAGAAGCAACAATGGCTACTGGAGCATGTGCTCGATGAGCACAACCAAGGCGGCGGTGGGAGGGGGACGAGTTCGTGGCCAGGGACATGGTGGACGTGCTCCGACAGCTCGCTGATGACCCCAACCTGGACGTCAAGATCTGTTCTCTCCTTTGATTTCAACTCGAGTCATTTTATTGCTGATCCAGATTCAAACATGCACTATGATTGAACTGATGCACCACGATTTGATCGCGGGCAGCACCGAGAGCTCCGCCGTGACCATCAAATGGGCCATTTCCGAGCTGCTCAAGCACCCCAATGTCTTGGAGAATGCGACGGGGAGCTGGACCAGGTGGTCGGTCAGGAGAGGTGGGTTGAGGAGAAGGAGGTGCACCGGTTGTCGTACGTTGAGGCCATCATCAAGAAGACGATGGTGATGCACCCGGTGGCACCCCTGCTCGTCCCCCACCTCTCCAGCAAGCACACCACCTTCGACGGGTATGACGTCCCCACCGAGATGCTTGTGCTGGTAAACGTGTGGACCATCGGCAGGGACCCCTCCATCTGGGACGCCTCGGAGGAGTTTCAATCTGAGCGGTTCCTTAGCAACCCCATCGACGTGAAGGGGCATGACTTCCAGCTGCTGTCGTTGGGGGCCAGGCGGCGCATGTGCCCCGGCTACAGCCTCAGCCCTCAAGGCCAACCTGCTGTATGGGTTCAAGGGACAGCTGCTGAGCATGGAGTGTTAAAATATAGAGTTGTTGGATAGAGTTATTCTAACAATAATAGCAGAATGGTTAGATTGTTGAGAAAAATCTTATACATAATCCTTTTATCCTTATCTCCTCTTATATAAATAGATATAAGTGAATGAATAAAACAATCACTTCATTTCTTTTAACTCTTCTCCTTATTTCTATCATGAGATCAGAGCTGCTTACCTAAAGTAAGCTTTATTCTCGTTGTCAAACGATAGTTCTCTCCTCCTCTTCAGCCTCAGTCGTTGCCCTCTATTGCTGCTACGCAACCGTCGGCTTCCTCCGGCATCGACCCCAACCACAACACTATCATTAGCAGTAGCAACAGCCCTTGGCTGGCCACAACAGCAGCGACACTATCTAACCATGCCTTCCTTTGCCACTACAGCCATCTCCACCCTGTTGTCGCTGCTTCTCCACCATACGATTGAAGGCTGCAACCAACCGTAGCACATCATCCTCTACTCCTCTGCCCCTTTCTTTTTTTTCTTCGCAGCAGCTACTTTCTGCAAAGCCGCAGCTGTCGGTCATCTTCTCAAGCCACGACCTATGTTTTAAGACAAAACAGAGCATCACTGTCGTCATTCGATGATCCAAAGATTCGGGCCCCGCTCTCCACCGGTCACTGCCGCAACCCTTGCGGCCCCAGCCACAGCCCTCACCGGCCACAATTTCTTGTATAAATAGAGCAGTGCTCTTATTTCTTCGTTGTTAAATGATAGCACATCCCACGCTATTACCTACTTCTCCTTCGACTGAAATATTGAAGGGAGCACTTTCTTCCTTCTCTTGCAACCGCACTCTCTCCTTCCCTTCACTGTTGTCGCCTCTTCAATCTGCTCAGTGATGCCACCAACAAAGAAGATCCTCATTGCAGCAAAAGCCTTCGTCGGTCACTACTACTAACGTCCCCTATCTCAACACGATCTGCAGATCAGAGGATGATCTGATCTCTTCCACCCATTGCTGACTTCTCTCCAAATTAGAGGACGATCCTCTGCTCATGCTAGAGCCAAGACCTTTGCTACCTCGTTGCTACTGTCTTCATCCCCACGGTCACAAGACAAGAAGATGCCATCGCCTCCACCGGACCCTCGTCAGCCCCTTTCTTCTTCTTCTAGCAGCATTGTTGTTGCTCTGTTCTCCCTCCCGGCAGTGAGCTAGCTGCCACCGTCTCTCGCTACTTCCCAATCGTAGCAGCATCTTTGTCGAGAGAACTTCTAAGGGCCACCACCGACGTAATTGCAGCACCTGCTAGTGGACTTCATGGGAAGCGTTGCCTGTGCTCGCTCGGTTCATTACCGACTGGATCGAGCCTTTGTTAGAGAGACGCTACCAGCCTTTGTTACAATAGTGCGGAACACAGAATGCAGAAAAAAAAAAAGGCAAGCAATCATCAATTCTAAATACAACAGTTTCTATTATCTACTATAGCAACCTTCAATTCTAGCAATCCGATCAACCACATAATTGATCTGCAATAGGCACTTCCAAATCCAAAAGTGATCGATATTTTTTCTCCCACAATATCTTCATCATCTACTTCTTATGTTTCTGTTAGTGTCATCACATGAAGCACTAGTACTTCTCAGAATATTGGACTGGTCTCCATCAATGATGTAGTCATTATCCCCTTCAAATTATCCAAAGGCAACTAAGCATCCTAGCGCGCTCAATTCACTAATCTCCTCTTTGGATATGATTTGTTAGGTTATGTTGATGGATCTTTTAGTTCTCCACCAGCAATGATTGACATCTCGGGAGCAAGTCAAATATAAAATCCAGAGCATAAACTGTAGTTACGTTAAGATCATCTCATTCTTTAAGCGATTCAAGCCTTTGTTGTTGGTTTCGTCGTATTGCTTATATCTTCCTGTGCTACTACTATCGATGCATGGTGTAAGCTGTAAACTACCTTAGCAAATCGCTCGTGCACTCGCATGCTCAGCTCCTCTCTAGTCTAATGAACACAAAATAAGAAAGAAGTATCATCGTTGATTATCTCCAAAATATAAAGGTTATCATTGATGATTTAGCTTTAATAGAGCACTATCTCAGTGATGATGAAGTTATCATCCACACCCTCAATGGTTTTGGGGCTGAGTACAAAGAATTGGCTATATCAATTTGAGCACGTGACTCACCACTATCATTTGAAAAGATGTACGACAAGTTAACTGACCATGAGACATATCTGAAGCACGAAGATAGGGCACCAGGACCACCTATTATTGCTCCAATAAGTCATAAATTTAAAAAGAAGAGCAATCAGTAAAGTCTACCAACAAGGGTCTAGGGCAGGCACCACCTTATCACAATCTAAGTAGCAACTACGGTTCCCAATAGCCTTGGCATCCTACTCTGAGGCCTCAAGGTAGTATCATCAATTACCAACAGCCTTGGTGTCATGCTTCTATGCCTCAATAACAAATAGTCTGCCAGTTGTGTGATAAGGTTGGTCACTCCACCAAGGTATATCGATCTCGTCCATGCCCTAAGCGTATCTCATTGTTGCTCCGACTTCTGATCAATATTCCCGGGTTATGGACTCTGACGCCTCCTATCACATCACCTCGGATCTTCAAAACTTGTCCTTTCACAATACCTATGGTGGTAATAATGACATCATCATCGGTGATAGTAAGCGACTTTCCATTACTCATACTAGTTCCATAATGTTTAATTTGTATTATCTTAACTTTACACTCGAAGATATGTTGTGCACTCCACAAAAATAACATGACGAGACACAAAGACCTTATAAATCAAAGGATCATAGCATCGGTAAGTATATATTCAAGTGAGTAACCAATAAAAGTACAAGATTTCAGGGCTAATTAAAGTGAGCAACCATAGAATTAATGAACATTAGAGATCTTTGGGCTGTCAACACTTCGTAAGGTGCCGCTATAGGCCAGAGTCCAACTGCTTCCTTCATGGATTACTAGTTTCATCTTAGATGGAAAACGAGAATGATATGTGAGAGCTCATCACCTACTATTTTCCCCAATAAAAGATCAGAGCTTGTTTGTGAATGGAGACATCAACCTTTCTTCTTCTTCTTTCTTATCAGAAGAAGATATGGATTGATACACAAAGTTGGCCATCTGTGGCTAAAGATGTATCTTTCCTGCAGATGGATTTGGACTGTCAAAAGTCACTCGATGATGATGATAGATTTGGATTGTCCATCTAAGGTGGACGACAAGAACCAATCTTTTCTATTTACATATGAAATAGGCTATAAAGTTCCAAAAAGATAGGTAGACCCAATCGAGTTGGACATATTATTGAGTTGGAATGGTCTAAGGTATTAGTTGGACATTATTTGAATTGGACCCTTTTTTATTTTTTTTCCCTGTTTGGCAGTTTTAGTTGTTCGTCAATCTTCACAAAAAAACAAAATATATAATACATAATAAAAGGATATGGGACAATATATTGTTTGTTGCTAGGATTCAACACATGTATATTAGATATAGAATCAAAAATATTAATTGATTATTACATAGAATTCAATTAAGATAATATATGAAATTAGAATTCCTTACATTGTCATTTGAGAATGGAAGCAAGGATTTTTTTATTTATTATTTGAGAGAGTTAAATAAATGATTTTTTGGCTTACTTTTTTATTTTTTATAAAAATAACTCAATCAAAATAAAACTATCTAATCTACAAAGACAAAATATTTATTATGCTTAATATATTTAAACTAATCTGTACCTGTTTTAATTCTGTCCTTCATTGCAATAGCCCTTTTTTTGGGTCAAATTGCCTAAAGCTTGTGCGGTTTTCAATCCAATCGTAGATGAGCACTAATGTATAATAGAGGAGAATATAAAAGATACTTCCAAATTAAAACTTATATTAAACATGATAATTTATGATCTCTCAGACCCCATGTCTCTTATCTTCTCATGGCAGTACCTCATCTCTCCTCGTAATTGTATATCTACATGTAACATAGCATGAGCCCTTTATTTTGTAGAGATATAAACCTAAGACTTTAACTTCAACTATTATAAAAAATTATCTCTTGACTAAGACTCCTAAACTAAAATCATATTTAATCATAAAGTTTTATTAAATATTACAACATCCTCCCCTAATTAAACTTTGTAAAAAAAATTTATGACATGCCTTGAAACTTAATGAAATCTCTTTCAATATCATTATTATATGCATTATTTTCTGGAATCTCTCAGTTACAAATCATACAATCCATAATAGTCATTCATGTGTCTGATGTGCCTTAGTCAATTGTAAAACTCTGGTTTGTTCAGAATTTCAAGTTTTTTGAACCAATCTCTAAATATAAAATCAATTTGAGTAATATAATTATCTATAGAAATATCTACCTCCTTTCTTTTAGAATATTCATCAATCTTTTTAACTTCTAGATCTTGAATAGTGATGATCCACATTAGCAACATCTTCTTCTAAGCATATAATGATCGGCCTTATAAATTTCTTTTTTCGTAAGGAGACAAAAAATACTTTTATGCTTTAAATAAAAAGAATCATCTACTCAAATAAATCACATCATACTCTTAATCATATTTTCATATGATCTTGGCATGATCAATCTCAATAGGAATACTATCGGGGGAATTTGTCATATTTGATGAGGTATCTGATTTATTTTCTCCTAAAAGATGTTCACTTTCTTCTAGCTTTATATCATGTAATTTTTTCTAACTTTACACATAAAATTATAAGAAGCATGCCAATAAAAATATAAATAAATATATATTTTATATCCTCACTTGGTGACATCATTTTTTATATCTATACTTTATAAAAATGATAAATGATATGCTCATATTTTTTTACTTTTAAAGTTAAAAGTATATGTTTCTTTAAAATATTATACTCAGTATTATATGAAATATTGGTTGAAATATAAATCAAAATTTACTTCAAGTATATTTTATAGCAAACAATGTAACAAGCTTATTTATGCTAGGAATTTGAGTATAATGTTATGATAATAATTAATTTGAGTATGATGTTAAGTTACGATAATAATTATGATAAGTGAATCTTAACACTTGCATGAGTTTAAACATGATTAAAGGAGGTTTTGAGTTTTAAACTTCTTGTATATTGAGGATAATAAGCTATTTAAATATGGATGGAGTAATAAAAAATAAATAAAAATATAAATCAAGGAGAAATATTATACTAAAAATATTGAGATACATAAGTGAGATTAAAGGATGAGTATAGATTAAAAATTTTATCTATGTAAAACTAAATTAGATTCAATTAAAGTTGTTTCAACCTTATAATTATATTAGTAAAAAAATTAAAATAAAGTCCAATAAGATTGAATTCTAGACCTCAAGGCAATCTCTTATGTGCTGATTACAAGTGTCTTGCAAGCCAAGTAACAAAATATGTGAGACACTATGCATTCTTTTTTTTGTTATTATTATTATCGTATTTTCTTATTTTATATTATATGATTAATATATCATAATGTCTTTGGATCTGTGCAATGAGAATTGAATCATAATGAGATCATGATAATGAGACTAATTCGTCTTTAAACATAGATCTTAAACAATCTCGATTATAGATTATTCGAGAGAGACATTGAGATAACAATAACCGGACAGATATGTGCATTATATACCAGTCCATATAATGGAGACAGCTGGCCTCATAGTTATTTGTGTGAAGATACTAAGGATATAATGTATATGCTAATTGGAGAATAAGCTTATATGGAATACTTGATGGTTAATGATACCTGATCATAAGACAGTAATTTCGTATTCTTGAGACACCAAGAATATCTTATTTGAGTACTTCATTCTTTGATAGTAGACTTATGATTCTAGAAGTTTCAAATCTAATACAACTGGTTATTAAGAATGATAAGCAACATTACAAAGTCAATTGAGTGTCAACATATGATCATCCACTCTCGTTATTATAAGAGGAATGTCTCATATATTCTTACTCAAGTAAATCCCTAGCCATGATTATTCGGATTGAGAGAGGAGTTCTCCGAGAGAACTTGATTAGAGTGATACTCAAATAGATTTTGTATAGGTCTCACAATACTACGACCAATATATAATCTCTAGGGTATTAGATGGATAAGGGACTATAGATACGCAATAATTGAGGGCGAACAAGTCCAATGGATTAGATATATTGAGTCCTAAATTTTGATAATAAAATTAATTAATAAGTTATGTACTAATATGCTTTTGGGATAAGTAATGCAGAAAAAACTTCGATCATAGACTCAAACCATTGAAAAATAAATTGTCGAAGCAAGAGAATCAGATGAAGAGCCGGATGAGCATCATGTTGAAAATTAGCCATCAAGCCAGAGGCATCGTGCCAAAGGATCGAGTATTGCGCTAAAAGATCGAATATTATGGGAATGTTAATATGCCGATAGATCAGTCGGTATACTGAAGAAATGAATGATGTGTCGGAGGTTCGTATGAAGTATCGAATGATTGGATAATATGACAGAATATTGGACAACATGCTGAAAGGTTCCTGTTTGTACCGAAAATATGGTTAGATTGTTTATGTCTTGATTGAGATTTTTTATGATCAAATTATGTTGATATTTGATCGAAACCATGCCAACTTGTCGAGAAACCTATTAGGCTTAGACTATGATCAAGTTGGGCTCATTAGAAGGCTAAATTAGTGGCCTTGCTTAGGCCTAGGTAGTGGTATCATTAGGCCTAAGTGATGGTATCGTTAGGCCTAAGCGATGGTATTATCCAGACAACAAACATGCACTATTTTGTGCTTATCAGTGCAACTGACAATGGTATCACCTGTGTAGGTGGTGGGACCTCCTAGGGCGACGGTAGTACTGCCCGAAAGGTTAAAAAGATCAAATAATTCATAACTATGTACCAAAAGATTAATTTTAGATTCTTTAACTCTACATGTGACTTCATGAATAACTTCAAGTATATGCCAAATATCATGTGCAATGTCACAAGTAAAAATATTATTAAACCTATTTTTGTCTAAAGAACAAAATAAAGTATTCAGAGCTTTAGCATTTAAGAAAAATATTTTCTTTTCAAAATCATTCCATTCATCGATTTTAGAGGATTTTTGAAAACCATCTTCAATGACGTTCCATATATCAAAATACATAAGAAAATTTACATTCGTGTTTTCCAATATGTGTAATTCGTCCCATTAAATATAGAAGGACAAGTGATGGAGTGACCCTCTTGGTTACCTAAAAAAGTCATTAGATCTCTCTTAGGTGTTAATCCAACTAAGAGAACCAAGCTCTGATACCAATTGTTAGGATCATAATGGATGGAGTGGTGCAGGGGTGTATTAGTGCTATAGTAAATTTAATCGAATTTAAAAGTTCAATCAATAAATTTGTATTGAAAACACAATTAGCAAAAAGAGCAAGTAAAGATTACGAGTAAGTAAATATGTATGCAACAATGAAACAAGGCAAGAGAATGAATGTAAACTAATTTATAGTGGCTCAATCATCATGACCTACATCCACTCTTGATTCCTCTTCCCTCGATGTCACCGGCTTTCACTACCAATCTTCCTTTCAATGAGCGAAGATCAATCATCTTTATTACAACTCTTCTCATTTTAACAGACTTAAGAGAGAACCCCCACACTCATTCTTTGACAAGACACTTCACACCTCCTACAATTGAGAATCACTTCTAAACTCAAGGAGGAAGAGACTCAACGAATGCTCAAAGAGAACTACAACCCTTATAAACTTTACCACTTGTTCCAATTCAAACCATAGTGGGGGTATTTATAGCCCCAAATGGCTTCAAAGTATAGCCAAAAAATTCAAATCATTGAAAATTTTAGGATTTGAATGATCCTACAGCCGCAACTTTTGATGTCATAATTTCATACTTTCAGGCAATATGTATGCAACAACAAATCAAGGCAAGGGACAGAATGTAAACCAATTGAAGTAGCTCGATTGTTATGACCTACATCCACTCTTGATTCCTCTTCCCTCAATGTTACCGGCTTTCACTACCGATCTTCTTTCTAATGGGCGAAGATCAACCACTCTTGTTACAACTGTTCTCCATTTAATAAGCTTAGAAGAGAACCTCCACACTCACTCTTTGACAAAAAACCTTACACCTCCTACAATTGAAAATCAATTCTAAACTCAAGGAGGAAGAGACTCAACCAATGCTCAAAGAGAATTACAACTCTTACAAACTTCACTACTTATTTCTTCTTTCAATCCAAGCTTTAGTGGGGGTATTTATAGCCCCAAGTGGCCTCAAAATGGAGCCAAAAAATTTAAATCACTAAAAATTTCAAGATTTGAATGATCCTATAGCCACAACTTTTGATGCCATAATTTTAGGCTTTTGGGCAGTACTACCATCGTAAAATTTAAATTTTGGGTGGTACTACTACCGTCCTAGGTAGTACCATCATCGACAGTGTTGATAGGAATAAAATAGTGTCTATCGACTGTCTAGGTGATACCATTGCCTTGGCCTAATGGTACCACCATTCAAGCTTGCTCAAGGCCATTAATTTGGCTTCCTAATGAGCCGAACTCGATCCTAGTTCAAGTCCAATAGGTTTCTTGATAAGTCGACATGGTTTCGACCTAATATTAACTTAATTTGACCCCAAAAGACCTCGATCAAGGCATAAATAATCCAACCACATTTTTGACATAATCACGAATCTTTCAACACGTTGTCCATCACTCTATCATGCTATCCGATCATCTGACACTTTATCTGAACCTCCAGCACATCATCCTTTTCTTCGGGGAGGGAGGGTGAATTAGTGCTTAGTAAATTTAACTGAATTTAAAAGTTAAATCGATAAATCAGTATAGGAAACACATTTAGCAAAAAAAGAGCAAGTACGAACTATAAGTAAGTAAATATGTATGGAATAACGAATCAAGGAAAGAGAAAGAATGTAAACCAATTTATAGTAGCTCGATCGTCATGACCTATATCCACTCTTGATTTCTTTTCCCTCGATGCCATTGACTTTTACTACCAATCTTCTTTCCAATGAGCGAAGATCAACCACCATTGTTACAACTCTTTTCTTTTTAACAGGCTTAGGAGAGAACCTTCACACTCACTCTTGGACAAGACACCTCACACATCTTACAACTGAAAATTACTTCTAAACTCAAGGAGGAAGAGACTTAACTAATGCTCAAAGAGAATTAATTACAACCCTTACAAACTTTGTTACTTGTTTCTTGCTCCAATCCAAGCCTTAGTGGAGGTATTTATAGCCCCAAATAGCTTCAAAATGGAGCTAAAAAATTTAAATCACTGAAATTTTCATGATTTAAATGATCCTACAATCATAACTTTTGATATCATAATTTTAGACTTTTGGGTAGTACTACTACCGCAAAATTTGAATTCTGGGCGATACTACCACCGTCTCAAGTAGTACTATCGTCAATAGTGCTTATGATACTAGGAAGGGAGAAAGAGGAATGGAATTTGGAAAGAAACAAGAAACCGAAAGTAGAGTTGTAGAACAAAAATAAACTCAGAACAGAACTTATATAAACTTGATAAAAAGTTCACCACTAAGCTTAAAGTCATAAGAGGATATAAAAACTTTATCACCTCAAGAAAATTAAACAAGGATACAGAACTAAATCAAAAGAATCACCACTTAAGGATGCATCCAGGAGATACAGAGTTTTAGAGACTCTAAAAAATTTATGCAAATACAAATCAAGTATCTATAAAGTCTTTCTAGCCCTAGAATATCAAACTAAGTATTAGTGCCTAAAACATCCCTTCATGCATAAGGAACTATGATATTAAGTACTTCACATCTACCACCTAACCCCTTTACTGCATTCCTTAGTCATGAAGAAAGACATCTTGAAATAGTTTTAACTTTGTTCAAAGAATATGCTCATGAGCTATCATTTTTGAGTGGGCTGGGTTGAAACTCTGAAATATTATAGTAGACTATGGAGAATACCATAGGATCAGCAAGATGCGTAAGTGTTGATTATAGCAAATTAGAGACTCCCCGTGTCAATCTCCCCTAGTTGAAAAGACTTGTCTTCAAGTCTTAGTTTGTTTCATCACCATGATAAGGATTTAATCAGTCACAATGAAGTGCTTTGAATGGACCATTAGCCTTTGGTTTCAATTTTTCCAAATTTATCAAGTGGAAACCTCTCCTTCCTTAGATGAATCTAACTAAATCACATGCATTAAACCTCACATGCTTTTTATGTTTATTAGATGCTTGCTTGTATCTTTCATTTTACTTCTCAATGGTTGCTTTAACATCACCATGTAACTTCTTTTTCTGTTTAGCCCTCTCGTCAGCATCTCCACTAAATTGTTTAGTTATAAAATAAGGGACTAAGTCCAAGGACCAGTAGGATTAGCACCATAAACAACCTCAAAAGGACTCTTACCAATGTTATGATGCATTGAACGATTGTAAGCAAACTTAATTTGTGAAAGAATGAGATCATATTGCTTAATGTTCTTGCAACATAGCTTCTAAGCAAGTTTCTCAACCTTCTATTCATTACCTTTGTTTACCCATTGGTTTGTGGATGATGAAAGCTGTTGAAGTTTAAAGAAGTGCCCAGTTTCCTCCATAGAGTTATCCAAAAATGGCTAAGAAATTTTGAATCTTGATCAGACACCATAGTTCTTACAAAGTCATGCAATCTAACAATCTCTTTGAAATACAAATTAGCAACGTGAGATGCATTATTTGATTTATTGTAAAAAATAAAATGAGACATCTTTGAAAATCTGTCAATGACAATCATGATAGAATCTTTGTTTCTTTGAGTTCTTAGCAGTCTCAAGACAAAATCAAGACTCACATCCTCCCATGGAGCATTCGACACTAGCAATAGAGTGTACAAACCTAAATTTTGGCTTCTTGTTTTTACCAAGTGACACACTCTGCATTGCTTTACAAATCTCTCCACATCTCTGAACATCTTAGGCCAATAGAATTTTGATTGAATAAGAGAAAGAGTTTTGTTCCTACCAAAATATCCTTCCAAAGTATCATTATAAGCTTTAACTAGAATTACATATCTCAAAGAACAAGATGGAAAACACAAGACATTAGCTCGAAAAAGAAATCCATCATAGTAAATTGTTGAAAAGAACTTGATTTACAATTATATCATATTGAGCTGAAATCTACATCATCCTGATAGAGATCTTTGAATGTCTCAAATCCAACCATTTTAACTTCCATGGCAGATAATAAATAATATTTTCTTCTCAATGCAATAGCAACTACATTTTGAACGCCAAATTTATGCTTGATTATGAAGATATAAGATTGCAGGAACTCCACCCAAGCTGTATGCCTCTTGTTTAGCTTGTGTTGGTAATTAATAAACTTCAATGCCTCATGATCAGAATATAAGACAAATGGCTAGGCAAGAAGATATTGACTCCAATGAGATAAAGATCGATAAATGGCATAGAACTCCTTGTCATAGATAGAATATTTTCTCATTGTATCATTCAACTTCTCACTAAATTGGGCAATGGGCTTTGATTCTTGAATCAAAACAACACCAATTCTCATATTAGATGCATCATATTCAACCTCAAACACTTTGTCAAAATTGGGTAGTACCAAAATAGAGATTCAATTACCTTTCTTTTTTATAGCTAAAAAGCTTCATTGACCTTATTAGTCCACTTGAGTTTATCATCTTTCAGGCATTCAGTGATTGGAGCAACAATCAAGCTGAAACTCTTAATGAATCTTCTTAAAAAAAAGTTAAACCATGGAAACCCCTCACATCATGCAATGAAGTCGGTGTTGGCCAATTAAGAATAGCTTCTACCTTACTTTGATCCATCATGATTCTATCTTTTGAAACAACATATCCAAGAAACACCACACTATGAGTAAAAAAGTCACACTTCTTTAAATTATAATAAAGCTTTTGCTACCTTCAAGATAAGAAAAATCTTCTTAAAACGATTCATATGTTATTCATCACTTTTGTTGTACACCAATATGTTATCAAAATAAACCACAACAGAAGTTATAATACATGCCTTAAGTATATGATTCATAAATCTCATGAAAGTTTAGAGCATTAGATAACCTAAATGGCATAACAAACCATTCGTACAAGCTTTCTCTAGTTTTAAATATTATTTTCCACTCATCTCCAAGCCTCATTATTATTTGGTAATAATCAATCCTCAAATCAATTTTAGAGAAAATAAAAATACCATACAATTAATCAAGTAAATCATCTAATCTTGGAATGGGAAAACTATAGTTAATAGTGATTTTATTGATGACATGACTATCCATACACATTCTCCAAGAACCATCTTTGATTCATACTCTCCCCAATCAACCCTTTTTTTCCCAACTCATATACTTGCCTTTAAAGTTCTTCATGCTCCTTAGGACTCATTCTGTAAGCTGCCTTGTTAGGCAGGATAGCCCCCGGAATAAGATCAATATGATGTTGGATGTTTCTTAATGGTGGAAGACCTTGTGGAATCTCTTCTAGTATAATGTCTTGAAACTCCTCCAGGATTAGTTTCATGTTTGTCGATGGATCATTGTAATGTTCATTCTCTTCTATGACTACTAGAGCCAAGATATGACTATCCCTTTCTAGTTTACCCTTGCATTTACCATAGGACATAAAAGCACTAACTTCCTTCTTTGGTGCATTGATTTCAAAAGGCTGTAATGGAGTTAAAATAATCTTCTTTTTATTCACCTTAAAAGAATAAGTATGTTTATAGTCATCATACAATACCCTCCTATCATAATGCCAATGTCTGCCCAACAGTAAATGACAAGCATCTATAGGAGCAACATCACACCATACTTCATCTTTATAATACTTGATAATAGAAAACAGAACTAAACATCTTTTAGTTATCTTGATGTCACTTTCTTTTTGTAGCCAACATAATTAGTAGGGATGTGGATGACAGATTATGTCCAACTTTAGCTTCTGCATCATCTTGAAAGATATCATATTCTCAAAGCTACCACTATCAATGATCACCAAGCACACCTTGGCATTAGAGGTACATTTAGTATGAAACACATTCTTTCTCACCCAACTTTTTATTCTCAACCATATAAGATACTTGTAAGCTATGTTATAACACAATAGATAAACCACGATCAGCATAAGTGACTCTTCCTCATTATCTTTATATTTTTGTTCGTCATTGGTTTCATTTCCTTCTTCGTCACTATATTCTTCAACTAATGTAAAAATCCTCCTATTTGGATAATCTGAAGCAATATGCCCAATACCATGACACTTGAAGTATTTTCGACCATTAGGTATAGAAAATTAGGTGGCAATTTGATATTGACTGATCCTTCACTCTTGTCTTATCCCTTCGATACTATTTTGCTCTAGTGAGTAGACTTAGAATTTTCTCTTCTTGCATAGTCATCTTTCCCCCTATATCAAAAGTTCTTTTCAAACTTCTGTTGTTTCTCCACTTTTAGAGTCAGCTTACTCTCATCATTCAAGGACCAATACGGTTAAAGTTGAACCACTTTGGCAATCTCATATTTTAGACCTTCTAGGTATCTTGTAATGGTCTGCTCTTCTAGTTCCATAATCTCTCTTTTTAACATAAGACTATTGAATTCTGTTGTGTACTCCTCTACACTAAGTTTTTTTGCTTAAAACCATGGATTTTTATAAAGATTTCTTGCTTATAATTGTCATGTAATTATTTTCTTTTTAACTTCCTTTTCATTTTCTCCCATGTTACTATCTTACTCTTTCCCTCACGTTCTCTTTACTTCTTCATATTTTTCCACCAAAAAGATGCATTCCTTCTGAGTTTGAATATCACAAGCTTAACCTTCTTTTGTTCTAGTAGTTCATAAAAATCGAATATTCTTTCTATTGTATTGAGCCAATTAATAAAATCGTCAACATTGATTTTACTTTCAAATTTTGGAATATAGAATCTTGGGTTATATTTATTCTATCATTCATCTTAGTCTCTACACCTTGGCTGAAATCTTTGAAACCCCCATGGGTAAGATGGCGTCTCATCATCAGAACCATACATTTGGCAGACATTTTCATGCTGATTATTTTTGTTCCGAAGTTCTTCAACAATTTCATTTTTTTTCTTATAGACTATATAACAAACTTTGTAGTTGCAACTTCAATGATTCAACGTCATCTTCATGACCACTACCTTCACCAACTATATCTTTTTCATTCCCACTTGCCATAATCTTTAGTCTTTAGCTCTAATACCAAACTAATACTAGGAAGGGAGAAAGAGGAATGAAATTCGGAAAGAAATGAGAAACCGAAATTCGAGTTGTAGAACAGAAACAAACTTAGAACAAAACTTATATAAAATGGATAAAAAGTTTATCACCAAGTTTAAAGTCGCAAGAGGATATAGAAAATTCACCACCTTAAGGAAATTAAATAAGGATACACAACTAAATCGAAAGACTCACCACTCAAGGATGCATCCAAGAGATATAGAGTTTTAGAGACTCCAAAGAACTTCTGTAAATACAAATCAGATATCTATAAATTCTTTCTAGCCCTAGAATATCAAAATAAGTACTAGTGCATGAAACATTCCTTTATACATAAGGAACTATGACATTAAATGCTTCACATCTGCCACCTAACCCCTTTAATGCATTCCTTCGTCATGTAGAAAAGCATCTTGAAATAGCTTTAACTTTGTCTAAGAAATATGCTCCGAGCTATCATTTCTGAAAGGGCTGGATTGAAAACTCTAAAATATTATAGTGAACTGTGAGGAATACCAAAGGTATCAAAAAGCTGCATAAGTATTGATTATAGCAAATTAGACACTCATGTGTCAGCTAACAAGAATAAAACTGTGCCTATCAGCTTTCTAGGTGATACCACTGTCTAGGCCTGATAGAACCACCATTTAGGTTTGCTCAAGACCACTAATTTGGCTTACTAACGAACCGAACTCGATCCTAGTTCAAGCCTAATAGGTTTTTTTATAAGTTAGCATGGTTTTGACCTAATACTAACTTAATTTTACCCCAAAAGACCTTGATCAAGACATAAATAATTAAATCATATTTTTGGCATAATCACGAAGCTTTCAGCACGTTGTTCATCACTCCATCATGTATTCTGATCATCTGACACTTCGTCCGAACCTTCGGCACATCATCCTTTTCTTCAGCATATTACTTGATCCATCAGCATATTAACATTCTCACAACATCCAATCTTTTGATGCAATACTCGATCTTTCTGATATGATGCCCAAACTCATGACACGAAATTCAATCTTCAACACATTGATCAATCCTCTGGCTTAACATCAAGTTTTAGATATAATACTTATCTAGCCCACATCTAATTCTCCTACTTCAATAATTTGCCCTTCGATAGTTCTGTGATCGAAGTTTTTCCTGCGTCACTTATCTCAAAAATATATTAGTCCATAAACTTATCAATTGATTTCATTATCAATATCTTGGATTCAATACTAATTAGTTTATTTGATTATAGAATGAATTATTTAAAAAATAATAAAATTAACTAAATTTATAGGTTGAGTATAGTCTATTTTATTAGGAATTTTATCAAATGAATTATTTCTAGGAATTATTATAAATTAATAATTCAAGAGGTGCATCTTGTAATTGTATACTCTCAATTTAATAGATGGAATATGCTTCTTAACATAAATCATTAAGAAATATGGCCTAACTATCAATTTTACTTTTTAGTTAAATCAGATAAGTATAATTTTAATATACTATAAAATAATTATCATATAAATTATTGCATTCATAATATATTTCAAAAAGAATATTATGAATGATATAATTACTATAAGTTAGACATGACCTAAATGTGAATGCATATACGATAACATATAGTGTAAGAGTGCACCTATTTTTTATTAGGTGCAATGTGAGAGTATATAAATATGTTACGATATGCAATGTATATATATGCTATGACATGTAGTGTATGAATGCACATATATATTATAATATGTAGTATGGGAGTGCACATATATATTATGACGTACGGTATATATATATATATATATATATATATATATATATATATATATATATTTAACATGTGTATATAAGCATTTTGAATTATGTCAATATAAAATTTTACCTCTTTATTTTGTATAGGTTATGTTGTAGAGCTATGCTTGCTAAAGAAGTCATGAGGGGTTTACTATTAAATATCTTCTATTGATGATTTTGAAATATTATAATATGATACATGCTTACTTAAATAAAACTATAAAGACTTATACTTCCTAAATAATTACTCATTATAAACTTTATTTTATCAGATTATGATGACTAATGGGCATTTATATGTGCATAATTTTTTGACATATTGTGTGAGTTTTTTTTTTGTTTTTTTGTTAGAGGTTATAAGTATATACAAGTGTCAAAATCACTATGTATTGGGGGAACTTTGTCGTTATGTTTAGTAAATTAGCTGGTTTTACTTTTAAGATTATCTTTTTTTATTTGCTAAACTTCCTATTAATAACAATAAAGGAATTGAAAAGTGGCATCCTCTTTTAGTAAGGTATTTATTATATCCAAAAATCCATAAATTAATACTTTCATCTACAATTGATTGAGAGATAAGCTTCACCGTTCTTTTATCTTCTTCTATGTTAAAAACTAACTTATCTTTTTATTCTTTAAAGAATGATACAAAATCTCTATCATCTATGACATCTTTAAAACTATCCATGGATGATAATTTCTTTTAAACCTTTTGATTCGAGAAAATTATCATCATAATTTTAATCTCTGTTAATCTTTTACATCAAATCTAGATAATAAGATCCAAAAGAAATTATAAAATTATCACCTATACATTCAATCTCCTTTTTTGGAGGTGATCAAGCTTGCAATATGTTGATCTATCTCTATCAATTAATTGGTGTTGTGGTGATATTTCTCTATCAACTAATTGGTGTCATGTTAATCTTTTCTATCAATCGTCTTTGTCCTACTGCAATCATGATATCTTCTCTTATTTAACAATTATCATAATTTTTTTTTCTCTCTATAGTTTATCTCTCCTTGAATTTTTTTTTAATGATTCTCTCCTTAAATTTTCTCTCTCTATAATTTCTCTCTCTCCTCAAGTTTTCCTCTCATTGGATTTTCTCTCTCTAAGGAAAACTTCATCTTAATTCTTTCTCTAAAAAGACCTCTAGCAGGGTTCTCAATGGGATTTGCTCTCTGTTGATCTATCTTATCAAGATCTAATTTGACTTTGAGATTATGGATAGGAGTTGCTATCTCTTAATTTATCTTTTCAAGAACTAATTCGATCTTGAGAATTGAACCCATCTTTAATAAAATTCTCTTAGAAAATAATGATTATCGAAAAAAATCATATATAGTAATGATAGTAAAGGAGAATAGAGAAGATATTTTAAAACTGAAACTCGTATTAAATATAATAATTTGGAATCTCTGGATCTCTATTTCTTTTCCGCTATCTCATCACTCCTCTTAATTGTATATCTAAAGTATTAGATATGTACTTTATTAGTCTACCAATTATGATAAGAACACTTACCAATTATTAAATTAAAACCATATCTGATAATAAAATTTAATTTAATATTTGAACGGAAAATTTATTCCTCTTCTAATGTACAAATAAAAACATGTACGCATGAGTTGGAGAACGGGAAGACATAAGAAATACCACATAAAAATTAGAATCCCTTTTATAAATCTCATAGAATAATAATGACCGATCACTTGGAGATATTCTAAACCCTGACGGTGATCATTCAAAAATTTATATATAAATTACAAAAAATAAAGAAATGGTGTAATAAGATGTGAATGAATCCCTAAGTAGATAGTAGATTAAAAGCTCAAAAACGTCGTCATCCTACTCGACGTCTACTACTATCTGTAAAAGCAACGACAACCCAACTGCTATAACGGTCAAAGCCAACCCGCCCCGCCACCGCCGCGCAGGCTCTCCACCGTTCGTCTCCGGGCTGCTGGTCGACGGCGCCGACGGCACCGCGCCTCGGCATTTCGGGTTGCTCCCGTACAAACTCTGTATCCCCTCGACGTCGTCGGTCGTCAGCTCCACCTTCCTCGTCCGTGTCTTGATCGCCGGGTACATGATGGCGTCGACCGCCGCCGAGTGGCCGAGTCCCAGCAGATGGCCGATCTCGTGGACCGCCACCGAGTCCAGGTCCACCGCCACGTCCGAGATGGCCCTCGCTACGTCCGCCTCGGCCACCCACGCCTCCGCCGCGTCCAGGTGGAGCCGCAGCGAGGGGACATGAGCTGGTCGACGGTGGGCTCGTCGATCTCGCCGGTGGCGCTGAGGCCGAAGAAGCGTTGGTAGGACCGGATGGCGATCTCAAGTGCGTCGTCGAAGGAGTCGGTGGAGTTCATCGACGAAGTAGGGACGTAGCCGAAATGCTTGAGATAATGCTTGAGGTCAGCGAGGCCTGGCTTGTCGTCGCCGCGGTGGCAGCCGGAGAGGTTCCGGAAGGAGAGCCAGGGGTTAATGGTGGGCGGAAAAGGAGGGAAGAAGAAGGTGGAGGCCGAGAGCGATGAAGCCGGCAAGAGGAGGAGTCCGGCGATGGCCGCAAGGAAGAGGAAGGAGTTGGAGGAGGTCATGGTTTCGGGCTTTGGCATGGAAGGAGGGGGGGGGAGAGTAGTTTGGAAGATTGCATCTAATCAAATCACTCACGAAGCTTACATTAATTTCAATGACCTAAGAAAGCAAGATTTGGCTTATGGCCTATATACTGTTTGCTGTTGTGGATGTATGATGTTGGAAACATATACAAGTCAATCAATCAATCAATCAATTATTATTATTATTATTATTATTATTATTATTATTATTATTATTATTATTATTATTATTATTATTATTATTGAATTATATACACATATACAGAAAATCTTGCTGCAATTAAAATATTAAGAATAAATAGATTTGGTCATTTAGGTAAATGAATACACCAGATGTCCTTTCTAGAATCATAAAGTTATTGTCAATGGGATTAGGTGTCCTGCCTCTAATATGTTGAATTAAAGTTGGAGTTGGCTAAAAGTGGGTGAGCCACGAGTAGAAGGTTAGTGCAACTTAAATAAATGAGAGGGGATGTGGCCACTATATGATGACCGACCAATATATGATGACCGATAGATTGTCGATCTAATCAAACACTCTCTTCTTACTTGATGGCAGGAGGACACGTCACAAACAGATACCTTCCTTAGTACACGTGGTTATTGACAATTAGATGATACGACTACCTCCTTTGTTTTATGATTAGACCATCTAACCACCAAGGAACCAACCGTACTACTTTTTGGAGCCTTCTCATTCTTCTCCATGGATAGATTCTTCTTTAGATAACAACAACGTTCAGTCCATGCGGGGTGCACATAGCCAACACTGTGACTATTCCTTCAGAAACAATAAAAATAAAGACAAATTGGTGGTTCTGCATTTGGATACCATAATCAAAAGCATATCATTCCATTACCTATGAATCTCTTTCTGCCAGCTACTGAAATGGTCGCGCTTGTACTTTTGTGATGCTTCATCCTACCCTTTGACAGAGTGTTTATATCTTTAACACCATGTTGATGAGGCAAGATTTTTTTGCTGTTGCATCAAATCGGTAAATATTTTGGGTGAAGGCAAACTAAATGGCAACAGCATTTTAAATGGCCATTTTCTGCCCTGCACGTAACAGATAACTAATATGCAGCATTACAACAATAATAACCTAACAGCCAAAGAGTTACAAAAGCAGATGAGAAGCACTGTTCTCGCAAGAAGAGATCTACTAGTGTTGTATATATCTTTCACAAGAAAACAAAAACATTACACCCATTATAGTGGCGATTTCGTTGGAATACCAGGATGACGAGGAAACCTTCTCGGCGTCGGACGGTCTTTCAAACAGATAACAGTAGTTCGTTGTCCTTTTGGGCTATGTGAATCCACTGGAAATGACAATAACACTAGTTAGAAATTGCTGACAACTCTCAGGACATTATTACTTGTAATTTTAGTTGCATTTTCCTAGCAACAACACAAAAGGAAGTTACAGACAAAATTATGATATCAGCAAGAAACAGACTATCCCACCAGCCTATCTCACATGAACATTCATGGGAAAGTGGCTCCCAGAACTTGAAATATGTACCATGATCCGACAGTTGAAAGATAACTTGAATTTCTAGTCCAAAAATTTAGAAAGAACTAAGAGAACATGTGGCAGCTCCACAATCATGTCCCTGAAGCAGATTTTTGCAGCATAGGAATTCATAATGCCAAAGAACTTCCACGCAAAGACCAAGTAAGATGATAAATTAAATCTCTTTTCCAGTATTCTAGGGCTTGAAGCTGCAAAATGAGATGTTTTATCAAATGACTGATCAAGATGTAATTCTTAAGATGCCTTTCTCAGTCCATACCCTTTTGCCCACTTATTCTTGGATCCGATTTTCTGTTTGGTACTACTAAGTCCATGCCAATTTATCAAGTCAAGATCATAATTTGGATACACCAAGCCAATATTGCAACACAAAAGTAGTCATCAGAAATTCAATTGAAAAGTTGTAAAAGATGATGATAATGAACAAAGATAAGATGAAAGGCATATCAATCACAAAGCAGAAATAATGAACCACATCACCAATGTTTGTTTAGGCTATTCCAGCAGCTTCTTCACTTCCCACAGCAAAGGTCCATCTGATAGACCTGTCTATTTAAGCCTTCCTTCTCAAGGTGCATTTTTGGTTTCTATAAGTATGCAAGTTCAAGATCGAATGCAGCTTCTACAAGTGGGGGCAAAATGATGCTACCATGTCATATAAATGGGAATTTTGGAACATGACATGTCAAACTTAATTGTATATGTTTGGTGAATGTGAATTATGGCCTAAATTGCCTAACTCATGTTTTAAACATCTCTAACTCTCTTCCAATATATTCACCAATATATGTTTGTCAAAGAGAAAAACAGCATAAACAAACCTGTGCACAACTCTAAGATGGAAGCACCCATCAACTGAATTGCTTTCCCTGCGCTTTTGACTTCTTCCTGCACAAAACATCAAGCAAGACATGACCTATTAAGAAACAAAGAAAAGAAAAATATTGGTTGATAGGAATGCTTAGGTTGAGCCTTTAATGATGACATGGGAGTGCCTAATTTGCTATAATTAGCTCATGTGAATCTTACCGATCCTATGGTATTCTCTACAACCCACAATGTTTGTCTACTAGCCTTTAATCCAGCCCACTCAAATCTGACAGCTCATAAGCATATTCCTTAGTCAAAGTTAAAAGGTGTTTTTCTTCATGACTAAGGAATGCATTAAAGGGAGGTAGTTTCCAATTGTAAAACACTTAATTTCGTAGTTTACTATAAATGAAGGGTTGTTTCATGGAAGATTTGACCTACCGGTCCGTACCAATGTACCGACATATTGTCGGTACCGGTACCGGGCAATACGCACAATATGTATCACCGGTATATTAAAATATAATATAATATTTTATAATATAATATTATATGATATTCTTATAATATATTAAATATATTTAAAAAAAGAAAAGAAAAGGGGCGATGTCGCCTCGATCTTTCTCCCTGCGGGGGAAGACATTCCGTCTCCTCACGCGGGAGAAAAAGCGAGCGAGGACGCTCACCCGACGACAGCGGGTGGGCAACCCACGGGCGGCAATAGCGCGTGGGCGAGGGCAGCGATGGTGCGCGGGCGAGGACGACGCTAGGTTTTCTTCTTCTCTTATTTTTTTTCTTCTTTTCACTTCTTCTTCTTCCCTTTTTCTCCCTCAATCGACCTGATTTCTCCCTCAATCGACCGCCGACGATCGATTTCTCCCTCGATCGACCGCTGACGATCGAAATCGATCGCCGATGGTCGATTTTTGGTGGTACCACCCGGTAGCGGGCGGTCCGTGTACCGATAACCTGGCGGACCGGTATGTACCGCCCATACTGAGCGGTACAGGTCGAAATTACAAACCTTGGTTTCATGCACTAGTACTTATTTTGGTGTTTTAGGGTTAAAAGGAACTTTAGAATCTGATGATATTGGCAGAAGCTCTTTGAGTTCTCTCTTAAACTTTGTATCTCTTGGATGCTTCCTTGAGTCAGTCTTTTGTTACAATTCTATATCCTTGTTTAATATCCGTGGGGTGGTGAATTTTCTGTATCTCTTTGTGATTTTAAATTCGGTGGTGAACTATTTGTCAATTTTATGCAAGTTCTATCATAAGTTTCTTTTCTTTTCTTTCCAATCCGAAAGATATTCCAGCAAATACAACTCAACTATCGGTTTCTCTCTTCTTTTTTTTAATTTCATTCCTCTTTCTCCCTTCCCCTGTATCAATTTGGTATCATAACTAAAGGCTAGAGATCATGGTAAGGTAGAATGGAAAAAAAGTAGTTGGTAAAGCTAGTGGCCATGAAGATGATGTTGAATCCTTGAGATTGCAGCTACAAAGATTGCTACACAGTCTACAAGAAAAAATGAAACTATTAAAGAACTTTGGAGTGAAAACAATCAGCATAAAAATGATGCCCAAATGTTTAGCTCCGATGATGATACATCTCCTTACCAAGGGAGTTTGGAAGATTTCAGACAAGGCGTAGAGACCAAGTCGAGTGGCGTAACAAATACAACTCAAAGTTGGATATTCCGGAGTTTGAAGGTAAAATCAATGTTGATGACTTTATAGATTGGCTTAATACGATAGAAAGAATATTCGACTTTCATGAACCACTTATTCAAAAGAAGGTAAAACTTGTGGCACTCAAGCTCAGAAGGAATGCATGTTTTTGGTGGGAAAATCTAAAGAAGCAAAAAGAACATGAGGGAAAGAATAAGATCATGACATAGAAGAAAATGAAAAGAGAGTTGAAAAGAAAACATTTACCTGACAATTATAAGCAAGAAATCTTTCTTAAAATCAATGATTTCAAGT
Source organism: Ensete glaucum (assembly GCA_021527575.1). Taxonomy (NCBI): domain Eukaryota; kingdom Viridiplantae; phylum Streptophyta; class Magnoliopsida; order Zingiberales; family Musaceae; genus Ensete; species Ensete glaucum. Next base: position 22,096,640 of record CM038556.1, on the reverse strand, counting down.
AAAAAGATCTTAGTGTGGAGGAGTACACAGCAGAATTTGACAATCTTATGTTAAAAGGAGAGCTTGTAGAACCAGAAGAACAAATTACTACAAGATACTTAGGAGGTCTGAAATATGAGATTGCCAAAATGATTCAACTCCAACCATATTGGTCTTTGAATGATGTGAGGAAGCTGGCTTTAAAAGTGGAGAAGCAACAAAAGTTTGAAAAGGGTTCTCGATACGAGGCGAAAGATAGTTATACGAGGGGAAAATTCCAAGCCTACTATCCAAACCAAAATAGTGTCGGAAGTGCAAGACAAGGGTGAAGGATTAATTGGTAGCAAACACCACCTACTTCTTCTACACCAAGTGGCCGAAAATCATTTAAATGTCATGGTTTTGGGCATATTGCTTCAAATTGTCCAAATAGGAGGGTTGTCACATTGGTTGAAGAATATAGTGATGGAGAAGGAAATGAAATCAATGACGAACCAAAATATGACAATGATGAGGAAGAGATTACTTATGCTGATCATGGTTTGTCTATTGTGTTACAACATAGCTTACAAGTATCATATGTGACTAAGGATGAAAGTTGGGTAAGAAAGAACATGTTCCATACCAAATGCACTTCTCATGGCAAGGCATGCTTGGTGATCATTGACAGTGGCAGCTTTAAGAATGTGGTATATATGGAGATGGTGCAAAAGCTAAAATTGGACACAATCCCTCATCCACATCCTTACCAATTATGCTGACTGCAAAAAGAAAATGACATCAAGGTAACTAAAAGATGTTTAGTTTCTTTTTATATTGGCGATAATAAAGATGAAGTATGGTATAATGTTACTCCTATGGATGCTTGTCATTTGCTGTTGGGCAGACCTTGGCATTATGATAGGAGGGTATTGTATGATGGCTACAAACATACTTATTCTTTTAAGGTGAATACAAGGAAGATTATCTTAGCTCCATTACAACCTTCTGAAATAAGTGCATCAAAGAAGGAAGTTAGTGTTTTTATGTCATATGGTGAATGCAAGGGAGAATTAGAAATGGGTGGTCATGTTTTAGCTCTAGTAGTAGTAGAGGAGAATGAATATCACAAGGAGCCACCAGCAAACATGAAATCAATCTTGGAGGAATTTCAAAACGTTGTACCGAAAGAGATTCAACATGGCCTTCCACCTTTGAGAGACAATCAGCATCACGTTGATCTTATTACAGGGGCTATCCTACCTAACAAGACAGCCTACATAATGAGTCCCAAGGAATATAAAGAACTTCAAAGGCAAGTAGGTGAGTTGGTGAAAAAGGAGTTGATTCGGGAGAGTATAAGTCCTTGTGCGGTTTCAACCTTATTGGTGCCTAAGAAGGATGGTTCTTGGATAATGTGTGTAGACAGTCGCGCCATCAACAAAATCACAATCGACTATTGTTTTCCCATTCCAAGATTAGATAATTTACTTGATTAATATAATGGTGTTTTGATTTTCTTTAAAATTGATTTGAGGAGTGGCTATCACCAAATAAGAATGAAGCTTGGAAATGAGTGGAAAATAGCATTTAAAACTAGAGAAGGCTTATATGAATGGTTGGTTATACCATTTGGACTATCTAATGCTCCTAGCACTTTTATGAGATTTATGAATCACATACTTAAACCGTACATTAGGACTTTTGTTGTAGTTTACTTTGATGACATATTGGTGTACAGCAAGAATGAGTAAAAGCATATGAATCATCTTAAGAATATCATTCTTATTTTGAGGCAGCAAAAGCTTTATGCTAATCTGAAGATGTGTGAATTTTTTACTCCTAGTATGGTATTTTTGAGATATGTTGTTTCAAAAAATAGAATCATGATGGATCAAAGTAAGGTAGAAGCAATTATTAATTGGCCAAGACCTGCTTCATTGCATGATGTAAGGTGTTTTCATGGTTTAACTTCCTTTTATAAAAGATTCATCAACGGTTTCAGCTCGATTATTGCTCCAATCACCAAATGCCTGAAAGGTGATAAATTCAAGTGGACTAATGAGGCAGATGAAGCTCTTGAAATATTAAAAAGAAAGGTGACCGAAGCTCCTATTTTGGTACTACCCAATTTTGATAAGGTGTTTGAGGTTGAATGTGATGTCTTTAATATGGGAATTGATGTTGTTTTAAGCCAAGAAGCAAAGCTCATTGCCTTTTTTAATGAGAAGTTGAATGATACAAGAAGGAGATATTCTACATATGACAAGGAGTTTTATGCCATTTATCGAGCTTTATCTCATTGGAGTCATTATCTTCTTGCCAAGTCATTTGTCCTATATTATGATCATGAGACATTAAAGTTTATTAATCACCAGCACAAACTAAACAAAATGCATGCAGCTTGGGTGAAGTTCTTGCAATTTTTTAACTTTACAATCAAGCACAAACTGGTGTTCAAAACGTAGTTGTTGATGCATTGAGCAGAAAACATTCTTTTTTAATAGCCATGGAAGTCAAGGTGCTTGAACTTGAGACATTCAAAGATCTCTATGAGAATGATGTAGATTTCGACTCAATATGACAGAACTGCAAATTAGGTTCTTTTCAGTAATTTTCTATCTTTAATGGTTTTCTTTTTCGAGCTAATGCCTTGTGTCTTCTATCTTGTTCTTTGAGACATATAATTCTGACTGAAGCTCATGGTGATGTTTTGAGAGGACATTTTGATAGGGACAAGACTCTAACTCTTATTCAATCAAATTTCTATTGGCCTAAGATGTTCAGAGATATGGAGAGACTTTGTAAAGCAATGTCGAGTGTGTCATTTGGTAAAACAAGAAGCCAAAATTCAGTTTTGTACACTCCATTGTCAGTGCCTGATGCTCCGTAAAAGGATGTGAATCTTGATTTGATCTTGGGACAGCCAAGAACTCAAAGGAACAAAGATTCTACCATGGTTATTGTTAATAGATTTTCGAAGATGTCTCACTTTGTTCTCTACAACAAATCAAATGATACATCTCATATTGTTGATTTGTACTTCAAGAAGATTGTTAGATTGCATGGCATTCCAAGAACTATGGTGTATGATCGAGACTCAAAATTTCTTAGCCATTTTTGGAGAACTCTATGGAGGAAGCTGGGTGCATCTTTTAATTTCAGTAGCTCTCATCATCCACAAACTGATAAGCAAACAAAGGTAACAATAGAAGCTTGGGAAACTTGCTAGAAGCTATGTTGGCAAGAACATTAAGAAATGGGATCTCATTCTTCCACAAATTGAGTTTGCCTATAATCGTTCCCTGCATCATAGTGTTGGTAAGAGTCCTTTTGAGGTTGTTTATGGTGTTAATCTGATAGGACCCCAACTAAGTCGGATCCTAGCCGATTGAGTCGAGTCCTTAGATTGGGCTTTGTTGGCTGACCTAGACCTGACATTAGGTCGGCTATGAGAAGATTTTGAGTCAATTGTAATAAATCAGTCCAGATCCTGGTAGGATTAGGATTTGGCTGAATCAGAGACTGATTAGGAGTCGGTGTTAGGTTTGGGTCAATCGAGTCGTGATTGCAATAAAACCCTAAAGTATACATCCACACCCTAGTTAGCCGCCACCCACCTTGCTTATGGTAGTCGGCTATGCTTAGGAGAAGAGGCGGGTAGGGTTTAGGGAGTAGGAGTTGGAGTCTCTCTAGGAGTTAGAGTTTTGAGTCCTTTATAAGCATATGGCCGCACCCTTCTTTTCATCAAACAATATATAACTTTTCTTCAACCTTTGTGGCCGATTACCAAAGAGGGAGGAACCCCTATAGAGGTCCAAGTAGGCCGATCCCCTATAGAGATCAATCCAGCGATAGAATCCTATGGGGTTCCATCATTTGGTATCAGACCGACGTTCTTGGTGTCTCACTGCTCTTCCACCTTCGCCACTGCCTCCAGCCGCCCCACCATCATCCATAGCAGTTCCCACAACTACTGATCTCGTTACCGACTCCACCGTCATCACCCTCTATCACAGATCCAACATATGCTGCCGTCGCAACCAAGGTTTGACTTATCGGTCCATACTGGTGTACCAATATATTGTCAGTACTGGTATGGTACAGTACCGGGCAGTATGCACAGTGTACCGCCCAATATTAAAATATAATATATTTTTCATAATATAATATTATATTATATTATATTAAAATATTAAAAATTAAAAAAAAAGGGCGACGTCACCTCGATCTTTCTCCACACGCGGGCAGACGCTCCGTCTCCTCACGTGGGAAAAAAAGCGGCCGCGAGCGCGAGCGACGACGGCGCGCGGGCGAGGTATTTTTTTTTTCTCTTCTTTTTTTTTTCCTTTTCCTCTTCTTCTTCCCTTTTTCTTCCTCAATCGACCGCCAACGGCCGAAATCGACCGCCAACGGTCAATTTTGGCGAACCGTGCGGGCGGTCCACGGATAACGACGGACGGTATATACCACCCATACCGGGCTGTACAGGTCGAAATTGCAAACCTTGGTCGCAACAATTACAGTCATAATCGGGTATTGCTCCATCTCGCAAACCTTACTGCTGCTGCAATTACTTATCAAAAACACAAAAAAATTGCTACATCTACCTTTGCTGCAATTCATTGCATCGTCCTTATTTTTGTCGTAAAAACTGCTGCAACGATCTTCCGTCATTAACGCAACTTTTTTGCATCTGTCGCATACTATCTTGCTGCCATATTCCGTTCAATATTTGCATCAACTTTGCTATCATTATCACTGATTCCTTACTGTTGAAATCGTCCATATATTTGGCATATTGCTGAAATTCCTCGTTATAGAACTGTTGTTTTTGTCAACGAGAATTCTACTGCCAAAAATTGTCAGTGTTTCTTGCTACATCTCTATCAATTTACTGCCAAATTGCTATCTATATTTTCATCGACTTTGCTGTCACCGTCACCTATTTCTTGCTATCAAAACCATCCACAAACTATTGGCATACTGCTGGAACATTCGTCGTGAAACTGTTGTCTCTTCGACAAAAATTGACTTAATTGCTATCAATATTTCTATTTACTTACTGCCATCCTCATACACTTCTTGCTGGAAAAACTTTCTCAAAACCCTCGACACACTGCTGAAATTCCTTTATCGTAAAACTGCTAACCTTGACAAAGAATTCTGCAGCATCATCCTTCAGTACTTTTTGCTGCACCCTTGAACCGGTTGCTGCCATCAACAGCAACCCTAAACCCTCCTTCCAAGCCTCAAGTCACTGCCACTGAACCCCTTTTACAGTCTGCACAACACCTTCAAACAGCAGCACAAACCGCACCCAAGTAGCAGCCAACCGCAGCCCTTCACCCCTAATCCTTGTCTATTTCTACCACTGATTCATGCTTTTAACCCGACAGCAAAAGAAGGACCTCAATATTACAAATCTGGAATCATACCCCACAGCATCGGAAGAACTGATCGATGCAAAGTTGGAGGCTTTCGAGATGCGTAGCAGAATTTAGTTTGGGCCGACCACCGAGCCCGAGAAGATCCCAACACGGTGAGAGTTCAAATCGCAACGAGAATGCTTCGGAGAGAGGAGAACACGCGATGGACTCTCCGTACCCATGCATAAGGATGGACTTCCCTAGATGGGAAGATGGAGACCCGATCAAGTGGATTTCACACGCGAAACGATATTTCAACTACCATAGGACCTCGGATACATCCATGGTGGACATTGCTGCCATATACCTCAAAGGAGATGCGATCCAATGGTACGATTGGTTTGAGCACACCCACAGAGTCCCTACATGGAGGCAATTTAAAAGCGGGCTGTTAATCCGCTTCGGACCGTCCGAATACAAGAACATCAACGGCCAACTTACACAAGTCCGTCAGACCTCCACATTACAAGAATACCATACCAGGTTTGAAAGACTCTCTAACCAAACAAGAGACTAGTCTGAAAAACAATTGCTAGGAACTTCCATCGAGGGACTAAAACCGGATATTTGAGAACTCAAGGCACGACAACCCTACACGTTGATGGCAGCTATTTCCTTCACGTGACTACAAGAAGAGTGGTTGAACCATGATGCTCGGAGGACTAGGGTCATCACCCCCCGACCAGCAGCACCTAGACCTTTGGTCCCTCCTACTACCAGCCGAGCCCCCTAGCCAAAGAAGCTGACGAGAGAAGAACTTCACGATAGATCTACGAAGGGATTATGTTGGCACTGCGACATCGTTGCAAGAAGGGAAGGCTTATGATGATTAAGCCTATTGAAGAATCTGAACCTGAAGATGCAGATCTCGAGTCCGAGAAAGAGGACCCGGAGGAGGACTCGCAACCATCCGTTAGCACGGTTCACGCTTTAGCTGGCTACGCAAACCCACAAACGATGAAAATTGGAGGGCTCCTTAAGTACCAACACGTCACCGTCCTCATCGACACAGAGAGCACTAACAACTTTATAAACAGCAAGGTTGCTGCCCGATTGGCACTCCAAATCGAAGATTGCAATAGGTTCAACGTCAAAGTTGCTGACGGCCGAATCTTGAAGTACAACAGAAAGTGCTCGCGAGTAAGATTGGTTCTTGAGGGCCAAGAGATCATTGCTGATTTTTTTCCTCCTCCCACTCGACAATTATGAAGTGTTGCTCGGCATTGAATGGCTATCCACAATAGGTGATGTTTCATGTAACTTCTCAAGGTTAACCATGAAATTTTTCAACAAAGGGAAACAGATGATCCTACGCGGTAAACGTGGGAGAGAAGCGACTACAATTGCAACATAGCGCTTAGAGAAGGTACTACAAAAAGAGTACAGTAGCTTCTCAATTCAAATTCAAGAACCACAGATGATGGAGTCAACGGAGTTTGAAGACCTGAACCCTTTCCCACAGCTAGCTGAAATTTCAAGCGCCTCCGCTAAACCGAGCCGACTACCACCTTCCAAGCTGCACGACCTCCGTACACTAAGCCTACCAAGGGAACCACCAGGTGCTGTTCAGCCATATTGCTGCCCACACCTTCAGAAGGCCGAAGCTAAGAGGATAGCCCAGAAGATGATAGAGACACGGATCATTCGACCACCGATTTCCCCCTCAGTGACACTTTGTCTCCAAAAACTCTACATCTTTGTCTATAGGGACCAGTTCTTCCTAAAGTACCACATCCAGTCGAACCAGCTATGGCTTCTGAGGTCCTAGATCTTAGGCTACTTCCACGACCACCCCCAAGAGTGTACCACATAGCTCAAAGTCTTCCCTATTGACGACCTTCGTTCCATTGCCGACGACCGCAAGAAGTTCGAGCCCCTCCAGCGACAGTATCAGCAAGTAATGCGTGATGCCAAAACTTATTGGATGGAGATCAAGTTCCCAAAAAAAACAAATCTTAAATCAAGAGAAAGGGACCAACTATCAAGGTTTGACTTAGGTTATCGGTGTCGAGTTCATCTTGATTATCTGGTGTCGAGTTCATCTCGATCAGACGATCTTGATGCCGGGTAGTGCATACAGTGCATACCACCCGATATATTAAAATATAATATAATTATTTTTATAATATTATATTATATTATATTATATTAAAATGTTTTTAAAAAAAAGAGAAAAATGGGCAACGTCGCCTCGATCTTTCTCCCGCAGAAGAAAAAGCGACGTGACCGGTGGGTGACGACGGCACGGCGGCGACCAGCGGCGGCGGCAGTGCGGCGGCGGCGGCGGGCGGCTGGCGAGGCGGCGGGGCGGCGGCGGCGCATGGGCGAGGACCACGCACGGGCGATAGGTATTCTTTCTTCTCCTCTTTTTTCTTTTTTCTTCTTTTTCCTCTTCTTCTTCTTCTTCCCTTTTTCTCGCTCAATCGACCGCCGACGGTCGATTTCTCCCTCAATCGACGGTTGACGGTCGATTTCTCCCTTCAATCGACCGCCGATGGCTGAAATCCACCACCGACAGTCGATTTTTGGCGGAACCGCCCGGTAGCGGGCAGTTCGCGTACTGAGAACTTGGCGGGCCGGTATGTACCGCCCGGTACGAAATTGAAAACCTTGGGACCAACACATTCACCACTTACAAAAGAGAAGGATCACCAGCAGGGCCCAACAAAACATGGTGACCGCTTTGCTAGATATACACATTCACTACGGCGAGATCATCACCCCTCTCACTATGAAGAAAGACGCCCCTCCTTGGTCGAGTAAAACGATAGCCCTCACGACCACGATGCTATCTACATCGGTGCTAGCATTTCTAGATTGTGGCAAGGTGTTCGTGATTAAAGCAAACGCGTCGAAAGGTTGGGATCAACGCCACCCTCATGTAAGATGGTCGACCCCTGATCTACATTAAAGCTCTCCCCACACTTCACACGAGACTTCTAATCTACAACAAAGGGATATTAATCACTACTGAAATTGAGGTTTGGCATGATATAGGTTAACAACACGAAGAAGAGACGAGAATAAGCCCAGAATAATTGCAGTTTCTACTCACTCAAGACTCGGGCTTACATCACCATGGACCTTATCAGAGCGCGGCTACCATTCCAGAAGAAAGCTCGGCTACTATTAAAGAACAATCACGTGGCAACCCATGCAAGAAAGAAACAGCCTCCCGACAAACACTAGAGCGGAAAAAAGTTTGTTATTAAAGATCGAGTTCTCCTTCACCTTTAGCCCTACCAGCAGCAAACTCGAGCCTCAAGGAAGTGGTCTCCCTGTTACTTTGGACCTTACAAAATTAGGGATCACATTGGAGCTGTGACCAACGAATCTAACTTGCGCACCAATTCAAAAATACATATGATCCTCTATATGTTCTGCCTCAAATGGAAGTTTAGAGAAGATGACTCAGCCCAGATCCATCTACCTAACATCGCAGCTGATGAGGAGGCGCAATTTCAGCTGAAGATTGCATGGGATCGTAGGATCACGATGCATCACTGTGCAAACACTACTACTATTGATAAAGAGATACAAGACAATGTATCTCTTGAAAAGTTGTCGACCAGGACCCAGAGTTCATGGAGCCTCAGCATAAGGACAAGGCCAATTTGAAGATGGCGAGTCTGATAGGATTCCAGCTAAGTCGAGTCCTAGCCGATTGAGTTGAGTCCTTAGATTAAGCCTTATTGGCCGACCAAGACCTGACATTAGGTCGTCTAGGAGGATAGCTTAAGTCAATTGTAATAAATCAGCCCAGATCCTAGTAGGATTAAGATTTGGCTGAATCGGAGATTGATTAGGAGTCTGAGTCAGATTTGAGTCAGTCGAGTCGTGATTGTAATAAAACCTAAAGCATGCATCCACACCCTAGCTGGCCGTCAAACCCACCTTGCTTATGGGAGTCGACTAGGCTTAGGAGAAGAGGCGGCTAGGGTTTAGGGAGTAGGAGTTGGAGCCTCTCTACGAATTAGGGTTTTGAGTCCTATATTTGCATGTAGCCGCACCCTTCTTTTCATCAAGCAATATACAACTTTTCTTCAGCCTTTGTGGCCGACTATCAAGGAGGGAGGAACCCCTATAGAGTTCCAAGGAAGCCAATCCCCTACAGAGATCAATCCAACGATAGAATCCTACGGGGTTCTATTATACTCCTACTGGTCCTTTGGACTTAATCCCTCATTCTACAACTAAGCAATTTAGTGGAGATGCTGACAAGAGGGCTAAGCAAATAAAAAAGTTGCATGAGAGTGTTAAAGCAACCATTGGTAAGCAAAATGAGAGTTGCATGCAAGCTGCCAATAAACACATAAAGCATATAGAGTTTAATTCGGGTGATTTGATATGGATTCATCTAAGGAATGAGAGGTTTCCACCAGGCAAATTTGGGAAATTAAAACCAAAGGCTGATGGTCCATTCAAGGTGCTTAAGAGAATTGGCAATAATGCTTACGAGATCGAGTTACCTAAAGATTATGAGGTGTCCTCAACATTCTTCAATGTGGCTGATTTAGTGATTAAAAAAGCGCTAGGCGTTAAAAGGCGCTAGGGTCCCAAAACGCCCGAGGCGCCAAGCGCTTGCCCGAGCGAAGCGAGGCACCAAAATATTAAAAAATATATAATATAATTAATAAATATAATTATTTAAATAAAAATATCATATTTAATTAAGCAAATCTGAAGTATAAATTAAAAAGCCATAATGTCACATTAACAAAAATTTTAAAATTCAAAACAATAAACTTTTACATCAAAATCACTCATCATAATCATTATCATCGTTATTTTCATACAAATCATCTTCATTAAGTTCGTCCTCTTTCTCTTGCCCTTCCTCTTCATCAAAATATGTCTCATTCTCTGTGTTTTCAATAATAACAGGAGCTGAGCTTGATGCTGCTGTACTTAATTTTCTTTTTGTCATCTGCCTTGTATATGTTTGTAATTCTCCAGCACCTGAGTCTCTTGCCACATCTCCCCATGTCAATCTATTATCTTTAAATACAAGCTCGTCTTCGATATCCTGTAAGTTGGCACTCATTTCTCCCACCAACCACTCATTTGAATCATCAATATCTTGTAATGAGATTGGATCAATTCTACTTCGTAATTCATGACGAGCTTTCAAAGCTTGATTATACTTTACATAAATAAGATTATATAATCGTTGATGTTCCAGTTGATTTCTTCTTTTTGAGTGAATCTGTCATGTAATATAATTTAAAAATATATTAATACATACAAATAAATAAATAAATAAATTGAAACGAAAGTATTTAATGATTCTTACATGCTCAAAGACACTCCAGTTCCGCTCACAACCTGAACCGCTACATGTGAAATTGAGTATTTTGATAGCAAATTGTTGTAAGCTTGGATTGAAATTTCCAAGGAGACTCCATCATTCAGCTGTAAAATTTATGTTATTATTAGCAATGACATAATAGCATACCAATTACCACAGATGAAATCATTTATATCAAATTGTTACTACCTGGGGATGTAGTTGTCCTAGATCGAACTGCCACTGGAATTCCAAAAAGACCTTCAGCATTTTTATATAAAGATAATTCATGAATAACATTATCTTGCGTTTCAACGCCTGGAACTAATCTAATAATGCACTGATATAACTCATCTAGAACTTCTGCATCAAGCCCAATAGATGTAATCTTATAAAAAAATTCTGGATTCAAATAATATCCTGCTGCATGTAAAGGACGATGAAGTTAACAATTTCATCTTTCATCTATGATTGTAAAAATTTTCTCATATTTTTCTTTATTTTTATTAAAAGACTTTTTAATCGTCTCCTTTGCTCTATCCATAGCCTCATAAATATATCTCATTGTAGGCTTATTTTCATTATCCACTAATCGAATGACACGAACAAGAGGGCCCATTATCTTTAATATGTAAACCATATGATTCCAAAAGGATGACACTAAGATTATATCAGTGGCTCTTTTACCTTTTACTTCTTTTGCCCATTTACTTATCACTCATTTCTCATAAGTAAACATGTTTCTCAGATTATGTTTTTGACGATGCACGCTCTGTAATGTCAAAGATGATGTAGCAAATCGGGTAACATCATATCTCACCAATTCTTTGTTGCATGTAAATTCTCTCATCATGTTCAAAGCTCCAATATGATTATAAAAAAAACCAACAAGAAAAATTGCCCCTTTTAATGTTTTCTTAATGTCTGAGATATTTCCAATATCCTCCAACATTAAATCGATATAGTATGCCGCACATGGAGTCCAATATAAATGTTGTCTTTTTAATTCAAGTACTTTATCTAAAATAAATGATAAAAAAGTTATAAGATTTAATTGAAGATAAAAATAAATAAAATATTTAAAAAATAGATATTACCAGCTAATACATAGTTGCTTCCGTTGTTGGTTATGACTTGGACGACATTTTTTTCTCCAATTTCTTCTACAAACTTATCAAACAAATCATATATCTTATCTCCAGATTTCACAAAAGACGAAGCATCTATTGACTTCACAAACATGGTCCCTAAAGAACAATTAACCATAAAATTAATTATACTTCTACATCTTCTGTCGATATAAACATCTGACATAATAAATCAACCATGTGTTGCCCATGTTTCTTTATGACCCTTTAATAAATCATTTGCATACTCCAATTCTTTTTTCAACAATGGAACTCGCATCTCATAATAACTTGGAGATTTTAATCATGTACCATATCTTCCAATAGCTTCAATCATATCCTTAAAACTGTCTAGACGAGTGGTACTAAGTGGAAAACCAGCCTCATAGAAGAAGCGAGCAATGTATTAAATTGTTCTTCCTCTTATTTTTTTATCGCAAGCATCACTTATATTTGTTTGTCTTAATTTTGAACCTCCTGCTTGCTATTGTTACTTTTGTGATCCTTGAAACATATATAGATCCATCGGTCCCTTTTTATGCTTTTTAGTAGTAGTGCTCAAAACTTCTTTTTCTCTTCTGTCGTATATATTTTTTCCACTTGAATTGACATTTATGGAATAATCTTCTTCATCATCCCTGATATGTTCAACATTATCCTCTGATAAATTTTCATAAGATTTATTCTTTTGTATCTATTTTTCATTCATGTAAGCCAGCAACTCTTTTTTTACATCAGGTGGACACTTCTTACAAGTTGTTGTATTTTTGAAATTTCCTACTATATGTTTTGTACGAAAAATCCCACCTCTAGTAGTCTTATCACAGAATATGCACGTAACTACATTAGGATCTTTAGAATCCTTTAGATAGTTGTACTTCCATGTTGGATCCTTTTTTATGTCACTAGAGAATTTATTGAGTTGCTCTGTACACTTGTCATTTATCTTGGAACCCTGACAATAATTTTAAATAAATAAGGACTAATATTATTAAAATTTAAAATTGATAGAATATATTATTAATCTAATAAATAAAAAAAATATTATTATTACTATACTATTTAATACTTAATAGTATACTATTAACAATAAATTAACAATATACTATTAAATATTAATATACTATTAACAATATACTGTTAACAGTCCATTAACAGTATACTATTCATTAACAAGTATACTATTAATATTTAATATACATTATACAGTATACTGTTAATATATTGTTAAGTGTTAATAGCATATTAACATTATATTGTTATACTGTTAACAGTATATTAACAATATATTGTTTACTGTTAACTATATTATAATATGGACAATATACTGCATATGTAATAAATATTAACAAGTATACTACTATATTGTTAATATTTAATATACATTATACTGTTAACAGTATATTGTTAACAGTTCATTAATAGTATACTGTTAATATTTAATATATATTATACAGTATACTGTTAATATATTGTTAAGTGTTAACAGTATATTAACAGTATACTATTATAATGTTAATAGTATAAGATACTATTAATAATTAGTTATAATAATTAGTCAACTTAATAGTATCTTGTTAAGTGTTAATATCAATAAGAGAATCGAGATGACGAAATGACGACCGCGAGAGTAGCGGCAATGACAAGCGATGAAGGAGCGATGACAGCGCATGAGTGAGTGAAAGACACGAAGAGAAATGACGAGAGATGGTATCGGCAACGTAATCCAAGCGATCAAGGGCTCGCACTCGAGCGATGATGGCAAGACAAGAACAACGACGGTGAAGACGGTGGCAACAAATACGACGGCGGCGAGATGCTAATCCCGATTCGAGATCAGGATTTGTGTTGAGTAACGAGAAATATATAGTTGCGTTAGTTGGTTCGATTGAACCAACTAACGCGACCAACCGAACCAGAGCTAAAAGCCTGGTTCGATCGACTGGATTAAACCGGGCGCTCGCCCAAATCGCCCGTCACCTAGGCTCAGGCGAGCGCCCAGGCGACGCGCTTCGCCTGGGTGTTGATTGAGGCACTCGGGCCTCGCCTCGCCTCGCCTCGCCCGGGCGCTTAGGCGAGCGCCCGAGCGCCTATTTAAAACGCTGGTTGATTTAAGTCCTTATCATGGTGATACTTCAAACGAGGACTTGAGGACAAGTCCTTTTCAACCAGGGAAGATTAACACAGAAATGCCTAATTTACTATAATTAGCTCATGTGAATCTTACTGATCCTATGGTATTCTCTACAACCCACAATGTTTGTCTGATAGCCTTTAATCCAATCCACTCAAATATAACAGCTCATAAGCATATTCCTTAGTCAAATTTAAAGGTGTTTTTCTTCATGACCAAGGAATGCATTAAAAGGGGGTAATTTCTAGTTGTAAGGCACTTAATTTCATAGTTCCCTGTGCATTAAGCGTTGTTTCATGCACTAGTACTTATTTTGGTGTTTTAGGATTAGAAAGAACTTTAGAATCTGATAATATTGGCAGAAGCTCTTTGAGTTGTCTCTTAAATTTTGTATCTCTTGGATGCTTCCTTGAGTGGCGAGTCTTTTGTTACAGTTTTGTATCCTTGTTTAATATCTTTGGGGTAGTGAATTTTTTGTATCTCTTTGTGATTTTAAACTTGGTGGTGAACTATTTATCGATTTTATTCAAGTTCTATCATGAGTTTCTTTTCTTTTTTTTTCAATCCGAAAGATATTCCAGCATATACAACTCGACTATCGGTTTTTCTCCTTTTTTTTGAATTTCATTCCTCTGTCTCCCTTCCCCGGTATCAAATGACTAGAACCAATATCAATAACTTTTATTTGACCAAATCTGAGAGGTTCTTTCTGCAGTCACATCACCCTGTAGTTTAAAACTTGAGAAATTAAGTTTCAAGAATTTTTGTCAACTTTATAAAAAAAACTATACTTACTGTTTGTTATAAAGAGGACTACACAACCTATTATCTTGCTTTTACCATGTAACCCCATCCAAGGAAAAGATGGAATTTGCTAGGCTTGCCATAGAACTCCAATGGGGCTTGCTGACTCACTTGATAGATTATTTGACCTATACCCACCCCGAAGCTGACAGCTTCCCTTTCAAGGCTTTCAAAAGTCAACAATTGTTAAAAACACTCCTAATCAGGGAAGAGGATCTACATAGTCAAATTATCATTGTCTTTGGAAAATTTTCTGTTACTCCAAAGGAATAGTCATATTGGTCGATAATAAAAAAGACATGAGATAGACAAAAAAATAATAAAAAAAAACTCATGTTCCAAATATCTTAACCTAGTGCAAACTAGTGCATGACTCAAGAAGCCACTAGTTCATACTAGACAACAAAGGGAACAAGTCATGTTGTCTGATTCTTAGTTATTGATAACAGTTATTAATGTGTGCTAGAACATGATGACATTTTAAGCTGAGCTTTTCTTTCCTTTTCATTTACTCTCCAAGCCCACTACATAACCATACAAGGAATAAGCCCAAAATAATCAAAACAAAAAATGGAAAAGAAATGCATTTGGCAGGCCTTCTATTGCAGGTATAGATTACCTGCCATGCACTTCAAAATGCATTTAGTTAAGATCACCATGCTGGTAAGCACATTTTGCAATTTGTGCTAGAAGGGTATTGTTGCATGCCATGTCAATTCATGCTGAAGGTGTCAACATACGGTAAGGCCAATTTTTGGTCTATGCTGATCAATACAATAAGAAATCACACTATTAAATAGATGTTGGCATAGGCTCATGCACAATAATCTTTGCACCTGAACTCAACACTGAGTAGGCATGACCTTGGCTCTTGAACCAACAGTTTTGGCTCTAGGTTTTTGGGGACCGAAATTGAACCAAATCCGGGAGGTTCTGGGTCTGGTTCCGAAATCAGTGGTTCCAATTCCGAGTCTAGTTACAGTTCCGACAATTCTGGGTCCAATTACAATGGTTTCAGTTCTAGTTCCTTTTCTAAATATATTTTTTAATTTTTTATTTTAAATTATTTAAAGCAACAATAAATTCTTAATTTTATTTCAAAATTTTGATCAAAAATTCCACTTTGAAAAGTGGATGTATTTTCATACACGAAATAACATAAAAATAAATATGCACAATTTTGACACTTTATTTTTTATTATGTTTATAATTTTTTGAATTATGATATAGCCAAGATGCTCCTGAAAATAGCCATAGTTGACTGAGGCAAATCGGCCATTTGCCACCCTATAAAAGGATCAATCAATGGTCAATCTTGATTGTTTGCTATTTAATTTCTTCTAATTTGGCTGTTTCGAACTGAAACCATCAGTTTCGGTCCTACACGGTTGGAATCAAAACCGAACTGCCTAGGCCCAATTCCGAATTGACGAACTGTCAAATGATTCGGTTACAGTTTGAACCAAATCATGGTCGTGCCTAACGCTGAGAATGGATGTCACTATTATACATCACTTGTTTGCAATGTGTGCCACCATTTATAATTTGATTAAATGATCTACAAGAGCGTGTAAATGTAATAATTGCAAATCATATCCCATAAAACATGGATTCGTCAAAATTCTTTGTCATATCTGCATAAGATATATATAAGATATAGTGATTGTGGGATGCTACTAGGATATGTGATCTAAAATATTTATCAAAGATATCAGATTCTTTTGGACACTAAATTACACAAGTAATATCTTATCATGGACGATGGAGACATCATTTGAGCAGTACTTATACCGACCAGTTGCAAATATAAAAAGTGTCACATGGGATACTTTCAACAATATGTAAATGATGAATGATGAATAGAAATGACAAGATATTATGTGCAGTTATTGGCCTAAGTCCACAATAATTTCAAAGTTCCATTCTAGCTTATCAAAATCATATGAGCCAAGAAAAGTCATAACGAACTTAATTAAACTTAGGACCATAACATGAAATAATTAGATGAGAAAAATAAACTTTACCTGAGGATCAGAGCCTTTTGCAGCAATGAACAAGCCACCAACACGAACCAATGGAAGACAGTACTCAGCTGTATTAAAGAAAGCTCTAGGCTAAAATAGAATGCCTAATGACAACATAATACAAAAAAACATCAACAGATACATTTCTCAAGTCAAAGCCTACCCAGGGTACGCATTTCTGCAACAGCTCTTGCGACTGCTACATCAAATAACTCCCTGTAATCAATGCTCTGGCCAACATTCTGCCCTACAACAAAAATGTTAATTCCAGCATATTTAGAATAGGTGATCTGAAGATCATCTCAAGGCAAATCTTAATAGGTAATTCATTGTCCGAACTCTCAAAACAATGTCTACAACAACAGACAACATCAATATCAAATAAACGTGTTAACCACTAATAAGCTCCTCTTTGTAATGTATATTGTAAATATTTGGGATACTGGGAAAATATATATAGGTAAAATAATGATTGGAACCATTCCTCTTTTTGTAGTCCACAAAGTAGTTGGTGCAAAATTGACTGTCATCATAAAGCCATTACATTTATCTCTTTGCACACTTCTAGTTGTTGCAATTTCAACATTTTGAAGAAGGCCCCATTTGTTGCATGCACATCCTCTCAAAATGCATGTATTTATGTTTGCATCACCCTAATTACAAATAGTTCATCAATGCCCTTCAAAGCATGTAATCCTTGCTGCTATGTCCTTCCTCTACATTGTCATGACTACACAATAAAAGACACTTGTAACATCAATGGATATGCACATATATGCAATGAAGATACATGCAACAGATGCTCATGATCAACTCCGAAAACATTTTAGGGTGACATCTATGTGAAAATTTGTTTGAGGACTAAACAAGGGTATCTTGATCATTCTGCATCTTCGGTCAACTAGCTCATGTTTTATTTATCCATAATTAACTTGATGATCATTCATATATGTAGGCAGGAGGACAAGAATCATATTTTGAAGGGCATTGAAGCAAGCCCATGAAAAAAAACCTACATTTTTTTAGCACATGTATGCTAAAGAATCCTTAAAAAAGTAAATCATAGATATTTGTGTGAACTTGATTATAATATAATATTGATCCACAAAAGACATCCAATAGATGCCATAAATTTATCCTCCATATAATCCAAAAATTTTTGGATTATCCGCTCGCTACCAACCATAATTTGATAGCCAATTATTCACTGTTGCACACCAAACAGTAATTAAGAGACAATTACAAAATATCCATAATGACGCTGGTGCTAAGCTGTTTAAATCAAGTGTTTGAAGTTTACATTATTGCAGTATACATGTTGCAGACACTTGTAGCTGATGATGCATTAGGAGAAGCCACCAATTAGTCTCTCACCATCGATTATAATGCATGTTAGACATCTGGTTTGCATGTCACCAAATTGTATGTTGATGTACGTTAAGATAAGATCAAAATGAACTACTTCAAGTCGAAAATTTCACAATTCAGAAAAATATCGTTCTACAAATTACTTTCTGGGCAAAAGAAAAGATAAGATACCTCTGCTCTTTCACATAAGATCTGAACATTTGACAAGCCAATAAGATCGACAATATGCTCCAGGAATAAGCATCTTTTCTTCATTGATTCTAAGAGAGTAACCTTCCAATCTAAAATTTACAAGAGAGAAGAAATTTAATGTCAGGATAAGATTTGAGCAGATGGGCACTACAAGCAAGAGCAAATTTCTTGTTTGATTATAACTAATGCTTCAAGAAAGGAAATTTTCACCAATAGAAAATCATATTAAGTTAATTTTGCTTTCCTTTTTTCCTACGAGTGCCTTCTTTGTCACTTTTTGTAGTGCCCATCAAAGTGCTGGTGCTAATTACATCAAAACTCAGATAGGTCAAGACTACAAGCTCCTTATGGTGGATCACCACAAATAGGGATCAGGGGATAAGTTGACAAAAGGTACTCTATAGAACCAAAGATGAAAAATGATGGCATTTAGATACATTGGGATTGTGTGAATGGTTGAAGCCATTTTAACAACTCAAATCTAGCAACGAATTAAAAATGTACCCGGTGACACCAAAAGAAAGGTAGAGATATGAGGAAGTGTAGCAGACTTTGGATACACTCCATCAGAAGTACTACAAGAGACTCAAAATATTAGGTAATACGACATTGATGAATATCATAATATGGGAATAAATAATTTATCCTATGGCTCAACAAAGTATAACTCCTGATTACTCTATGATAAAATGGTTTCAACTTAGATCCTCCACTTTTTTGTTTTTTTGGAAACATAAGAAGGCCAAATTAGTTGGCTGAAAGCCATCTCCTTTAACAGCTTTCTCCTTGTGATTCTGCCCACTGCTGAGGATATCTACTCACATGCACCCATTAATTAACATTGGACTTCAACATTATGCATGGAAGCTTTTGAGAGTTGCATTAGTTCCCAGGGTTTTATCCACTGAAAGTTTAAAACACTTGGAAGCAAATGTCATAATATTTCATGAACAACCATTGTACGAATCAAGTAGGAACATATATCACTTGATTGTCAATAAATGACATAGAAAAAGAAGGGTAGCAGAATGATTACTAGGGCAGGCAATGGCGAGAATCAATCCAGGTAGACCGGCACCGGAGCCAACATCAACAACGTTGAGCCCGTCGCAAGGAGATGAACTACAGCAATGCGACAGATAAGACCGCCACAGCGGCGGCAGGATGGCGAGCGAATCTTCGACGTGCCTCGACATCACCTCGCGCTCCTCGGTAACCGCCGTTAGATTCATCCTCTGCCACATAATAGTGCAACCGAGGATTATGGAAATCGCTTCGAAGACTCGAGTTTTCTTGCATAACTTCTTCGGGACGGAGGGTAACTGTCGGGTATACCTGGTTCCATTGGAGCAGGGTGAGGACGTAGAGAGAGATTTGGTCCTTCTGGTTAGAAGAGAGTGAGTGGCGAGCAGGGAAGGAGAAGCTGGTGGAGGAAGGGGATGAAATTTGGGCGCCGTCTTCGGGCGGACATGGGGTGGCCTTTGCTGTCTGCTTGGCGACGGCGGTGAGGAAGCGGCCGTGGCGGAGGCGGAAGGGGCAGCGATGGGAGGAGGCGGAGGAGGCGGAGAAGGCCGGAACAACGAAGCGGCCGTGGGCGATGGACATCGGTTCACTCGCTGGTGGTCGCTGCCGCCCCCACCCATCGCTGGATATAAATCGCTTCGCTCGCCACCGACTCCTCTGCCATCACTGCGTGAAGAAAATCTTACCGTTCATACGTACAAGTGCTAATCACAAAGATATTGATCAAATGCATACACGAATCTAAATGAGTGTAGATCACGCACTGAAATTGGTATATTGTGCTGTGCAGCACATATATTTGAGCCAAAAAAAAAGGATCAAGATCGGCCGTTTACTTGATTGATCAAAATCAAATCAAGCTGAGCTCCGGCGTTAGGATCATTTTAATATATTTTTAATATTGTATATAAGTTAATTTATGTTTTAATACCTAGAAAATTCGCGAATTGCTATCTTAAGAGGTTAAGAAAAATATATTTCTTTTTTTTCTCTCTACATAATTATCTAAGTTTTCTCTATGCTTAAGGTATTTTTAAAATTTTATATTTTAAAATAAATATATTTGTGATGTCACAAAGTTGAACGTAGTTTAGCCAAATCAATCGAATGGATTAGATTTGTTTGATTAACAAACTAAATTAAAATTACTAAATTATCCATGTATAAGTAAAAAATGTAAGAAAGAAAAATGGGTTAATATTTATTTTAGTTTATGTGATTTTGATTATAGATAACTTAAACTCTTATAGTTTATTTGTCTTAAAAATAACTCATATATTTTAAAAAACGTGGCATATAATCTTCTTCCGTCAAGTCTGAGTTAATAGATGTTAGAGTTTAATTATGTAGTATGTTGACTCATAATAAATTATAATATAATAACATATATAATTTAAATTTAAAATTATAAGCTTAAAAAAAAGTTCATTTTAACCCTCCTGGTTTTGGTTATGAATTATTTAAGCCTTTATAGTTTTGATTATGTCTAAAATAACCCCTAGATCTTTAAGAACGTAGTATATAAGCTCCTCCCATCATGTATGCATTAACAAACATTAGAGTATACTTCATGTGACATAATGACTCATAATTAATTATTAATATAATTATACATGTAATTTAAGTTTAAAAATAAGGTATATCTTGTCGAGAAATAGGAAGCGTTGGAGGTTGTAACGATGGACAAAGATAGAAAGGCAGAGGTAGGAGACGCCAAAGGTAGAGATAATATGAGCTAAACCACCATATCATGGATATGATTGGTGGAGGCGTAGGAGATAACGAAGTAAGAGGCGATGGGGACAAAAACACTCACAATAAATCATTAATATAATGACATGTGGAATTTGAGTTTAAAAAAAAAGTATATATTATTGAGGAAAAAGCAGCAGCGGAGGTCATAGCGACGGACGAAGGCAGAGAGGCCAAAGGTAGAGGTGAGAAAAAGTTAGACTACCACGTCATAAATAAGAACTACCACGTCATAAATAAGGAGGGTGAGAGCTTGGGAGAGGACAAAGTGGGAGGTAATATGAACGAAAATGCTTAAGAGAAAGAGAGACTAAGAGACTATTATATGCATAACGTTGGATTGGTCAATGCACAATTATTTGAGGCAAGACTAGAAGTTCCTAAATTTATTGCTAGCACAAGAAAAGTTGCGTGCGTACAATGTCTTGCTAAGCAACAACAACTCTGCTAGTCGATTCCACTATGAAGCATCCTCCCACCAGTGAAGGTGATCTTAATTTTTTAATTTAAATTATATATATTATTATATTAAATTATTTATATGTTATGTTTTTGAAAATATAAATTATTTTAGATACGATCAAAATTCATAGAGATTTAAGTACTTCATAACCAAAATTATATAGACTAAAATAATTTTTTGAAACTTAAAATATATATTATTATATTAATAATTTATCATGAGTTAGTATCATAATATCACATAAGTTGACTCTAATGTCTATTATCTCACACTTGATATAGGAGTAGCTTATATATTATATTTTTTAAAATATAAAAAAATATTTTAGATATAAATAAATTATAAAATTTTAAATGATCGATAACCAAAATTATAAGGATTAAAATAGACCTTAAACCTATAAAATGATCACTCAGATTTAAACCTATAAAATGATCACTTAGATTTGGATGACTTCGACCATACCATATCACGTGTGTATATATAGATTCTAAAAGAGATAACAGTGGTATGTGACATAATATGGCGAACATTTAATAACACCACCACCGGTTCAGAAGGAAATATACCCTCGTTCCTTCCTCATCTCCATCTACAATACGTATATTTGTTCCGTCTCTCTCCAAATATATATTACGCGTAGCCATGCACGTGCTGATTTAGGTCGAGAGGTTGTTGAACTCGTCGCAGCGCCGTCGGATCTCCCCCTTCCGGCCGGTCTTCACCCCGAACACGCTGAGCTTCTCAATGCTGTGGCTGAAATCCTTGAAGAAGGCGGTCTGGTTGGTGGCGTAGAGCTCCACGATGGGCTTCGTCCGCGGGTCTGCCGCCAGCGCGGTGTCAGAGGCCAGCAGCCCCAGCCCCCTCAGTAGGTTCTGGTAGTACATGTTGTCGAACTTGCCTGGCGTCATCACGTCGTTGAAGGCGGCGATGGTTGGGTCCTTGACGTAGTTGGCGCACGCCTTCTGCAGCGCCTGCGCGAACTGCGGGTTCAGCGACGGGTCGTAGGCGTCCCGAGGGCCGCCGTTGAAGCCGTAGATCCGCGAGGCGAACTCGTTGCAGTGGGAGAAGCCGACGGTGTGGGCGCCGCTGAGGGCGACCATTTCCTGCACGGTGAACTTTCGCTTGGCGAAGATGGAGATGAGCTGGTCTATGGTCATGTTGGGGGAGGGGAGGTTGCCCACGACGGAGGCGGCCGTGGAGGCGAGGGCGTCCTTGCGTCCGAGGCGAACGTCGAAGAAAGGCCCACCCAGCATGGAGACCAGGTCGCGGGTGGCGAGAGCGAGAACGTCGGCGCAGGAGACGACGCCGGGGCACTGGAGCTCGAGAGCGGTCTTGGCGCGGACGATGGCGTCAAAGGCGTCCCCGGGGAGGGAGATGTTGTCGTCGGAGTCACGCTCAGCTCGGTTGAAGGCGTTGGTGGAGATCAGCAAGGAGGCATCACAGCCGCCGACGAAACAGTCGTGGAAGAAGAGTCGGAGGGTGCCGGCGGCGGTGGTGGGGGTGGTGATCTGCTTGCTGGTCACCACGTCCGACACGATCTGCTCTGCCTTGGGGCACCTCTTCTGATAGTACGTGGTACTGAGCTTTGCGGCCACAGGGCTGGCGAAGTAAAGGACTGCGACCAAGACAGCGATCCAGGCTACCGGGAGACGGCTCGCCGCCATACTAACGAGCTTCATATCTTCCCGGAGCACTGCGAACGAGATTAGATGATGGAAGATAGGAAGGGTTGGGGTGGCTGACAGGAAGCATAGAGAGGTGGGTTGTGGAAGAGAGAAGACAGATGATGTGGAGGGAGGAGAGGAAATGGGGGACGAGAGTGGTGGCGAGGGGTTGTAGGGAGAATGGTTTAGAACGGGAGGCCTTGGATTAGTAAACCAAGGCACGAATAATGTTTTTTCGCTCATAAATAAATTAATAATTTGGCATTATTTTATGGAATTACTTTCCTATTTTAATTTATGCATTCGTGTAAATTAGTATTAATAATAAAGTAAAGAATATTAAACTTCTGATTAAGGGGGAAAAGAAAAAAAAGATGATGTGCACGACTCTTAATGTCATCTCACTACCCTCACAAGCCAACGTAACCTACGCAAACCCTTGTTGTGTCCGTTGATGGAGCACCGCGCTCTCGTCTGCTCCTGTTACCTGCTGCTCCTTTGCTCACTCGCCCATATATCCTCCAATGCTTCGCGCTCCTTGAACCGGCACCACTGCTAGAGACTCCTCTTCTTCTTCTTCTTTCTTACCGACGGGAGGCAAAGAGTTGGAGGGGTTTGTTCATGACCCTCTTCCCGAAGGAGGGGGAAGGGAGGAGGGAGGGGAGTTTTAATGCAGACTTAGGCGCAAGCAATGGCACTGGCTTTTCGTGACCCTCGTCCCGAAGGCCGCGCCCGAGGTGCTCGACGAAAGGCCGAGCCCAAGTCGTGGCACAGGAGGATGGAGGAGAGTTTTAAGGCAGCCTCAGGCGAATATGGTGCCCCCCGTCCTTTGCTGTCAAGAAGGTCGCATCCTTCATGGTGCCGGCCGGGGCGTTCCTTGCTTCTATGCTTAGTATGCAGTTTGCTTCAGCTTGAGCCACTCGAGTTTGCAAACGTACGTAACTTACCTAATTTTGATCGTTCTTTCTATTTTGTTGGCCAAGATAATATCTTGTTCGTAGATATCTCCTATAGTGGCGGCATTGGTCTATGAGTAACCGATCGAGTCATCCTAACACAACGTACTTGATTATCTCAAGGGGCAACTAGAACATGTTAATGCATGTGAAGTGAAATCCAACGGAGTTCTAAAAACTATGGTTTCTATATTTGCAAACTATATAAATATTTCTAGCTAATTTTTACATCTTATTGACATTGTGTACCTGAACTAAAGTTTTTACTATCGTATCATACTAGTGTTTGCTCGGTATGATATGGTACCAGTGTACTAAGCAATATGCCAGGGCGTATCGAGCGATATGTCAGGGCATATGGGGTGGTACAACTACAATAAAAATCCTTCGAAAATACTTAAAAAATAAAAAAAGGATATGATCTTTAAGTTAGAAACAAATATACATTTAGTATTTTTTAGTAAAACTAATAGATAAGAATATTGCCACATCTTTTTTTGGTTTTGAGGAGTAGCCTTATATATTCATTCCAAATTACTTCCATTAATATTTAGTTATCTACTAAAAAAATATTTGAATTGTTATATTATTTTCTATATAATTTAAACTTTAAGATTCAAATGAATTAAGTAATCACATGTGTAGATATACCTGACTCTACCATCAAAACGAACAATGGGTCTCTACTGGTGATAGATCGGGATCTTTCATCCTATGTAATCTGTATATCAATATGATATATTTGTCGGACTCAATTTTGAAATTGATCCCATGACATAGTGTATTGATACACTGTATGTCATTGATGCATCAATGTGGTAATGGTCGTAGGTTAATCGTTATGAATCACATGTGTACGAGGCGGCTCTTGAGACATGTATTGGTGAATTCAGAACTTATACTTTCGCTATTGATCTGTTGCTCCGTATCATACTGTTGCTCGAAGAAGTATGACCAATTGTCACCTTACTGTTGTTAGTCATAAGATTCTCTATAATACGACGATTGTGAATACATGAGCTTCGTTCTATGTCTACGTCCTTGAGTCTCTGTCGCATATACTCAAAATCATCCACTAGCTTCCCCTTCCCCTTTTGTGCATAAACTTAACTAGTACCTCGTCAAGCTCCATGATCTGAATCTTAGGTGGTATGTGTAAAATAATGCTCCTCAGTCTATGCACCACCCTCAAATTGTGTAGACGGGACCAACGACTTCCTAACATCGCTGCCATTATCGGTTGAGGCACTGCTATCCACGTCGTTGCCATGTCTCTGGATCGAGCGAGTTGCTAAATACTATTGCGAAGGTGTCTTATCGCCCGACTCGATTCTTTCCAACGGTGCAGCTGATGCTATTGCTTTCTCCTTTGCCTTTACCTTTGTATGCTGGGCGGACGATTATGATGGTTAGGTGTCTCTAGTTCCTACAGTAGTTTGACTCGATCTTGTTTGGCTTCTTCCATCACGTTTTGATCGCAGGGGATTTTTCTCCCGCTGGGGATGTGCTTCCTCTTTTTTTATTACCTCGGTGATGAAACGCGAAGGACATTGAGGATCTCCCACCTCTTCAAGTAGGGAATCCTTTTAGTTATGTGTTTTTTCGACCCACTCTAACATAAGCTCTAAATCTTTATTATAGAAATCGAGGTCGATGGGATCAATCTCTGGTTCCTCTAGCTCCTTGTCCAGCTCGGCATACCGTAACCTTAGTCGCATGTTATAGTGGACATATACTTGTTTCTCCAACCACTTATACGATAGTCTGTTGCGGACCTTCGTGTGAATCAATGCGGATGTTGACCAATTACGTTCTGTCACAGACAAAAATATAAACAAGATATTCGTTGAAATGCTCATGTTTGTCAGTGTCCTTCAGTTTGTGTACATACCTTGTACAACAAGTATGGGCTTGCAGTAGGCTTGGCAGCCCTAGTTTAGTTTATTTTATAGTCGATTTTGGCTTATAAATGCGAGTGCGTCTTGTAAGCACTTGTGGGGACTTTGGTCTGTAATGGACCATTATCCTTTGTGTGTAACCTTTCTGAGTTTGTAATGTCCATAGGTGTAACTTGTATTGGCTTTATAAAGTGTTTGCTTAAGCAGTTGCTTGTGGATCCTGTTGGAATTGCTTTTTGTAGTTCGTTTTCTCTTTTATAAGTCCTAAGGGACCCTAGGAGATCTTGGGGAAGGCCGACCTTTACGGACGGACACGCATGGGTGCCGCACGACTTAGGCAAAATCAGCTAAGCCTGTGACATTGTGGTATCAGAGCGGGCTAAGCATACATAGAAACACTCGCCATACAAATGTAGGGGACTTAGCTGGAGGACAGCCAACACGTGCAACCGTTTGGGGGGAAATAGACATTGAGATGTACGGAAAGGAGTCGCTCAGAGGAGCGGACATCTAGGTTTGGCATTCAAAGGAATGGCCAATCCTTTGTGTGAGAGGCACCACGAGGACAAGCAAGCAAAGAAGAATGCGTAGCGCACAAAGATTGGGATGGCTGAGTTCGAGCTACTGCTCGATGTTGGCAACCAAACTTGATGGTGCTTAAGGCAAGCATGGTGCTTGGTAAAAGATGAGACCGTGCAAAATGGGAGGTGTTGAGTAACGACCGAAAAAGTTGTGCAAAGCCCACAGAGGTGAGGGGAATTGCTAACTTGAAGGATTCGGTACTCATACAAGGGCTTGTACATGAATGACGGAGTGTTCATGGCCATCCCAAGGCGCGATCGAAACTCGACACCATGGAGCATCAGAACTTTCTCTTCGACATGGAAAGGATACGTCCGTAGGTGGCTGAAATGTACAACAAGACCTTGAAGGATACAGTGGGGACTGTATTGGCGAAGGGTCATAATCTAGTAAGTGCATTTGCGGGGGCAGAACAAGACATAAGTTGTTCAGCAAGACGGAGTAGTCTAAAGGGGATAGTGGTCTCCGAAACATCCAGTGGGAGGAATGCAAGAAGAAAGTTGCTCTAACATGACAGATATCCAGGAGGGATAAGTCATAATTCTCTAGAGGGAGAATTATGTGCAACAGACCGCATATTGAGGAAGAGTTCCTCAAGGCAATATCTTCACAAAGTTCAACAAACCGAACGAGTGACGAGGAGTTGTTGTATGATCTCGAATGAGGTAATGTATTGGTGGATGCATTTCGAGATCAAGTGGGGGAGCAATCCAAGGCAACATCATATGAAGGCACACTTAGAGTCGATGTGAAAATCGAACTCAATGGAGGGCTGACTCATGGAATGGTGGACGCGAGGGCCACTATCAACTCAATACAAATCGAGGAGCGGAGTGACTTGGGTGGAACTTAGTGAAGTATCCAAGCCGCATGAAGGGAGTCGATATAGAAGATGAAACATGGAGCGGAGGCACGAAGCTTTCCTTAGATAGAGGTCAAGGGTATGAACTCTTGTAGAGGCAAGAGTGGGATCATGTCGTTCCATGGGTTCTTTATTCTGATGGAGCAGACTTATCTTGCGTTGTGCTAAAGACGAAAGGAGCTTCGAGACACATGCACCCTACCTCAGAGATGCATTTGATGGAGTAACTAAAGGTGATTCAACTTGTGGAGGCGAAGTTGGGATTATTAGACCTTAGCATGGGGCAAGAGGACGCAAAAGCAGGTACTCTTGAAGAATATGCCATAGTGTTGCCATTCGAGTTGTTAGGAACAAGTGGTGCATACCTGAGATTATGCTGGTAGGGGATAGAGGACCAGGATCCAGACAATGGTGCACCAATTCTAGCTAAGTCAGGGGACTTCAGGAGCTACTAGGCGACAGACTGTCCTAGAGCTATGCTTTGTCCAGGTGTGACTTAAGAGTGGGTGGACGAAGGTGAATTGTCAAGGGAGCGAACCAAAAATCAGAGATGGCGGAGGCTGTTGGCAGAGGCCACACATAGAGAAGTCGTAGTCTGAGTTCATCACACGAGAATCTGTATGCAATGAAGATATCACTAGGAGGCAACATGGTGTATCAGATCGTGATGGAATAGTTCGTGGCAATGCAACACATGCGGACATGTCCCGTGAGGGACATGATCATGCAGAGGTATGATCAGGAGCTACTGGGAGCTCCACTTTAGTGTACGATACAACAAGAAGAAGGGCTATGGATTCAAGGAGTGAATGTCGTGGTACCGCAAAGGCAGGTCTTTGTGTGTGCATCAGAGCTTGCATTGGATGAAAGCCTTAGTCATCAGCATATGGGGGCTATATACCATCGAGAAAGAAGTCCAAGTGCAAGTACCAGTGAGTCCCATAGAGGGGGACGTGATCATGTGAGTGATCAGGAGCTGTTGGGAGCTCCACTTCGGTGAACAATGCAATGGCAAAAAGGGTTATGGATTCAAGGAGTGAATGCTATGGTACCGCAGAGGCAAGTCTTCCATGTGTGCGCATCGAAGCTTGCACCAGATGAAAGCCTTGGTCATCAGCATATGAAGGCTGTGTATCACCGAGGGAGAAGTCAGATTGCAAGTACCAGTGAGTCTCATGGAGGGGACTTGATTATACAGAGGTATGGTTAGAGTGATTGGAGAGTTGGACTGCTTCAGTACCCACATTCGCTTAAGGGAGCCCAGTAAGTCAGAGGATAAGGCCGAGTAAGCGAACGTTGCTACCAAGGAAGCTAAGGAGAATAGAATCGGCGCGAGCCCTACAACAAGATGGCGGAGGCCATGCATGAGAGTTGCATGTGGTCGAAAGGGGTGAGGAAGCGACGACGAGTCTGGAGGAGCTCAGCTACCCAAAAAGTAAAGTGTCGGTTAGAAAGGAGGTGGACTCGGAGGAGCGCCATAGTGGTGCAGAGGCGGATCTACCGATCGCGAAGGAAGGGATGCAGATACAAGACAACGGATAGTAGGGTTATGGGCTTGGCAGCGCCATGGTACTGCAGAGGCGGGACTTCTGTGAAGTCATCGATCCCTTGCTCTCATAAAGGGAGAGGATTGGTCGTAAAAGGGGCCGAGGAGGTGGAGAATGCGGAAGCAAACTCCAAGTATCAAGACAGGGCGGAAGGGTAGCGGCCAAGAAACTTCATAAGTCCGGTGTCGATGGGCTTCTCATCAAGATAGCCGAAAGCGAGGGGCTTTGGGTTGATACAGGAGTGCTCAACAAAGGAACGAAGTAGGCAGTACGTGGTATTGTACATTTTCTACTTAGAAGAGTAGGAGACAAAGGTGATGGAGAAGACGGTATAATCCCAGAGGCGACCAGAACTATCAAAGACTTACTCCAAGTTGGGGTAAACTTTTTACTCTTTTCGGGCAAAACTTTTTGCATTCCAGAAGTTCAATGGCAGTGGAAAGGCGAATCATAGTAGCTAACTCAACACAAGGAGTGCAAACACTTCAAGTGCTTCAGAAGTGTGAGCAAAGAGCGGGCGAATGTTAGTAACCAGCTTAATGCATGAAGTACAAACTCGAGAAGGCAGGCGAAATCGAGTAACCTTTGCCTTTTCAACTCAGAAGAATGGGCGAAACTGAGTACTCCAATTCTCTTAACTCGAGGAGGTGAGCGAAGCCAAGTAACATTACCTTCTCAACTACTAAGAGAATGGGTGAAGTCAAGTATCTCAGTTCTCTTGCTTATCCAATAGAGGAGCTCTACATAAGTTCAGTGACCTTTCAAAGAAAGCTTATGGAAGATAATAGTTGTTAAATCCTCACCATTGGTGATCATTACTACTGAAAGTAGATTGTCCATTTCATTTCTCAATTGAATGCCAATCGAAAGCGGAAGTGATGCGAACCTACTTGGAAGTGACAATTAAAAGTGGAAGAAGGATCAATGGGCAAATATTATGGAGAAATGACCTCAAAAACTTTAAAGTCTGCGAGGTGATGCTCATTAAAGTTCCAACAAGCATCCATCCAGTTTAAGCAACATAAGACTACTGAGATACTGGCGCATAATAAGACAGGTCTTTTCCTTCATCAGAAGGACTCGCGAGAATCAATAAGGATCAACATAACTCAGCCAACCCCACAACGGAGTTAGTCACTGGCGAGTTGAACAAGTATGGCGGATCAGAGTTCGACTACTCAACAACAGCAGCGGAGAGCAGTTGGGAGCCAAGAGGCATGTTGCAGCTAGAGCAGAAGATTGAAGATTCAGCAGAAGGCGAGGAGATGCAGCGTCTACAATGGCTTCGATGAGGACGTTGAAGGAATAAATGGGGGAGAATGTCATGGACAAAAATATAAATAAGGTGTTTGATGAAATGCTCATGTTTGTCTGTGTCCTTCAGTTTGTGTACATACCTTGTACAACAAATAGCGGGCTTGTAGTAAGTAGGCTTGACAGCCCTAGTTTGGTTTGCTTTGTGGCCGATTTTGGCTTGTAAACACGAGTGTATCTTGTAAACACTTGTGGGGACTTCGGTTTGTAATGGACCATTATCCTTTGTGTGCAACTTTTCTGATTTTGTAATGTTCATGGGTGTAACTTGTATTGGCTTTATAAAGGTTTGCTTGAGCAGTTGCTTATGGATCCCGTTGGAATTGCTTCTTCTGGCTCGTTTTCTCTTTTGTAAATCCTAAGGGACCCTAGGAGATCTCGGGGAAGGCTGACATTTGCGGACGGACACGCATGGGTGCCACACGGCTTAGGCAAAATCAGCTAAGCCCGTGATAGTTCGCAACAACCAGATATCGTCATCTGAGAAAGTATATGAACGACAACCTACCTTAAATTTGGTGTGCATCCCATCCAAATTATAGCCGCCACTCGACTACAAAAAAATGTAAACAAAACTTTATTAGCATAATAAATAATTAAATCAAATATAGTTGATAATCAATATATGTAATTTTTCCTCACCAGGATCCATAGTGTAACGATATGATACAGCTACAACGTCAAAGAATGAACCAATTGTATCCCAGAATAATCAGCCTTCCATTATTGCATTGGCTGCATCAACAATGTTTTACAAGAGTCGATGTATAACATTTCTTAGTGTCGTTAGTAGATCATTTTGCGTTCTAAGAGTATACCGATATTGAATTGTCGGGTTTAGATAATATGTTGCAAGATATAATTTTGTTAGTAGAAATTTTTTATACAATAAAACATTATAAATTAAATTGCATTGAATATGAAATTACCTGCATTATGGATATCTTGATCCGTATGAACTTCAGTCCTACGATTAATGATCTGTAAGTATTTGTCGACCTTAAAATGATCTTTGAATGCTTTCCTGATCTCCTCTATTGCTGTAATCAACATATGTTTAAGATAAGACATCTGTGAATGCTTGTGCATATCGACTTTACGAAGGAAACATAAAATGGTTTCACATCTTTTATGATTTTATTACGATCTCTCAAAATCTAGTAGAAAGAATGATCTTTTTTATCTTCTTTCTAT
This sequence comes from Ensete glaucum, assembly GCA_021527575.1. Classification (NCBI taxonomy): domain Eukaryota; kingdom Viridiplantae; phylum Streptophyta; class Magnoliopsida; order Zingiberales; family Musaceae; genus Ensete; species Ensete glaucum. The sequence continues at coordinate 22,065,059 of CM038556.1, read as the reverse complement.
CTCTCAATCTCAAATTCCTGGAATTAGATCCTTCCTGTTGAAGGAAAATTGATGAAACACCACCTGCTTATTGCAATAAAGAAGAACATTTATGATACTCATTCTTGTTGGTCTTGTCCAACTATCACACATTAGTGTCACCCCATATTCATCTCATTGCCTCTTGAAGGATTTGATCTAGTCCTTTACTTCTGCCACCTCCTCCTCTAAATACACATCGTGATTCTCCCTTGGTGTTGGAGGTTGGATCCCCGTGCTAGACTTTTGAATAGAGGAGACTATGCTATGGTAACATGGACCTTGTGTGTTTGTTGAAATCATGTGGAAGTTGAACCATTTTAAAATTATCTTCCCAATATTCTGCTTTTTTTTTTTTGTATATGCATCATCAATCCATGTTTGTTTCGTTGTTTGTAGGGGATAGACTTGTGGATCAATATCCACAATATCAGGTGCAAACCTCCTGCTAAGACCTCTCATAAAACCACCGAGTCCACTATGCCTTATGCTACTAGTTTGACTTAATTAAGGAAGGGCAGTTGGTTGGCTCATGCTGGCTGACCTCTGGATTCTACTGCCATCGTCATGCTCCCATTGTGAGTTAGGTCATCGATGCCTCATTGCTTCGTCATACATACACTGATGCTCTAGTTATGCATGAATACCAGCTATGAGATCCGGGTCGATTTCGTTATCACAACCCTTAATAGTCATCATAAACTGATTCTTGCGTAGCCTACAATATTCTTTCTCAGCTCTTGCATTCTTTTTTATTGTATCTTCTCTTGCTTGTTGTAACTTATTTTGAAATAATTTACGGACTTTCATCGGAATCTTCTTGCATTTTGCAACATCGGGATACCCGTCGACTAAATGCATCTTCACCCGAGTGATTCTTCCAGTGTTGCCAATGTAGTCACAATTAATATATTGCAAATGATGACAGTTGTCATTTATCTTTCGGGCATGAGCCCAAGCGTCATCATATGGTTGTTGTTTTAGTGGCATGTTCTTAATAAACTTAAATTAAATAAGCTATAAATATGTAAATCACTATAATAGGTATTGAAGACATTGAATTGATCCAATATGGATCAAATTTCAATTAAATCATCATTAAAACCACTGCTTATAGCATTAAAATTTTTTATGAAAACTCAATTAAACCTATTTTAACACCATAAACATGTTAAACACATCAAAAAACCATTAAATACATAATTTTAATCCAATATAGGTCAAATTACTATGAAATCATCATTACATATACTAATCACACTATTAAAATAGTTAATTACCCATTAATTATTTTTTTCAATACTATGAACATGTCAAACACTCTAATAGATATGAAAGACATTGAATTGATTCAATGTCGATTAAATTTTGATTAATCATCATTAAAACAACTAATCGTAGGATTAAAAATTTTATTGAAACCTAATTAAACCTATCTTACCACTATAAACATGTTAAACACATACAAGAAGCATTGAATGCGTAATTTTGATCAAATATAGGCCAAATTACGATGGAATCATCATTAGATATGCTAGTCAAACTATTAAGATAGTTAATTACCCACTAATTAATTTTAATTCAACACTATAAACATGTCAAACTCCCTGATAGGTATTAATGATAATGAATTGACCTAATATCGATCAAATCTCGATTAAATCATCATTAAAATAACTAATCATAGTATTAAATTTTTTTATTAAAACCTAATTAAACTTATTTTACCACCATAAACATGTTAAACATATAAAAGAACTATTGAATATGTAATTTTGATCTTATATAGGTCAAATTACTAATGAAGTCATCATTAGCTACACTAATCATACTATTAAGATAGTTAAGTATCCACTGATTATTTCTTATTTAACACTATAAATATGTCAAACACCCTAAATAAGTATTAAAGACAATGAATTGACCCAATATCGATCAATTTTGATTAAATCATCATTAAAACCACTAATCATCGCATTAAATTTTTTATTAAAATATAACTAAACATATTATACCATCAGAAACATATGGTCCAATATATAATATGCATAAAATATTAACATTTGACCTATTAAGTATCTAATTTCGAATAAATCAATGAACATACTAATCACAATATTAAAGACCTTAATTAATTTCTAATTAATAATATTTTACTATCAAAAGCATATCAAACAATATATTATACATCAAGTCAAGGTTCGCCATATCGGTCCGTACTGGTATACCAAGTTTATCTCGGTACGATACGGTACCCGGTACCGAGCAGTATGCATAGTGCATACCGTTGAGTATAATATAATATAATATTTTATATTATTAAAAATAAAAACAAAAAAGGGGGCGTCGTTGCCTCGTTCTTTTTTCCTGTGCTTGGAGAAGGAATCGCCCATCGGCGAAGAATCGCCTCTGACGGATCATGCGGGCGATTGTTCGCCTACGAGCGACGGATCGTCTTTGAGGGGAAGAAACGTAGCGTGAGTTATTTTTCTCTCTCTTCTTTTTCTTCTCCCCTTTATTCTCCTTCTTCTTTCTCCCTCAATCAACCGTCTACGGTCGAAATCGACTGCCGACGATCGATTTTGGTGGTACAGTCGGGTAGTAAGCGATCCACGTACCGGTCAGCTGGAGGATCGGTACATACTGCCTGGTACGGGTCCTTATCGCTCGATAAGGCAATCCTTGCATTAAGTCATACATTACATAGAATAGTTTTAATCATCTCATAAATTAATAAAAATCTAGAAAGAGAATACATACCTCTTGATTAAAAAGTTCTTCCTCTTAGTCCTTCCAAATTAGCCTCCTAAATTTTATTCAATCCACAAATTGTTGGCTTGTTAAGTTTAGAAGAGTGAAAATATGAGAATAAGAGAGAGATTATGAGTAAAAATACGTTTGAAAGAGTTTATGAGAGTGTGAGAAAGGGTTTAAAAACCATTTAGGATGTCTCCAACGGTCAAAAAAATGTTATTAATCGGTACAGTCTGTTTCGACCGTTACCGCTTGGTACAAGTCAGTAACAGTCGAAATTGATCGGTACCACCCGACACAACCTCGTATCGCTTGATATGGGACCAAAAACCTGATACCGCCCTGTAGCGGGCGATCTGTGTGCCTTTTGTTGGCATACCGATATGTACTACCCATATCAGGCATTATGATATGAAATTAAGAACCCTGACCTGAACAGTACCTTTAGGTATCCCACAATTATCTTGGTAGCTTGTTGGTTTGAGTTCTAATTAGTTGTAAATTTATGGGTCCTACATAATGTAAAATTTCAATTTCTTGGTGCCATGTGCATAGCGTGTGCTAATGCTACAAGATATAAATTCATATCTAGCAATCTGAACAGGCCTTTTCAGCCTGCCAAAGGATTCAGCTACTACCTGGAATTGTGGTGGCCCTTTTGTCATGGTACTAATCTGCAATCAGTTGCTACTTTGAAGATTGAATGCATGTGACATTCAGAAGTGTCGGCTTGTCAGGTCTGATGACTTGATATTCTAGATTACCTATCATGGCAGTCTACAGCCCAAACAATCACAACCAGAAGTGTTTAGACTTGTACATGATTTTATTTTCATCAGTTATTATAAATCTAATATCTGTGCGGCCAACACAGGCAGAATACATTGTTCAGTACATATGTCCATGGAAGGATATGACCCTCCTATAAGAGCATTTTCCAATTATTGGATTTGGTTTTCAATAATGAAATAGACACAAGACAGAGAGAATATACCACTTTATTATGATAAATCTATTAAGTGATGGAATAACCAATACTAAGATACAGTCTCTAAGGCTCACAATATGCCATATGTATATATCGGGTAAACAAGGGTATGTTATGAGTTCTTTGAATGGCTCAAAGAATTCAAAGATGAGAGTTGCTGGTACATTCTTGAGCCTTGCCAATCTTTGGTGAATGCCTTTCGTCTCTTATGCCTAATTTGGTTGATTTGGTTTTCAATTTAAGTCAGCTGAATTTGAGTGTCATATAAATTAATTTGCAGTGGAGTTTACATTAACCGAGAATAGTAATTTTTTTTCTTTGCATGCTTGTGAAACATGCTACGTCACTGTTGTTGCATAGGGGCTTTTGAAGTTTGTCCTACAGTAGGAAACTAGAAGAATTTGTAGCAATTGAATGGATGACGAAAAAAAAAACATTTAGGTGAAATTGCTGAAGTAAAGATGAGAGGGAAAAAGGATAGAGAAAAAGCCTCAAGAAGAGTTATACTAGTTAAATTAGTTGGCAAGTGAGCTCGTTCCTTTGTTAAGTGATTGGGACAAGAATACTTGCTAATTGATTTTTTCCTCTTCTCTTATCATATTCTTTTAGCAATATGTCTGACTGAACATCTTTTGTCTTTGATTACATTATCTTTATAAGTGATTATGTAAGAGTTCCGTTCTTTCTGATGATTGCAAATCAATTGATTATTCATTGGTTTGTTTTTTCTACTGCTATTTTCAGCATTAGGATGACTGCACTATTCTGTTTATTTCATTTTATTCTTTTGGCATCTGATAAAAATGGAAGATTCTGCTTGCTGTGTCTTTCAGATATATTAATGATAAACGGAGGCGCTGAGAGAACTCCAGCTGAAAGGAAACGAGGTTGTTTTCGTTCTGCTCTTTGTAGGCGATCAATTTGTTTGTACCATTTAATGAATTAAGCAGCAATTTGTCTTGGTAATTCCTAAATTGTTGAGTTTTGCAGGGTGGAAAGGCTGTTTCAGAGTCACTGAAAAAAAAAAAATCAACTTGATATATCCCAAACAATAATATGACTGACTAGTATGGCATTCTTGTTGGTCAACTATATGATTGCATCTGCTATCATTGTGTTTGTGGGCATTCACCTTTTCATGAGAAGATCAAATGACTGAAGGAGAATAGCAGAAGCAACGAGGTGTTGATTCTAATATGACAAGGCTGTCAGATCTGATTGCACGATTCAATTTCAGGTTAATGTAATGGCCAATTTTCTTGTAACTTGTCTGAGGAACTAAATCCATTAATGGTTTTAAGTGGTAATTCGTTCAGTGTCTGAAACTCCAATGACCTACAGGGTATCCAAATTCAACAAAGAGATCATGTACTTAGGTTTAGTATGTATGCATAGGATAGCGTCTAAGACAATGCTAATCTACTGCAGCCGTCAAATAATAATATGTATTTGACTTCAACAAGATTTGTAGTTTTTATGGGTTATAGTTAGCTGGTGATTGGGATACCACTGATCTGCCTGAGCTGTAAAATAATGTATATACGACTCCAAGCTTTGGAGTTTGTATGAGCTGTAGTGCGCTGTGGATGTAACATTTGATAGCCCTTTGGCTTCTCATATATGTAGAGAGACTTAGTTTGCCAGATCAGCTGAAGCAAAACCATATGCAGCCAACACTTTGCAGAAAAATTCATAAATGATAGTTATTAATCTGTTGTAACAAATATTACCAGATTAGTTAGATTGTTGATGAAAATCTTAAATGTCTAACCTCTCTATTTCTCTTATAAATAGCCATTGAATGAACAAAATCGATCGACGTATTATTTCACTCAACCCTCTTTCTCATTTCTATCATGGTATCAGAGCCACTTGCCTAGAGCAAGCTCTCGTCTCACTGTCAAACGATAGTAATTTTTCACCATCTTCGACTACGGGCAGAAGCTGCAATAGACTTCTACCCATCTGCCATCGTCGCACTTCTGCCTTTTTTATCGGTCAAAGTGGATCGGCGACGATGGCGAGTGGGCTGAATCGACGAAACGTAACGAAAGCCCCAATCACTTCGAGGTCTACGACCGCAATGCCTAATTCTCTTCGACGGCAGCCGCAACGCCTAATCCTCCTCGGCGGCAACCATGGCCACTATAAACCCGCTCAGTTGCACGAGCATCAAGGCAGGCGATCGTCCCCTACTACAGCCTTCATCAGCCACTGTCGGTGTCGTCCCCTATCGCAGCACACTGCAAATCAGAGGACGATCCTTTGTTCACACCAGATCTACTGCTCCTCCTCTATGGAGCGATCACGAACAGAGGTCCGCCTCTCGATCCGATCTGCCCTTGCGAATCCGAGAAGGGAAGCCTAGTTGTTGTGATCTACTCGGTGCGCTCAACGATTCGATCGCTGGTGATGCGGAAGGGTCGGCGACAAGCGGCGCACCCATCGTCATTGAACTTTATGCTGCTTCTCTATTCTTGACTGAATTCTCTGCTGTTCTCCTCTGTTCCGAAGCGATTCAGACCAGATCTAGTGCTACTCCAGCACCAGATCGTCTCACCTGCTTCCCTTCGCTACCACCAGCAGCGATCCATCTTCAGGATCAACTATTGCTCAGTTGTTGCCACCCACCGCTGCCAACCTTGCTTCTGCTGCCGTGAGCAAGCCACGTAGCCATCGGCCACCGGCTCTTCTCTATTGCTGCAGTGAGATACGAATCTGCGGCATTGAACTCTTCTACTCCGTTGCTACAGTGAGACACAAAGTGACAAAAAAAAAAAAAGGACCCGACAATATTCCTTTACAATGTCTTCATCAACTACCTCTCCGGTTTCTGTCAATGTTATTACAGAAAGCTCCAGCACCTCTATGAGTACGAAACTGATCTCCATCAATGTTGCCATCCTCATTCCCTTCAAATTATCCAGAGGGAATTATGCTTCATGGCGTGCCCAATTCACTAATCTTCTCTTTGGATATGATCTGATAGGATATGTTGATGGATACTTCAGTTGCCTGCCAACAATGATTGATATCCCAGGCATAACAAGTCATGTACTAAATCCAGAGCATAAAATATGGCTCCGACAGGACCGTCTTATTCTTTAAGCGATTCAAGCATTAGTTGCTGGTTCCATCGCAACACTTATATCTTCATGTGCTACTACTGCCGAAGCTTGGTGCAAACTCCAAACTACCTTGGCAAATCGCTCGCGCACCTGCATGCTCGGTCTTCTCTCCAGACTTATGAACACCAAACAAGAGGGAAGTACCATCGCTGATTACCTCCAAACTATCAAGGTGATCATCGATGACTTAGTCTTAATCGGATATTATCTCAGTGATGATGAAGTTATCATCCACACCCTCAATGGTCTTGGGGCTGAGTACAACGAATTAGCAGTAGCAATTCGGGCACGTGACTCACCGCTATCATTTGAAGAGCTGCACGATAAGCTGACTGACTACGAGACTTACCTGAAGCACGAGGATAAGGTGACAGCTCAACCTATTACTGCCCAAGTAAGTCATAAATTTAAAAGGAAAAGCAATCAGTACTATCAGTCTACCAACAAGAGTCCCGAGCAGGAACCATCTTATCACAATCCAAGTGGTAACTATAGTACCCAACCATCTTGGCATCTTGCTCCCATGTCGGGCAGTAGCAGCATCCCTCATCACTAGCCCTGACATCTTGCTCTAATACCTCGAGGTAGCAGCTACAACTATCAACAACCTTGGTGTCCTGCTCCTATGCCTCAAAATCGGATTGTTTGCCAGCTTTGTGATAAGGTTGGTCACTCCGCCAAAGTCTGTCAATCTCGTCCACGACCTCTGCCCTAGGCATATCTCATTGCTGCCTCACTTTCTGATCAACACTCTTGGGTTTTGGGCTCTGGATCCTCTCATCACGTCACCACGGATCTCCAAAACTTATCATTTTCCAACAGCTATGGTGGTACTGATGACATCATCATTGGTGATGGTAAGTGACTTCCTATTACTCATACTGGTTTCACAAAGTTTACTTCGAATTATCTTCACTTTACACTTGGTGATGTGTTGTGCGCACCTCATATCAAACGGAATCTCATCTCTACCTCTCAAGTAATGTAAACAAAATAATACCTCTATTGAATTCTTTCCTGACCACTTTTTTTGTCAAGGATCTGAACACGGGGGCATCGTTAGTTCAAGGCCAGAGTAAAGATAATATCTACCGGTGGCCATCCACCTCTCTACCTACTACCTATTCTTCTGTTGTTGCTTCCATGGATGTGTGGCATCATCGTCTCGGTCACCCTTCTACCTCTACTCTATGAACGTTTCTTTCCCGTTATGCTCTTCCTTCATTTAAATTAGTCATATTATTTCTCATTCTAATACATGTCTTAGTAATAAAAGTCATCGACTGCTATTTGCTCATTCTTCTATTTCTTGCACACATCCATTTGAAGTTATATATACTGATGTTTGGGGCCCTTCACTAAGTATTTCTTTTGACAAATGCCGATTTTATGTTATCTTTACTAATTATTTTATCAAATATACTTGGTTTTATCCTTTTCAATATAAGTTTGAGGTCTCTACCATTTTTCTTACTTTCAAAAAAATGGTAGAAAATATCTTTCAGTCCTCTATCAAAATAATTTATTCTGACGATGGGGTGAATATCAAACACTAACATCACACTTGTTAGCATGTGGTATTCAGCATATCAAATCTCCTCCATACACTCCTCAGCTAGCTGGTTCTACCGAACGCAAACATCGGCATATAGTTGAAATTGGGCTCACACTTCTCCATCATGCTTCCATGCCAACTACCTTATGGTCTGCAGCCTTTTAGACCACCGTCTATCTGATAAATCATATATCTATTCCTGTCCTCAATAATCAATCACCATTTGAAAAGTTATTTCATCGATCCCCAAATCTTCAAAATCTTAGGGTCTTCGGTTGTGTCTGTTATCCTTGGCTACACCCTTATGCATTAAATAAACTAGCACCACGGTCAGAGCCTTGTACCTTCATTGGTTACTTCCTTGAACATAATGCTTACCGATGCTATGATCATTCCACTCACAAGGTCTTTGCATCTCGTTATGTTATCTTCGTGGAGTCTTCCTTTCCCTTTCAACAACACCAATCTACCACTGTATCAACTACTCCAGTGCATATGCATAAGTGGCACATGCCTTTCTCCACTGAACCGTCATACGAATCACCCACTCCAACTCCTGAATGGAGCATCCCTCCAAGACAACATCTTCCTCCCTCCTTCCTCTCTCCCTCTTCTGCTACCACTAACATACGATCGTCAGACACTCAACATCCGACATTTCCCTCGCCTCAGTCTACTACCACTACTGTTCCACAGTCCAACTCTCCCAGTTCTACTTCACCCACACTCATTCCACCATCACCTCCTAAACCACTTGGACATTTAATGACAACACGCTCTAAAAGTGGCATTTTCAAGCCCTGTCTGGTCCTTGATCTCTACATGGTTGTGACTCTCTCTGTTAAGACCTGTGAACCTACTACAATCACTCAAGCCCACAAGTCTCCTCATTGGCGTCAAGCTATATCTGATGAATATGATGTCCTACTTTATAATTCTACCAGGACACTTGTTCCGTATTATCCCGCACAAAATGTCATCGGGTGTAAGTGAGTTTTTTGAGTTAAACGGAACTCTGATGGATCTATTGCTTGGTATAAGGCCTGTTTGGTGGCCAAAGACTTTCGTCAACATCCTGGTGTTGATTTTACTGAGACATTCAGTCCTGTTGTTATGTCCATAATAATCCGACTGATTCTGAGTTTAGTAGTTTCAAAAGGATGGCGACTGCGACAATTTGATGTGAACAATGCATTCTTACAAGGAACTTTAACTGACGAGGTTTTTATGGAGCAATCTCCTAGTTTTATTCATTCTCAGTATCTGAAATATGTCTGCAAACTCCACAAGGCCATTTATGGTCTTGGACAAGCTCCAAGAGCTTGGTACATGGAACTTGGCTCCTTTTTTATGTCCATCGGCTTCTCTAACTCCAAGTCTGACACCTTCTTATTTCTCTGTCAACTACCTGGCAGTACACTATATCTTCTGATTTATGTTAATGATATTATTGTGACAGGTAGTAATTCTATAGAGGTCATAATGTTCATTAATCAGTTTGTCGCTAGATTTTTCCTCAAAGATCTCGGTCCCTTGACCTATTTTTTTGGGTGTAGAAGCAATGTCTACAACTTCAGGACTCTTCCTCTCTCAATGGAAGTACACTTAGGACTTATTAGTTAAGACAAATATGAAGGATGCAAATGCTGTCTCGACTCCTCTCTGTACTGGTGAATCGCTTCGGTTAAATGATGGCAGTCCTGTTACAGATTCTATACAATATCGGCAAGTGATTGGCTCCTTGCAGTATTTAACCCTCACTCGCCCAGATATCTCATTTGCGGTTAACAAGCTATCCCAATACATGCATAGGCCATCTGCCACACACTGGTCCACTGTTAAATGAGTATTACGATATCTTAAAGGTGCTCTTGACTATGGTATCATTCTCAACAAAAAATGTCTACTTCAACTTTATGCTTATGCTGACGCTGATTGGGTTGGGAACCTTGAAGATAGAACATCAACATATGGATTTATTATATTCCTCGGAGCTAATCCAATCAGTTGGAGTTCCAAGAAACAAAAGACAGTTGCTCGATCTTCTACTGAAGCTGAGTATCACTCTATTGCAACTGCAATTGCTGAACTTAACTGGATAATGAATCTACTCAAAGAGCTTGACATCTGCTCCTCTGCTACTCCTACAATATATGCGATAATGTGGGGGCTACCAACTTATGTGCCAATCAGATATTTTACTCTCGTATTAAACATATAGCAATTGACTTTCACTTTGTATGAGATCAAGTAATGAATCATCAATTATGTGTCTCTCATATTCACATAGCCGATTAACTGACGGACTCCCATATTACGGGGGCATGATAAATGATAGAGTTGTTAGCATCTCTTGTAACAACTAGTACTAGATTAGTTAGACTGTTGAGAGAAATCCTCAATGTCTAACCTCTCTATCCCTTATATAAATAGTAATCAGTGAATAAATAAAATCGATCAACACATTATTAGACTCAACCATCTTTATCATTTATATCACATTTAACAGTGCAGATTTAGTAATAACCATTTGGCAATCACATGACACTTAACAGTGAACTCATGTCACTTAGTCACTGTAGCTTCCTGCTTTTTTCACTGTATATTATTCACTCAGATGTTTGTTTGACTGACTCTATGCATAAATATGTAATTTCTTTAAAATATTCTATTTTGATAGTTTAATCTCTATCTACAATAACAAATCATAGTGTCTCAATTATTTGGGGTTGGTACACTGATATGGGTTTATGTAAGAAATAATAGTCTTAGCTAAATTAAGAGTCTTTAAAATTTTAAATTTGTTTTTATAATTTTTATTTATTTTTTTCATTAATTATCTCACGTCTAATTTCAACATGTATATGTATTTTAAGTATATTCCGTCTGAGTTATATCTAATTAAACACAGTGATCTTAGTATTCTCACCTTTGTAATGCGAACATCATATAGAGTTTGGACGCAAGCCTTATAATAATTTGCATTAATCTTTTAGAAGAAAACAAGTCACTCTTTGGAACTCAATATAGCAACATGTTATAGTGATCAGAAGAGAATAGTTTTGCTTTTGGCCAACGCCGGCGCCGCCATTGCGATGGAAAGTCAAACCCTGAGCTGCCATAAGGAACGAAACAAGACAAATCTCCTGTCGCAGATGGTCAACTCAACGTGGTTAAAGTAGAATAAGACCAACAAAATGATCGCAGCCTCATGCCGTGGTTGTTCCTCTGAGCTGACCATTCTCAGCTGAGCTGTTCTTCTATGAACGAAAAGGCCAAATTCGTACCCAGAGACGAACAATCCTTTGCGCTCGTATCTGTCATCAGGCCTGCCATCGCTGCCATCCCTCTCCTCGCCATCGTGCAGCGTTTGACCGTCGGGGATGGCGTCAGTGCTGTTCGGAGGGACGACGCAGAAGTGCCAGGCGTGCCGGAAGACGGTGTACTTGGTGGACCAGCTGACCGCCGATGGCAGGATCTACCACCGAGCTTGCTTCCGCTGCCACCACTGCAGGGGAACCCTCAAGGTGATTCCACTGTTCTTCCCTCTCTCTCTCTTTGGATGCCATCTAAATTTTCTTGTCATTCTGTCCGTGTTGGACTCTTTGTCTGCATCAAAAGATTCGGAAGTATTCTACTGGTAATTGGCTCAATAATGCATGAAACTATCACTAAGAAATATGTTTGATCACTGTATGTTGTTATGAGTATGAGTAGAAGTCATCTCTGTTTGATTGAGGGGTTTGAGAAATCTTATATATCTAACATGAATTTTCCATGCTTTCTAATTCTTAACGATAGACTAACTTGCCTTGTAATGATTGATTAAGTTGCTCGTTTGGTCTCTTATTTGTTTCTTTCTTGCAATTAGAATGTATGCCACTCAATTGTGTCTGATGAATAAAAGCAATAGTATCCCTTTGTTTTTAGGATGAATCATGATTTTTTCCGTTGATTTTTTTAGGTTTAGAAGATGTCACAATTATGAATATGACACTGACAATGAATACTAATCTCAACTGATTCAATAATCCTAAGCAAGCAACGGAATTTCTGTGCTTTGATTCGACATCAATAATTCTCTGAAACTAACTTAGGCCTCGAAAAGATGAATAGTATAAAGATAAAGAATGTACCCAGTACAAGAGGCTATCGCGATGCGGGCATACCCAATATAAAAAGAATGAACAGTATGCATTATGATAAATGGATATTAGTGTTTATTAATCTGTCAATAACCAAACGTGAACATGAAGAAACCATTTGTGAACTCTATATATTTAGCAATTGTTAGAAAGAAAGAAAGAAAGAAAGAAAGAAAGAAAAGAGAAAGAATCTATTTATGAAAACAAGATAACATCAACCGGAAGCAAGATAACATCACCAGATACATATGTAAGATGAATACATTGTGTTTCTGGTACATTTGTCTTACACAAGTCGATGAATGATGGTCTAATGGAAAACAAGTTTAAATACGAATTACTATGTTGGTAAAAAATTTGTCAGACTTAAATGACTGAAAAAGTCGAAGAAAAAACCCATGTTCGACACACATGAAATTAAGTAAACGTAAAATAGACATCGATAGATATAATCGATACAGAAATCAAGTTGCTTATTTGAAAAATACTAGCATTGCTCCACAGTTATCCTAGGTGTCTGATACCTAACAAACTCATATTCATTTAGCTTAGCACAAAATCTTTTGGTTGATCTCCTTGTCAATTAATTTCCATGAGTCATGTTGAGTGCATTCGAGATGAGAATGTATGTTGAGACAAACATATCTAGCTAGCATGAGGAGGCAATGAAGGTTTCATAATCCACAAGATGTTGCTACTCTGCCATTTACATTGGAGTCAGCTTCTTGCTATGAGATTCTATCAGTGTATCACTTCTTTGGCATCTCAGAATTATTGTTTGGCTTGGTTTCAAGATAACTTGCATATCATTGCAGATCATTCATTATCGACTTGTCTAACAATTCAAGATGAGCAACAAATAACTTTAGGTTATCGAAGTCCTCATCGAGGCCTTGTATTTATTTTTATGTTATGTATCATTTAGGCTGAGACATGTGGTAAACTTTTTGCTAATTGAGATACAAGACCAATCAATTCTATATGTATATATTTGTATATGGCAAACATGAATGGAATACTAATCTGATAAGGTTTTTCATATGTATATATCTGCGTTATGTGTACATTTGTGCGTATTGCGATGTGTGTATATATATAGCTCAAGTTCATCTTGCTATCTTGCAAATGCTCATAATGCAGTTCAGCAATTATAGCTCTATTGAGGGAGTTCTTTACTGTAAGCCTCACTATGATCAACTCTTTAAGATGACTGGCAGTCTGGATAAAAGTTTTGAAGGTATCTGATGCACTATGATAATTCCATGATACATTGTCATGCTTATATGCTGACAACATACTTGAATTGCTGTAGGAGCTCCAAAGTCTGCTAAGATAGACGGTTCTAGTGGTCAACAGGTACAGTGAGATCAAAGCAACTTATTGTTTCCATGCAATTATGCATATAACTTAAATACACTGATACTGAAATGATTTGGCACAGTTTTCTTAATTACGTAATTTTTATATGGTACAGGGTGTAACTAACAGCAGATACGCGAGTATATTTCTTGGCACGCAAGACAAATGTGTGGAGTGCAAGAAAACAGTGTACCCAATTGAGAAGGTACATCTGATATTTCATATTCTTTTTCTGAAACATGAAGAGGTGTCAGATTTTTATATCAGACTTCATTCTATTTCATATAGTCCCTCATGTTCTATCAGGATCCATTAATTTCATCTATTGGACTTAAATGCAAAGATTTACCAACAAAATAGTGTTTACTGCGATTTAACGTTTATGTGCAATATTTGTATTCCTCATTTTACTCTCTGTGCCATTTCACATATTCCTAAGTCATAATTTTGGCAGATGATTATCTCACAATACAATTGCATATTTTTTCTGCTAAAGAAGTTTCAAGCAGAAATATATTAGTAATTTGCAAAAATAACAGATTTAATAGTGTTTACTTTTAGAGAGGTGTGCCGAAGAACTATCCAATCATCAATATATAGTGGAGAATTCCCTCTTTATTTATATGTCATTTGATATGACTCAGAAGATCATATAGCTGGATTTTTCTCCCATTAGGTGAAAGTTTCTGAAAAGTTAGGAGATGTCGAACATCATTTCCTGAAGCCACATCATACAAAATTTTTTTAGAACATGTTAGAAGAAACCTGCTGGTAGAAACTCTTACACAGTTGATGGATTTGTATGACATTATCATTCACATTTAGCAACTCGACTAAATAATTTGACGTAATATCTGTTGAAACGACAGGACTCTTATCTATATATCCACATCTGATCCATACAAGATAAAAAGTGACATGTCTTCCCTGCTTTCAGGTGGCTGTTAATGGAAACTCTTACCACAGGCCTTGCTTTAGGTGCACCCATGGAAGTTGCACCATCAGCCCGTCCAACTTTGTGACACATGAGGGCAGACTCTACTGCAAGCACCACCATGCTCAGCTATTCATGACCAAGGGCAACTTCAGCAGCTTCACAAAAGTTGAAGAAGACAAGCATGAAGACATAATACTGCAAGTGCCTTCTGATCATGTTATGATTGAAGGTGTTCAAGTTTCATGATCTCTTTGGTGTTCATCAGGCTCTTGTGATTCTTCTTCCCTTGGCACAAACGCATGAAGGTCTGCAACAAGTTTATAGTAGCAGAAAGTGAAATTGCATCATTATTTGGATTCTTAATTTTTGGAAGAACATTAAGAATGGGGATTGCATAGATCAAGGGATGATTGTATGTTCAGATCTACTTAAAGGTGTGATTTGGGTATATCAACTGTTAATCTATCTTGCCTTAATACTTTCTTAAACCCAAAAATAAGAGTGGTTTTTGATGATGGTTATCTGTGTTGTTGTTGTTATGTAATTGAATGTCATGACATGTTTGACAGGACAATTGACCATTAACTTGTTGAGCCTACTAGTGATGCAAAATGCTTAAGTTAATTGTAGTTACCCATCAAGCCTTTGTGACATAATTCTTATCACACTTTTGGTATGAGGCTAAACCAGCATGTTACAATATACCTCACTTAAAAGACTTGATGTCTTTGTGGAAGGATATATCCTAAAATTAGATCCTAACATGGATGGTGTCTCATCCATGATACTTCATTTTTGTTATTATACCTAATACTAGATTACTCTAATATAATTTCTCAATTTATGCATGTTATCCTTACAGAAGGTTATGCTAATATTATTTATATTATTTCAATTTTATCATATCCCCCTAAGAGACAGGCACAATTATTACTTAATTCATTTCCTTTGAGAATAATGTTTGGAACATATGATTTAAAGTCTCCATTGGCACAGAGAAGCCCATGAAAGAAGATTATATGGCCATTGTTACTCAGATGATGTATTAGTTAAGCATCAACTGTTAAAGAAATTGTCAATCAAAATGAATAGACTGACATATGATTAAAAAAAAAAACCACTATTTTATTAACCCGAGTTTATAGAGATTAAACTTTTCGATCCAGTTAAAAATGGTTCTATAGAGATTTTGGTTAAAATTATTATCACCTACCTTTCCTGCTAACCTAGAAATGCTAAGCTAATGCAACAGATATACACAAGAAAAAGTGAGTTCATTAAATTTTTTTTTGTGGGATGAAAGGATTGAAATGAATTGAGCCAATCCCATAAAGAGCATGAAGAACAATAATTAAAGCGAAAAGAAGGGAAATTCATGTGTATATACTTATCGATAAGTAATTGATAACATCATTAAGAATTTAGATACATTTATGTTATTTTAAGGAAAAATAAAAAAGTTTCTAAGTCTTATTTTATTATTTTGGTTAGGTTCAAGTCTGAAGAAAATAATATTCCATGACTAACAACCCATTTTATTTTCAAACCGATTAATCTACTATATATATATATATATTTATATTGACATGAGTCAAAAGTCAAATGTTTTGTCAAGTCCTATTGGGATTAAACAACTTTGTAGTAATATTATTGATGGGTTTACAATGATAACTTGATATAACGATAATACAATTATTAACTTAAATATATTTATAGTTAACTAATTGTCTAGCCCAAAGAATGATCAAAGTCACATACATTAAAAACAATGATATGATCGGAATGCCTCAAATAGTTATAGTAAAATCTGACTTATCGAATTTTTATTTCTCCAATGATATGCGCATATCTAAGTAATTGTTACTATGCCATGCCACAATGAAAAAGTAATTTCTAATTTTCTTTTAAAGAAATATAATGTTTTTTTTCATTCCCATAACATAAACATAATTAGTTTTTAAGATTTTAAATCTATGATACATATAACATAAAATATGAATTGGAGCATCGGTTTTTCTGGAAGTATCAATTTGCCCTGAATAACAAATTTTGCTAGAAATTTGGGTTCCAGTTTTTCTTTTTTTTATGGACAGCAAAATATACTCCCCATTTTTGTTATATAGTGACCTATGACAAAAATGGCATGTTTTATACTCACTTTTATATATATATATATATATATGAGCTTCAAAAAATAGAAGTAATATAAACAAATTCAAATTATTTATAGGATAAAGTTTTAAGAATGAAAAGGTTTAGCACCAAGGTGGGACAAAAGTTCACTAGAGGTTTGGTAATCGATATTAAATTGGATATCAAATCCGAATCCGATAACTAATATTTTGATTTAATTATAATAATTTATTGGGGATTATACATGTGAATGGCACCATATCCGGCCTTTGAGAAATCCACATCACTCTCTAAAAAACTCTTTTTATGGTGATTTAGTCAACCTAAAATCGTTTTCTTTTTTTTTTTTTTTATAACAAACCACCAAAATGAGGATCCATACATACCCAATATCACGGATCGGATTCGGATCGCTGCCAGGTACATACACATTTAATCGGATATAGATCTATATTAGAATCCTTCTATTCCGATTTCGGGTTATCGGGTCCGGATGCTCTCTCTCAGGTGAAAGAACTCGATGGACCGTCACCAAATCCCTCCCGAGAGAACATGACTGAGCTAGGGATGGTGGCGGGAGCGGGGTTATCTTCTTCTTCCTTCCACCTTCTACACCTCCGGCCTTCTTCCACCTTCCGTAGCTTGAACCTACTGGTATCTCGAAAACCTCCTCTTATCTTGTCATCTTCTTCGCGGGCAGCCGCCAGGGCTCATTCTTTGGCGGGGAATTTCGAGTGGCACGGCTCCGCCCCCCGCTCCAAACGGGGCTCTGATGGATTCTGGGAGGATCCGGATGATGGATATGACAGCGAGTTGGAAGAGGTGAATCAAGAAGTTGAGGATGAGGAAGGGGAGGAAGTTAGTGGTGATGAGGGAGACTCTAGGACTTCCACTGTGTACCAATACGACGATCTCGTCAAAGGTTTATATACACTTGTCTAAAACTCTCTTTACCTTTCTTGTATTGGATGACGTTGAAGCGTATGCGTTAGGGTCCACGGTTCCGGGGGTGTTCCTTATCATGATTGCATCTTCATTATAGCGGAAAGATTGGATCTTGTCGTGCGAATGTTTTAGAGGTTAATGTATTCTTCTCGACTAGGATGACTGCTGGCTTAATTTTTCATACTTTTTTTGTTCTTCTGACTTTCGGCTCCTTTATTGACCAGTCACTTTTATTTTCATCATCAAAAGAATGTGTTTGATCCGAACATTATATCTTGATCTGGCATGTGGCTTGATGTCTAAGCTGCTTAGTCTGCAACATTAGCTCGTTTTTACGTCTATACTGTTGATTCAAAATATGCATCATTACTTGTCTTTTCAACTTCTTTATCATGTCAGTAATGCACTTCAAGATTCTGGCCAATTATGACTGTTAAATTTGGCAAATCTTTGCTTGGGAAATATAGACACGAATCAGTAGTGGTTACTTCTTTAGGCGTTCACTGTCAAAATTTCCATTTGTTTCTGGCTCATTATGAAAGAAACTTAATCTGCAATTGTTATGACCCAATTGTATAACTAATCAATCATTGATTTAGTTGAATTTGCACATCAAATACGAAATGGGAAATGGAAGAAGATTAATAGAAGATAACAATAAGACCAAATGCTTAACAAAATCTCCAGCACTGGATGATGTCGATGCTTGTGACTTTCAGTGTTGTATTCCAAACATGTACCTAGACCAT
Organism: Ensete glaucum; assembly: GCA_021527575.1. Classification (NCBI taxonomy): domain Eukaryota; kingdom Viridiplantae; phylum Streptophyta; class Magnoliopsida; order Zingiberales; family Musaceae; genus Ensete; species Ensete glaucum. Next base: position 22,046,348 of record CM038556.1, on the reverse strand, counting down.
CTATCACTCAGTGATTGATTGTGCTCTTCCATTTGGAAGAGATCTTGTTTTCCATCTTGGAAAAGCTCTTTCATTTTGTTTTTCATTTGAGTAATTTCTAGATCAATTCTATGAGACTCCATCTGGTTGAGCCTCATTTAATGGGCCTCCCCTTTTACACAAAAGTAAAGGTCGTGACCTTATATCGGCAAGAAGTAAGGATATATTTTGACTTTTATTGGATGTCATAAAATTTCTTCGCTATCTTGATTCAATCATTTGCTTATTTAGCAACTATAAATTTGTCTGTATTGATTCTCTTGCAGAAGTTGACCTGATATTAGAGCCAGAGGAGAAGGTTATTTTGCAACAGAACAAAGTCCCAGACCTCAGCAAAATATCAACTGTTAAGTTCTCCTAATTTAGAAGTATCATATCTAGAATAGTTGCTTGCATATATGTAGACTTTCTAGGTTAAAATTTATCAGAACTCTTTGCATATCTCAAATCTTTGGGACATCACAGCTTGTTGTTGTTTATATAGATATGCTACTGTTGCATAAAATGACATTCGACTGTTTGTTTTATAAAGAGAGAGTGATGAGAAAATTTATATCCCCCATAGTAGGTGATTCTTCACCTATAAGAATAAACAAGCTAATTTTTTCACATGCCTAACTTCTGCTACAGATGAAGTGGAACCCATTTCATAGTCTAGCACTGTCAGGTCAGATTCCCTTCATGGATAGACTACTTGAGGATGGTAATACAGAGATTGATTGTCTTGACAAGGTAATCTTCCCATTACTTTAATCATGTGCATAAATGTTTGATAAGAATAACCCTCCCTTCTATGAAGCATGGAACTTGATTAGGTTTCATGACACAGGATGGCTTCACAGCTCTTCATAAAGCTGTAATTGGCAAAAAGGAGGCTGTTATTAGTCATCTCCTAAGGAGAGGTGCAAATCCTCAAGTGAAAGATCCGGTAAGAGGAAAAACAAACTGCCACAAATCTTGCCATCATTATTGTTCAATTTAGATTAAGTACATTGTTGTCCTCTGTGATAGGATGGTGCTACACCACTCCATTATGCAATTCAAGTTGGTGCAATGCAAACTGTGAAGTTGCTAATAAAATATAAAGTTGATGTGAATGTTGCAGATAACGTGAGTTGCATCTGTTTTGCTGTATTTTTTGGTTATACATTCTTGTAACTATTAGCTTACTTTGCAAAATACTATACAGGATGGTTGGACACCATTACATGTGGCAATACAAACTAGATCTAGAGATATAGCAAAGGTATTGCTGGTAAATGGTGCTGATAAGACGAGAAGAAACAAGGTAATGGTTGGACTTGTTGATCTTTTGACCTTTGTGTAAATTTAAACGGGCTAAAAATGAACTGAAATTATCAACTTCCACGAATATTTGTTTGTAACTGCCGAAATTCTTGGAACCCTCTTGGTTTGGTACCATTGTAATTATCTTAAAATCAAACAATGCTTGTAGTATGCTTGTTTCTAGTAATTTTATATGTATTCAATTATGCATCAGTGATAAGAAACCAATCAGTTTTTGTTTTGTAAGATATAAAAACATATATATTCCTTGACATCAAGTTGTCATAAATTGTCTGGAGCAGAAAAATAAGATCCTTCTAGATTTAGGCCTGGTTAACACCTATGCTTGCAGAATCTCAGAACAATAATAGTACCTTTAGATGGTTAATTAATATAGTAGCAAGATGATACTTAAACACCTATGCTTGGAAAATCTCAGGAGAGAAATAGAACTTTTAGATGGTCAAGCAATATGGAAGCAAGATGATACTTAAAACACGTGAAACAGTTTTAAGCGGAAACCTCAAGTTTGGGAGGTTTTAAGAGACATTCTTGCAATCCTTGACACACATGCATGAGTAGGGAATGTAGAGATTCTTTATACTTGATTACAGGAGAATGAGTGGCAAATGTAGAGGATTTAGGATTCACTGCAATGCTTCGTATGGTAGATCCTTGTTCTTAATGTCCAGGTCATGAGAAATACAATAAAGAAATAAATGATAGAACTAGTGTTCATTTTGAAATTTATGTTATGTTACATTGTTAACTGCCTGTTGCTACCCAGCTTGGCATTGTGCAGGCAAATAATAGTCATCCAGATCTGGGTTGATGGATATGAATGAGAAACCCCAGCATAACAACTCTATAATGCATAAGCAGTCTGATTAAGTTCTTCCCAGACATTGTAGATATAACTGAAAACCTCCTATATAACTGTCATGATTGCAACCTAGCTCTATACTCGAGGGGTTTCTGTTTTTCCATTAACAGCTGCCAATTTTTTGCAGATAGTGATGGTGAGAACATCTTTTATTATTCGACATATACATTGTTTTGACTCAGTGATGCTAAAAGCTTTTTAAAGCAGTTTCACTCTATAAATTTTCTTTATTATGTTTTGGTTAACTGAGTGAACAATGTGAATATGAATACGTTTCAAGATAAATGACCTTTGCTTTTTGGTGTGATGTCTAGGATGGAAAGACACCTTTGGATCTAAGCTTATGCTTTGGGAAAGATTTCAAGTCCTATGAGCTAGCAAAGCTTCTTAAGCTTGTTCCGGCAAACAGGAATTTCTGATGCTTTCTGTTGGTGCATTTATTAATTTGGAAAGGGGATTACAGTAGATCTACTGGATTCACTTTAGCATCCTTTAATTTAGTTCTTCCTCTCAGATATCCAACTCATTGGGATGCCCTGTTCCAGAGATTGATGGAGCTGGTGGAGAGTTGAGTTCATGCTAATACACCAATATTCGAATACCTTCAGTATCCGTTTTATGCTAACAGAAATTGAGACAGTTGATGCCAATTTTGTGAAGCTATTGGAAATTTGGTGAAATGCTAAATTTGATCAAAGTCCACATATATTATGTATCTGCAGAGTGTGTTGTGTTGTATGTTCAAGTTGAATTATGGTAAAACAAACAATTTAGTGGAACAATTCCAAACCTCATGCTGAGCAATTGTTATTTTGTTGTTTTGTCAGGTCATTACTTCTCTGCAGAAGGCTTTAAGAGGATCAAAATGTTTCAAGATGGATTTGCTCCATCTTCTTGTGACCTTGAGTTACAAGTAAAAACTACTTAGTTTTTTTATTCAGGGGCATTCTTTTTAATTAGTTTTCTTCCGTTTAAGGAAAGCTTGACTATTATGAGTTCTCCTAGGATTTTGCGGGTCTTGTTAAGATTTTGGGTGATGATCTAGGGGATTGATAGGTAATTGTTTTGAATTCGACGACTCATTTGATTCTGTTGATCTTGCTGTAGGTACACACAAGATTCCTCATCAAACGCGCCTCTTAGATGGGAGGCGGGCCCTGCAAAGCTTCAAGCCCTCTCATGTCCGAAGCTATGGCCCCTTTGGAGGGCCTCAAGTGCTTGCAATTATTCTATTTATGGATCAATTCTGATTCCACACAAGTGGTCGCCTTTGTTTCAGGATTAAATCCAACCACTGGGTTTTTGAGATGTTTGTTTTCGGATATCCTACACCAAGACAAGCTGCACCTCTAAGACAGATTCAGAGTAGCGAAAGTTACTCACCTAATCCAATCGTGTAACCCAATTCCCATGTTTTGTGTGCTGCGGATGATCCAGGCGTCAAATTTCGATAAATATAGTTGCTTCCATGGCGACTTCCGTTTACTTTTGTCGTCCCTGAATTCGCCCCTGGCTGTGTAATTTCTTCCTCGCTTCCATTCGTTTGTGTTAGTGTTCCTTAATCTTGTTCTTCGTGTAGGCTCGGGACACTTAATGTTAGGAAAATAAAAAATATTGAATGTGAAATAATATCTTTTTCTCTTTTATGTATCAAAATGGGATTCTCATCAAAATTACTAACTTGTTATCAAAGGTAAATATTAACCAAGCAAGATAGATAGCAAATTAATAAATCATTCACAAAGTAGGTCACTAAATTTGAACATGAAAAACTCAGTGCGAGAAAAATCACGTGACCATAGTTTACTTAAAATTTCACTATCACCAATAATGATAATAAGTTTATAACGAAACTTCTTTAGAATAACTAGAAGATCACCATAACATCAAAAATATATATCTTGATTTACCAATGACATAACATCATCAAAATATATAGATCTCACAATAGGGAAATACAAAAACTCACTAAGTGGGTATTTTAAAAAACTATCATAGAGAGGATAAATTATAGATCATTACCGTTAGGATTGTAGAGCTTGCTGCAAGGATTCTCCATATAAAATTTGGGTCAAATCTAAGGAAGTTTTAATGTTCGATCTTACTAAGGCTCCCTCTCTCTCTATTCTTTTCTTTCTCTCCTCATTGTGCAGTTTCGCATGTTTTCTACCCTTGCCAACTTAAACTGCGCTGCCTCCACTTAGGTTAGGGTTTTCAATCTTTTTTTTTTTAACAAAACAGATTTGAGCTAAATACCTAAATATCCAGTCCAAGCCCACCTATGGGCTGCACCCACCAATTCTCCCCCTCCAGCTCATATGGTGGGTTGTACTAAGCCCGCTCTCCATCTACATGCTTCAAGTTTTTCTTTAGGCAAAGACTTTGTCAACATATCTGAACCATTCTCATCGATATGTATCTTTTCTAAGTATAATTCTTTCATCTCAAGCACATCACGAATCCAGTGACATCTTATATCAATATACTTGGATATAGAATGATATATTGAATTCTTGGAAAGGTGGATGACACTCTAACTATCACAGTAAACAGTGTATCCTTTATGTTTCAAACCTAATTCCTGTAGAAATTTTTTCATCTATAAAACTTCCTTACAAGCTTCAGTAATTACTATATATTCTGTTTCTGTGGTCAATAGAGCAACACGATTATGTAACTTAGACTGCCAAGAGACTGCTCCCCTGTAAAAGTCATCAAGAACCCTGAAGTGGATATCCTGGAATCAGTATCACTAGCCATGTTTACATCTATGTAACCCTTTAGCACAGGTTTACCAATGCCAAAACATAAACACAATCTGGTGGTACCTCCTAAATATCTTAAGATCCAGTTTACTGTTGCCCAATGTTCCTTACCAGGATTAGAGAGAAATCGGTTGACAACTCCAACTACATAGGCTATATCTAACCTAGTACAAACCATAGCATACATCAAACTGCCTACTGATGAGTAAGACACTTTGGACATTTCTTCTTCTTTTTTTCTTATTTGTAGGACATTGTTTTGAACTCAGTTTGAAATGACCTACAAGTGGAGAACAAACTGGTTTGGCTTTATTCATGTTGAATCTTTCAAGAACCTTTTCAATGTAGGTCTCCTGAGATAAATAACCAAATCTTTTAATTATTTCTATTATAAAGAATCTTTATACCACGAATTTGTCTCCCTGATCCTAAGTCTTTCATAGCAAAAGACTTACTTAGTTCCCTCTTAAGCTTCTCAATTTTATCAACATTATGGCCAATAATCAGCATATCACCAACATATAGCAGAAGAATAATATAATCATCATTTGAAAACTTATTTGTAAATACACAATAATAAGATATGGTTTTATTGTACCCTTAGCTCATCATAAACAAATCAAATTTTTTGTACCACTAGATGTCTATTTGAGTCCATATAAGCTTTTATTAAGCTTACACACTAGATTTCCTTTTTCTTTTACTTTTAAACCTTCTGGCTACTCCATATAAATTTCTTCTTTTAAGTCACCATGTAAAAATATAGTTTTTACATCAAGTTGCTCAACTTCTAAATTCAAGCGGGCAACTAAACTAAGAACAATTCAGATAGAGGATATTTTTACTACAGGAGAAAATATTTATTCAAAATCAATACCTTTTTTCTGATTGAATCCTTTCACAACTAGTTGTGCATAATATCTTTGTTGTGAGCTATTATTTTCAATCTTTAATTTATAAACTCATTTATTCTTGAGAGCTTTCTTCCCTATAGGCAACTTTACCAAGTCATAGGTGTGGTTCTCAAGCAAGGATTTTATCTCTTCTTGCATAGCTTTAACCTACTCATTTTTATGATCATCTAGAACAACTTCTTGGTAAATTTTTGGTTCTCTATCGTCAGTCAACATAACTCATGTGGATGATATCTTGTAGATGGTCATCGCTCTCTTATAGATCTTCTCAGTGGAATCTCATTTGGTGGTGGAGGTGCTTGCTCAGTTTATTCAGTTGGATCAACTTCATTAACTGTAGGAGTATCATCACTAACATTCTCCCTAACATCTTCTTGTTCATCTCCCCCTTGATCATCATGAACTATAGGTGGAGGAACTGGGCTCAAACTCCAAGGAGTATAAATAGAGGTATTTTGCTTCTTAACATTATCACCATCTTCAAATAATTGGTCTTAAAGAAATACGACATCTCTGCTTCTAATAATCTTCTTATTCACTGGATCCCATAATCTATACCCAAACTTTTTTATGACCATATCTCGAGAAAATGCATGCTTTTGTCTTATTATGAAGCTTGGATATCTCATCTTTAGGAATATGAACAAATACTTTATACCCAAAAACTCTCAAGTGATCATAAGGTATATCTTTCCCTTTCCACACTCTCTTTAGAACATCACCATTCTGAGGAACTGATGGAGAAAGATTTATCAGATCAACTATAGTTCTCATAACCTCCCCCTAAAAAGACTTAGGTAGCTTGGTATGAGAAAGCATGCACCTAATCCTTTCTTCAATGGTTCTGTTCATCCTTTCTGTCACATCATTTTGCTGAGGTGTTTTAGGAACTGTCTTCTTAAGCCTAATACCACGAAACCTACAATAATTTTCAAAAGGACCCTTGTACTCATCACCATTATCTGCTCAAACACACTTCAGTTTTCTTCCTGTTTCTCTTTCAACACTGGCATGAAACACTTTAAAAACATCAAGTACCTGGTCTTTAGATTTTAAAGCAAAAGCCCAAACTTTTCTAGAATGGTCATTAATAAAAGTAACAAAATAAAGAGCACCTCCAAGAGTTCTAGTTTGCATAGTACAGACATCAATGTGAATCAAATTAATGACATTTAATCTTCTAGATGATGGATAAGTATGAAAGGCAATTCTATGTGTTTTTCCAGCTAAGTAATGATCACAAGATTTAAGAGATGTACCTTACAACTTTGGTAAAAACTGCTTTCTAGCAAGAGTTTGAAGTTCCTTCTCGCTGATATAACCAAGCCTTTTATGCCAAAGATATATAATTTCATCCTTTTAGATTGTATTAATCTCTCATTTGTGTAGCTTAGCCTCCATAACATAAAAGGAGTTTTGCTGCTTTTCTCTTGCCATAACTAGAGAACCTTTAGTGAGCTTCCATTTGCTTTCACCAAAATAGTGCATAAACCCCTCATCATCAAGTTTCCCTATAGATATCAAGTTTAGACGAATATCTGAAACATGTCTTACATCTTTGAGTATCAACTTGCTCCTAATATTAGTCTCCAAGCAAATATCTCAAATACCTACAATCTTAGATGTATCACTATTTTCTATTTTGACATTGCCAAAATCACAAGCAGTGTAAGATCTGAAGAAATCACTATAAGAAGTAATATAAAAAGAAGCACCAGAGTTAATTACCCAGTTACTATCCTTAGCTGCAAGATTGACACATCCATCATTACAAATAATAACAATGTCACTTTCATCAGCAACTTTAGTAGTCTCTTTCTCATTTTTTTTTTTCATTTTGTTCTCTCTTCCAGAACCTACACTCTTTCTTCATATGACCTGACTTGTTATAGTGGAAACACTTGATATCTCTTTTGGACTTGGATCTTCCTCTATAACCATGTAGATTTTTGCTATGACTTCTTCCATGTCATTCTTGTTTTTCAATAACAAGTCCATCTAAAGAAGATTCTCCTTGTTATTTCCTTCTGGCATCTTCATTTAGCAAACTGTCTTTAACCATATCTATAGTTAGAGTCCCCTCTGGTGTGGAGTTAGAAATTGTCACCACATATGCTTTTCAACTTTCTAGTAAAGAGTTGAGGAGTAGCAATCTTTGTATCTCATCATCTATATTCATTTTCATAGTAATAAACTTATTTGCAAAACTCTGAAATAGGCTTATATGCTCAATAATATTACCACCATTTTTATACTTTAAAATGACAAGCCTTCTGAGAAGAGAAATTCTATTTTCCACTGTCTTCTTTGCAAAGAGATTTTCTAACCTCTGTCAAACAACATCTGCTCTGGTTTTATTAGAAATATGCTCATGCAGATTTATATCCATCCATCTTCTAATATAAGCAATAGCTTTTCTATGTTGCACCTCCCATTCTTTATCATCCATAGTAGAAGGTTTTGCTTTAACTTTGATGGGCTTATACAGATCTTTGTAATAGAGCAAATCTTCCATCATACGCCTCCAAGTGGAATAGTTTGATAAGTTCAATTTAATCATACCATCTGACTCTTTCATTTCAATCATACAAGAAAAATTATACCAAATAACCTGAGAAAAAACTATTGAATGTAGAATAATATTTTTTCCTCTTTGTGTATCAAAATAAGATTCTCACTAAAATTACCAACTTATTATGAAAGACAAATATTAACCAGAGCAAGATAAATAGCAAAATAATAAATCCTCTACAAAGTGAGTCACTAAGTTTTAATGTAAAAAACCCAATATGGGAAAAATCACGGGATCGTAGTCAACTTAAACTTCTACTATCACTAATAATGATAATAGATTTATAATGAAACTTCTCTAAAATAACTAGAGGATCACTATAATATCAAGAACATATATCTTAGTTTACCAATGACATAGCATTATCAAAATATATGGATCTTACAATAGGTAAATACAAAAACTCACTAAGTGAGTATTTTAGAAAACCATCATAGAGATTGTAGAGCTTAAATTATAGATCAATACCGTTAGGATTGTAGAGCTTACTGCAAGGATTCTCTATATAAAATTTAGGTTAAATCTGATGAAATTTTACAGTCGATCTTGCCAAAGCTCCCTCTCTCTATTCTTTTCTCTCTCCTCCTCACTGTGAAGTTCTCACATTTTATGCCGCCATCAACTTAAACTGCGATGCCTCCACTTAGGTTGGGGTTTTCAATCTTTTTTTTTAACAAAATAGATTTGGGCTAAATGCCCAAATATCCAATCTAAGCCCATCTATGGGCTGGACTGAACACATCTTGGTCGGACTCTGCTGTTAGATTTTATGTCGTGGACGAGGAGTCAACATGGCATGGATTGTCCAAGTTGGATTAGAAGACTCAGGAGGCTTGGTGGACTTGTCGGGTTTCACTGAGCTACGGCCCCTCGGCTTGGAGAGTTTGTTGGGTCGGCTTTGGGAAGCGGTTGGGACCTGCAAAAAGGCCTTTGTTGAGAGACCCTTTGATCAATTAAGTAGGGTCTCCACTTGGTGCAAGCAATGAGTAAGTCTTTTTGTATAGTAGTCATTATAGTCTTTTGAAGAACCTTCATCTGATGGCTAGTGGTAGTTCCATCTCTTCATTTGAGGATCACCATTTCAAAGTCTTTCAGAGGTGTCAAAAAAAAAAAAAAATCCACAAATAGTTCTTTGCCCTGTATAATCAACTTTATCTTTGAATACTTATTATTAAAAGTTAGGATTCACTCATTAGCAATTTTGACTTTGAATTTATCACAGTCTTCAATGTGATAAGCCAATCCGTCAACAAGCTTTCAGTCTATAAAATTATTAGTGCTACCAGTATCGATTAAAATAGTAACAGGTTGATATTTAATTTTTTTTTTAATTTTTATGGGTTGCGAGTTATAGTAGCTAGGTAATGCATGTAGTGTATGTGTGATAGGTTCAATATCTTCATCAGCATGTATACCTTCATGATCGAAGTCCACATTATTAATTTTTGATTCCTCCTTTATTGGTTCAATCATCAGAACCTAACATATTTGCATCGGTGTTTCTTACTCCATTTATCATCACAATGCCAACACAAATCCTTGGTGATCTTTGCTTGAGTTCTTCTTAGGTTAGTTTTCGGGTGTTCAGGTTTTGGCTGGGAATAGATGGGGTGGGTGGCTTGCTAATCATTTGTGGGTTATCAATTTTGTTCCGACAATACTCCCTGCTGATTTTTTCCTCATGCACGCGTGCAAAAGAGATCGCAGTTATCATAGTGCGGGGTTAGTCAGCTTTGATTCACAGCGAATGTCTAGATTAAATCCTTCGATAAATATTCCCACCAATTGTCGTGCAGACCAATCTCTAACTTGATTTGATAGTCGTTCAGATCTACTATGATATTCTTGTATTATAGAAATATGTCAGATTGTGGCGAGTTGCTCATCAATATTCTCATACTCAGATGGTCCAAAGTGATCATAAAGTCATCTCTTGAATTGCTCTCATAAGGGAACCCATAACAGATTTCGTACCAATTGTACTATTGGATTGCATCACTATCAAATTTATTTGAAACTACTTCTACCTCGGATTCTTCTGGAGTTCTGTGGAACTGAAAGAACTTTTCAGCCCATGAGATATAACTGGTCGGATCTACATCTTACCATCTTAGAAGTTTCACATTTATGCATGGGTAATTAGTGCCATATCCTTGGCTCCTTTTTTCTATGTCTTTAGATCGGTTTATTGTAAGACTTGAACCTTCATCCTATTAAAATTTGTTGGGTTTCTTTGATAGACTTCATTTGAATTTGTTGAAGAGTTCTTGTAGTATATTCTTCATCTGGGCTTCAAAGGCTTCAAATCTTATTTCCATTGAACTATCAGTAGTCATCTCATAAGATTATAGATCAATAATATTCAATTCCTATTTTTGATGCTGGGTCAAGGGCATCAGTTCAATCCTATTTGGTGTAGCCGTAAGGGAAGTGGACACTTATGGCAGTGAGGGATCGCTGCTGTCGAGGTTGTGGACCATGGTGCTATGACTTAGTAGTGTAGCGTTGAGCAACCAATGCTATTGGGAGAAGATGCTGGAGCAGGGGAGGAAGACAACAAAGGTGCTGCTAGGGGGCAAGAAGAAGAAATCATCGAGAGAGGGGAGAAGAGGGTGTTCCGCTAATCTCAACTGGGATTGGTTGGTGTTGATGACAGTTAGCAGTGTTGGGGAAGGGTGGAAGATGGCAGCAGTGATAATGAAGGAGGGCGACATCGGTGCCTCTGATGAAGGCGTAGGAGATGGCAACGGTAGAGCAAGGGAACATTGGCGGTGGAGGAGCAAAGAGGGAGGCGATAATAGCATTGATGGCATGTCTGGGACTAGCATTACCAAGGTTTACTGATGGTTCATTAGCCTAGGAACAACAGTGGCTGAGGATAAAGAGGAGATGTGGCAGGAGGTGACGGGGATGACCAGAGGAGGCGATGACAGCAGGGGCTTTGGGTGCGGCTGATGTGGCTGCAGGCGGTAGCATCGAAAACCAATGATGACGACTGCTGATTGGTAGAGGAAGAAGAGGGTAGTGGGAAGCAGTGACCAAGGAGGGAGCGACGGTAGCGAAAGAGGGAGCAACTGGCGATGTGGGCAGTAGAGAAGGAAATGGATGGCGGAGTAGGGGAGAAGAGGAAGAGCAAGGAAGGGACAATGGCTTGTGGTCAACATGACAGGAGGGTGTTGAACAACAACCGAGGACTAGCGGAAAGTAGGGTCGATGGGTATGGCTGACAAAGGTAGCACGATAACAGAAGTTGCAATGGGTGTTGAGCAGGAGTAGGGGAGAAGGGGAAGAGCAAGGAAGGGATAGCAGCTTATGGACAACGTGACAGGAGGGCGCTGAACAGTGATGGAGGACTAGTGGAAAGCAAGGGCGATGGGTATGGTGACGGAGGCAGTGGCAGCAACGGAATTAGTGGCGGCAAGGGCAAGGTGATGAAGAGATTGAGGGTGATGGTAGCGGTGGAGGAGGAAGCAGCTAGAGTTGATGGCAGCAATGTCAGGGGAGGGCACTGGAAGGAGGATGAGGGCAGGTGCAGGGGGTCTGACGACCGCTAGCTATACGCAATCGAGGGCTGGGCGACGATAATGGTTAAGTGAGGTGTGGGAAACTCGACGACAACAACAAGATATGCACGATTGCGGTGAGAAATTGCAGCACTACGACTGTAGTGCCCACTCTTCTTTTTCTTCTCCCTCTTTTTTTTTCTTTTTTTTTTACCGATGATAGTTACGGTGAGAAATTACAGTGAGGTGGCATATGAGGGCTAAGGAAGATGACAACGACGATGATGGTAAGGGCAACGATGACAGTGTAGATGGTTGAGGAAGAGATGATGTTGGTGGCAAGGGGAGCGGCGGAGATGATGAATAGTAGCAGCGAAAGTGCTAAGGAACGCTGCTCTGATACTAATTGATAAGAACCCCTAAGGTTCTATCGTGGATGGAGATAAAAAAAGGGGGATAAACGATCACTTCGAAAGACTCAAGCCTCCTTGATCTCTATAGGGGATCAGCCCTCCTTGATCACTATAGGGAATCAACCCTCCTAAGGTTTTAGCCAATAGGTTAAAACAAAATATTTTTTTATTAATTAATTAAAAAATAATTACAACCCTATTTATAGAGATTCTCAGCCGAATCTAACTTCTACTAGGACTCATAGGACTCCTAATCAAATAGATTATAACTTCTAGTATGACTCCTAATCAAATAGACTCTAACTCTTATTAGGACTCATAATCAAATAGACTCATATTTGATATGAGTGGACTGACCAACATAACTCAATGTAGAATATGACTCGATAAGGATCCAACCCTGTTAATATCCTATCAGACATATGCCGTCCACTGATTATTGATGCTATCGGCTCCATCAATTTCTCAACATTACATATACAACAAGACTATTAGTCCCTGATGTCATGTTAGAAATTGATATTTCTCTATTGATGTGTGGATCAACTATTTTGGGCACCAATCCAAGAATATTTTGTGCAGTTCCAATAACCAAATCTAAACATGCCATCGTTATGGTGTGTGAATTGCCTAGAGTGTCCAAAACTATAAACAATTAAACTCTGTGAATTGCCAAAACTGAAGATCTTGTTAGCTAAAATTGTGATTGCATAGAAATAGCTCCAAAAAATTGCGGTTAATATGTGAAGAAATTTTCTAAGCACTTGAAGCATCAGAAAAGTAAAGGCAATCCATCCGATTATGGTGTAGGAACTAGAGGCTTTTGTTAAGTGTTTCATCACTGTTTTTTGCAGAATGATCATAACGTAGAAACTTATATTGATTTCAGTAGCTTTACACCAGTAAAACCAATGGACGTTCATCAACAGCTTCGCTATTTGATCCTGATATTTTTGACTTTTTAAGGTTCTCTGCAGTCAGTACAATCGCATTGATACACCAACTCTTTTTATTCTTCGCGTTCGAGGAGTGTTACAGTCGATCGATTATCAGGAGAATATTATACTGCTAATCGGATGGATTGTTAAAAAAAAAAAATATGTATTTCCTTCCGATTATGCTTGCCATGCACATCTGATAACTTTGTGGAAAGATTAGATATACATATCTTAAATCCTAACTTTTTTTTTAAGTTTACAGTTTAAATATTTTTTCTTTTAACTTAAACTTTAACTCTTTTAACATAAATTTGATGATTAAAACTGAAAAAAAAAACAGTAACGACAGTAAATATGATTGAGAAAAAAGAAAAAACAACAGACAGAAAAATAAGGTAAGTGAAAAATAGAAAAAGACAAGAATAATATAAAAACTATTTTCAATCATCCAAATAATATTCTCACCTCATATTGGATCAAATTTATAATGAATTCTTACTGTTGTTAGTTGGAGAGGTTTTGATATTATGCATAGTAACATAATCCTTGTATCTTTGTTATTATCTTGTGATTATTGGTTAAGTTTGAAAAAGAAATTTTGAGATGTGTATTGTGATTATTGCTTAAGTTTGGAAAAAAAGTTTTGATATTTGTATATTCAATATTTTTATAATGAATTTTCTCTGACTTGCCATATGGTTTTTACCCTTCGAGTTGGAGGGGTTTTTCGTGTAAATCTTAGTGTTTTATTTTATTATGATTTCTTTTAATTCCGTTGTATGTTATGACCTGCTAGTATTTATTTATATACATGTTCCTTTTTTTATCCCATCAATTGGTACCAGAGCATATTTTGGTGGTATTTAATTTTTTTTTCGAACATGAAGGTCATTAATATTTCTCACATGATTAGCTTGAATGAAAATAATTGGATAATATGAAAACCAAGAATGAAAGATCTCTTGTATTGCAAGAATGTGTATGAACTTTTGCATGGGGATAACGCAAAGCTCACAACCATGACAGATGATGAGTAGAAGAGATTTTGAAAAATGATTGGGTTCTATCAACAATGGCTCGATGACTGTGTCTTTCACCATGTTTCCATTGAAAGATCTGCATACTCTCCTTGGAAAAACCCGAAAGGTCTCTATAAAAGAAAAATGAGTGGCAACAAAACTTTCTTGATCAGAAAACTTGTGATCCTGAAATATAAAGATGACACTTCTATTGCTGAGCATTTGAATGAAATGCAAAGTATCACTAACTAGTTATCATATATGAAAATGTCTCTTGATTATGAGCTACAAGTATTGTTATTTCTTAATTCATTATCAGAAAGTTAGGAGACACTAGTGGTTTTCCTTTATAATTCTACACCAAATAGTGTTATCACCATGAGTCAAGTAATATGCAGTTTGTTTGAACGAAGGGTTAAGGAGAAAGAAGTCAGTAACATCTAAGACAGATTCATAGGTAATTATCTCAGAGAACAAAGGAAGGTCAAAATCCATGAATAGAAGTGGTTAAGTTAAGATCAAGAAAAAAGTATTATTTGCTATAATTGTAGTGAGAAAATATATTACAAAAATCAACATAAGCAACCTAAGAAGAGCAAGAAAAAGGAGAAAGAAGTGGAGCCTACAGAGTCAAAAGAGAAAATCATAACTACAGTACAGGGTGGTGACTATTTGATTTTCTCTACTTCTGATGATATTCTTTCTTATGTGTGTCAGGATCGAGTGGATAAATGACACAAGTGCTTCTTATCATGCTACACCACGGAGGGAGTTCTTTGCTACCTATAGGTCTGAAAATTTTAATATTATCAAGATGGGTAACCATGACACAACAAACATTATCGACATGAGTGATATCTATATAAAGACCAACCATGGTTACAAGTTGGGGCTTAAGGATGTGAGGCATGTGATTGACTTAAAGCTAAATTTAATTTCAATTGAAAGGGTAGATGATGAGACTTTAATATTAGATTTCGCAAAGGGCAGTGCAAGCTCAGTAAGGGTTTTCTTGTTGTAGCTAGTGGGAAGAAATGTCACACTTTATATATATTACAGGCTAAAGCTTGTATTGAGCAATCGAATGCTATAAAGGAAGACTTCAGCATGGAGTTATTGTTGGTTACAGTTGCCTTACAAGCCAATCAAGTAAGTAATGACACATGTAACATGTTGTACAATCTTTTTGCATTATACTTATTGGCATATTCTCATATTATACTATCTGTTGAATACATATATTGTGATATCCTTGGTTCTGTGCAATATGAATTAGATTGTGATAAGATCATGATAATGAGACTGATTTACCTTTAAACACAGATCCTAAATATCGATCATATGTTGCTCGAGAGGGACATCAAAACAACTGGACAGACTAGTGTACTATATACCTGTCCATTTGATGGAGATGGTGATTGGACTCTAGTAGGGCTGAGTCATAATCACCCTAGAAGTAATCAATAAGAATCATATAAGATTGTAATAAAACTCCACCTAATCACCTCTATCCTATAAAGAAGTGTGGCTAGGATTTATTTTAGGGCCTTAGGGCTTCCTAGTCGCCACCCCCTTTACTGGGCTGGTCGACTAGAGTTTCTAGCAGAGGGGCATGACTTGTGCAGCCACTTAGGCCACCGCCCCCTTTATTTAGGCATGACCACTATAGGGGGGCAAAAGGAAAAAATTACTTTAGAAGTACCCCCCTAGGGCTAGGGTTTTGAGCCCTATATAAAAACTTGTAGCCTCTACCTCTTTTCATTAGGTAAGATCAATCTACAATTTAATCATATGACCAACTACTAGGAGGGAGGAACCTCTATAGTGTTCCAAGGGTTGATCCTTCTTAAAGATCAAAATCTATAGAGCTCATTCTAGGGTTCTATCATCTGGTATCAGAGCAGTGTTCATGCTACTCTTGCTGCCATCTCTGCCTCCCTCACCTTTCCAAGTAATTCTCATAATTGCTACAACACACGCCTCTACCGTCATTCCCAAGCCACATATCAAATTAATCTGTTGTTGCCCCCTGCATTTGAAATTGAAGATTTGGTATATTTTCATCACCCATGCCTATTTGCAATTACTATTTGTTTACCTTACATATTTGAGAAATTTTTTCATATTTTTCTTGCAGCAAAATTCTACCATCGTAAACGTTATCATCGTTGCGAAGGGGAAACGCTGTAGAAAAATTTTAGTCGATTATTGCTTCTTGAAACCAAACTTTTGCTCATCCTTTTTGGCTAAAAATTTTACACAAATTCATAGATCATATTAGCTTTCATCTAAGATTGATTTCTAGAAAAAAATTCTTCTTAAACTAGACTTATAGCTGCAATTTCTCATCGCACATTGCTAGAATTTTACGATGAAGAATCTGTCTTTCGACTTTTCATCCACTTTTCTACTGTTATGGTGTCAAAATTTTATCAAACTTATTTGCTAATATTACCCACATCTGAACCAAGGTTTTGTGATAAATTTATGCATATTTTCTTTGGGTTTTTCTCTAGAATTTATGTCGAGAATTTGTTATTTCTCTGAAGCAAATTTTGTTCAGTAGAACTGCACATATATAGCAAACTTTCATCGAATCCGATTAGATTTTTGCTGCTACTTTTCTAGATTTGAAACTCTCTTTTCCTCATCTTTATTCCTTACCACCACAATCCCAAATTTCATAATTTTTGGCTGAAATTTTTATTGAGAAACCGCTGTTTCTTCAACGATAATTATGCTTCTGCAAGGCAACATACACTACAACGAACTTCGTCGAATTCTATCAAAACTTCACTGTCATCTCTACCAGATCTGAAATCATCTTTCCCTAACCTTCACTCTCTACCATCACAGCCCCAAAACTCTATCAAACTACAGCTTAAACCTACCAAAATTAGCCATAAGATAGCCTAAAATTGCAGCCTTCTATAACCAGCACCTATTCACAGCATACCCCCACCGATCCCTATCAAATCTCTACTACCAGCTATCCCAGATCCAAAACCCTTTTCTTAACCTTCATCCACTACTATCATAACCGTAAAACCATATCAAATTGCAGCCAAAACTCTACAAAACTGTAGCCCCAAATCGTATCCAAAACAACCACCCAATCTCCCTTATCCCTTTAACCGCAGCATGCATCTCTCGCTATCATCTACCTTCATTGCAATCAACAACAACTTGATCACGTCTAGTAGCGATCCTTTACTACACAATGCTACCAATAGTAACCTCTAGCTACCATCCTTCTTGATCACAGCCAACAGCGATCCTTTGCGGCAAAATGCTACCAGTAAATCTTTCTGCAATTTGTCTAGATCGCAGCCTGCTGCAATCTTTCACCGTCAACTATCTTGATCACGACAATCAATGAATTAAACACAACTGGTAGTAGTCTCTCACTCCATACTACTGCTGCCCTCCTCTACAATAGCCGCTCACATTGTTGCCACATCTTCCTCCTATTGCAGTTGCACCCTTATTACAACCAATGCCACCTGCAGCCACAAAGTCGCAACACAAATGCAGCCTACGTAGTTGCTGCCCTCTTCTTCCTCCACCATTATTGCTACCTTCCAACTTAGACTCTTGGTTGCTATCTTCCTATAGATATCAGCCACCTGAAAAATCGTAGCCTCAACGATGTTGCAACATCACCGTAGAACTGTAGTTGATGTTACTATTGTCATCTTCTTCCTCTAACCGTTGCTGCTACCCTTGGCTGCCATTCTCCACTCAGAGACTTCACCATCATAGCCCCGACATTGCTGCCATTTACTACATTCAACCTAAAGATTGCAGCAACACTCTTCAATTAATTTATTTGACAGGTTAAAGATCCTTATGTCACGCCATCGGTGGGCTTATTCGAAGCCAAACTAGAGGCTTTCGAGATGCGTATAGATGTTAAATTATGTGCTTTCTTCGAGGAGTTTAGATTGGGCCAATCATCGAGCCCAATGAGACCATAACGTGGTATAAATTTAGATTGTAAAAAGAACCCATCGGATATAAAAAGCAAGGATAAGACACGACAACCCTACACCTCGATGACGTCAATCTTATTTGCACAACTTCAAGAAGGACACCCTAATCAGGATACTTAGAATATGAGAGCCACATCCCAACCAAAGCATATAAATCTTCAACACCAATAAATTATAAGAACGTTAACGAAGAACTAGTGATGATCTATCAAACCTACACCATCCAAAAGTACTAAACCAGGTTTAAAAGTTTATATAATCAAACTTACAATTGGTCTGAAAAATATATATTAAGGACTTTCATTAAGGGCTTGAAGTTGGAGATTCGGGAAGAAGCTAAAGTGTGACTACCATACAGACATAAGGTAGCCATCTCCTTTGTGCGACATCAAGAGGAGCGATTGAACTATAAAGCCCAAAAGACTAGGGTCACTCCTCAACTAGCGGCACCAAAGCTTTCACCTCCTTCTACTGTCAGTCGACCCACTCAGCCTAAGAATTAACAAGAGAAGACTCTCATGATGGATTGATAAAGGGCTTATGTAGGCATTGTAATAAACTGTGGAGCCTAGAATATCATTATAAAAAAGAGAGACTTCTGATGATCATGCTCACTAAAGAACCCAAACTTGAAGATATGACTCTCGAGCCCAAGGAGAAGGATACACCACAACCGGCCACATGTACGGTCCCTACCTTAGTCGGCTATACAAACCCGTAGAAATTGAAGATCAAAGGGTTTCTTGAGCAGTAGCCCGTTATCATCCACATCGACACAGGGAGCACACACAACTTTATGAGTAGCAAGGTTATTACTCATTTGATGCTTCAAAAAGAAGATTATAGTTGGTTCGAAGTCAAGGTATCTAATGGCCAAATTATGAAGTGCAACAAGAAGTGCTCGCGGCTAAAACTAATTCTACCGGGTCAAGACGTAGTTGCTAATTTTTTCCTCCTCCCTCTCAATGATTTTAATATAGTACTCAACATAAATTAGTTATCCATGTTGGGAGACATTTTTTGAAATTTTTCGAAGCTAATCATGAAATTCTTCAGCAAGGAAAACAGGTAGTGCTATGCTGGAGCCAAGCGACTGCAATCACAACACATCACTTGGAGAGGGTACCCAAAGAAGAATCCAGTAGCTCCTTAATTCAAATTCAAGAGTTTTAGGAGATTAAGCTAAAGGAGATTGAAGATTAGAACCCTCTCCCACAGCTTGCTAAAATTTTAGGCACCCCCACCAAACCGAGCCGACTACCTCCTCTGAAACTGGCTGACCCCCCATGCTTAACTAGCCAAAACTTCTACTAGGTATTGCTTGACCAGATTGCTACTCACAAAAGATCAAAGATAAGAGAGTTGCCCAAGAGATGACAGAGACATGAATTATTTGACCATGCTTATTTCTTGCTACGACACATCCCTACATTCTTTTCCCAAGGGATAAGTTACTTCTGAAGTGTTACATCCCACCGAACTAACCGTAGTTGCTGATGTAGCACTTCCAGATCTCAAGTGACTTTCACGACTTTCCCGAGGATTGGACCATAATGCTCAAAGACCTCCTTGATGATGACTTCTGATCAACGACCTAAGACCGCAAGAAAATTGAGCCCCTCTAGTGGCAAAATCAGAATATGAGAAGGATCATTCGCAGATCTCAAAATATCATCCCCCTCACTATAAAGAAAAATGCACCACCTTAGCCGAGTGGAACTATAGCCCTCACGACCACGATATTATCCACACCAAGTCGTAGCCAGATATTTATAATTGGGGCAAACACATCCAGAGATGGGATCAACGTCACCCTTATACAAGATGATCGATTTCTAATTCACACAGAGGCTTTTCTCACACTCCACACGAGGTTTTTAAAGGGGATACTCATTGCTACCAAAATTAAAATTTGGCTAGATATAGGTCCATGGTACGAAAGAGGTGTAAGCCCAGAAGAATTACAATTCATGCTCACACTAGATTGGGCTCTCATCAACTTAAACTATACTAGAGGGCAGTCACCATTCTAGAAGAAATATTGGCTATTACTAAAGACTAACCATATGACAGCATATGTAAAAAAAGGGCCTCCCAATAAACTTTAAAATAGATGAAAAATTAAAAATTAAGTTTTTCTACACCTCTAGCCTGATTAATAAGAAACTCGAGCTGTAAGAAAGTGATCTCCCTATTTCTTTGTGCCTTGTAAAATTAGATATTACATTGGGGCCCTAACCCGGAGATCAGATTTGTGCACCAGATTAAGATTATAGTTAATCTTCTAGATATTCCACCTCAAATGAAAATTTAAAGAAGACGAAACAACCTAAATCCTTCTAATTGACACTCAAGCTAATGAGGAGGCTAAAGAGTTGATGATCGCATGAGAATCATATGAGAAGCTGAAGACCTGGTTCCCAAAGTTTATTGATTCTTAGCCTTGAGGACAAGGCTGATTCAAAGAGGGCGGGCTTGATAGGACTCCAACAGGGTTGAGCCCTAATCACCTTAGAGGTAATCAATAAAAATCTTATGAGATTATAATAAAACCTCATCTAATCACTTTTATCATATAAATAAATATGGCTAAGATTTATTTTAGGGCCTTAGGACTTTCTAACCGCCACTCCCTAGGCTAGTCGGCTAGCATTTCTAGCAGAGGGGCATGACTTGTGCAGCCACTTAGGCCGTCACCCCCTTTATTTAGGTATGTCAGCTATAGGAGGGGTAAAATAGAGAATTCACTTAGGAAGCACCCCTATAGTGCTAGGATTTTGAGTCCTATATAAGCTTGTAGCTTTCACCTCTTTTCATTAAGTAAGATCAATCTACAATTCAGCCATATGGCTGACTACTAGGAGGGAGGGACCCCTATAATGTTCCAAGGGTTGATCCCCCTCAAATATCAAAATCTATAGAGCTCCTTCTGGTATTCTATTAGGTAGCTGGTCTCATAGCTACTTACGTTGAGACACTAAGTATACAGTGCAGTTGCTCATTGAAGAATGAGTTCACTTATTGATCCGCTTACAGAATGCCGGATGGTTAATAATACCTATCGTCAGATAGCGATTTCGTAGTCCTAATTGTGTGTCTAGTCCTTAGACTTAGAATACTAAGGATGTCTTGTTTGAGTACTTCTATTGACAACATATGATATATAGAAATGAAAGAAGCTCGATCTTAAGGTGGTTAAGATTTGGGGCTATCTTGCCCATGTTAAAAGACACAATCCTAACAAATTAGAATTAAGGACGAAACGGTGTACATTCATGGGATACCCTAAGGAGACTTTGTCGTATTATTTTTATCATCCCAAGGACCAAAATATCTTTATTGCCAAGAGAGCTATGTTTCTTGAGAAGGAATACATTCTTGGTGGAAACAACGGGAGTGAGTTGGAGAACCTAGCTCAAGCACCACTCCGGAGTCTGAGTCTATTCAGGTACCTAGCCCATAAATTCTAACTTTACATAGATCTAGTAGAGTATCTCACCTTCCTGAAAGATATGTGGGACATATCAATGAAGAGGACTCTCAGAATGTTGATCCTTAGACTTACGAGGAGGCTATTATGAGTATAGACTTTGAAAAGTGATAAAAAGCCATGAATTCTGAGATGAATTTCATGTACTCAAATACTTGAGGGTATTGTACCCATCGGCTGTAAATAGATCTTCAAGAAAAAGATCAAAGTGAATGGAAATGTGGAGAACTATAAGGCAAGGCTGATGGCTAAAGGATATCGTCAAAGTCAATGAGTTGACTATAATGAAACCTTCTTACCTGTAGCCATGCTATACTAAATCAGAAATCTTTTGGCTATTGCAGTATACTATGATTATAAGATCTAACAGATATATATGAAAACTATATTCCTCAATGGTAACCTTGAAGAAAAAGAGTATATGATACAACTAAAGAGATTCATATCCAGAAAGAGTCCAGATAAAGTGTGCAGGTTGCTCAGGTCCATTTATGGATTGAAGTAAGCTTTCCGAAGTTGGAACATAAGATTTGATGAGATGATCAGATCTTATAACTTTGTTAAGAATGAAGATGAGCCTTGTGTGCATAGGAAGGTAAGTGGGAGCGCTATCACCTTCTTGGTGCTATATATGGATAACATCATAATCATTGTGAATAATATAGGAATACTTTCCATAGTAAAGGCTTATCCAGAAACTTCTCCATGAAGGACCTAGGGGAAGCATCATATATTTTGGGGATCCGGATCTATAGAGATAGATCGAAGAGGATGCTTGACTTGTCTCACTCCAGATACATAGACTCTATTGTCAAAAAGTTTGGTATTGAGAATTCCAAGAGAGGTCTCATATTGATAAGGCATGAAATATCACTTTCTAGGAGTATGTCCCTAAAGACTCCTAAAGAAAGGGCAGACATAGATAAAATATCTTATGCCTCAATGATAGGGTCTATCATATATACTATAACTATGTACCAGGACTAATATAACTCATGCTCTGAGTGTCACGAGCAAGTATCAAGTGGATCCATGTTTGGAACATTAGAAGATAGTAAAGTGTATCCTTAAGTACTTGAAAAGACACTAAGGATTTTTTACTAGGATATAGAGAAGGTAGCCTCTAGGTTAAGGGCTATATGGACTCAAGTTTTCAATCCAACATTGATAATAGCAACTAAAACTCAAGGTGTTTTCACCCTGAATGGAGGAGTAGTAAGCTGAAAGAGTTCCAAGCAAGATAGTACTACTAACTCGACTACAAAGGCGGGATACATTACTATAGTAGAGACAATAAAGGAAGGAGTATGGATGAAGAAGTTCATCAAGGATTTGAAAGTTGTACCGAGTAGCGTAGAGTCAATTCCCATATACAACAACAATAATAGAGCGATCGCTCAAGCAAAGGAACCCATGTTTCATCAAAAGTCTAAGCACACTCTAAGGAGGTTCCACTTAATTAGAGAGATCATAGCTTAGAAAGCTATAATGGAAAGAGTTCTATCTGAAGCTAACATTGCAGATCCATTGACAAAGCCGCTAGCTCAAACTGTATTTGAACGTCATAGGGGTTTGATGGGGATCAGACATATAGATGATTAGCCTTAGGTCAAGTGGAGATTGTTGGTTACAGGTGCCCTACATGCCAATCACGTGAGTGATGACATATATGACATAATACATAATCTTTTTACATTATAATTATTGATATATTATTATATTATATTATCTATTGAATACATATATTATGATATCTTTGGTTCTATGTAATGGGAATCAGATCGTAATGAGATCATGAGAATGAGACTGATTTACCTTTAAACATCGATCCTAAACAATCTCGATCATAGATTGCTCGAGAGGGATATCGAGACAACCAGATAGAGTGGTATACTATATACCCATCCATTTAATGGAGGCGTCTGTTCTAATAGCCACTTGCGTTAATTTACTAAGGATATAGTGAAGTGCTTCTAAAAGAATGAGTTCACTTATAGATCTGCCTACGAAATATTAGATGGTTAATGATACCTATCATCAAACAGTGATTCCGTAGTCCCAATTATGTGCGTAGTCCTTAGATTTAAAACACCAAAGATGTCTTATTTGAGTACTCATTTCTTTCACACCAGACTTATAGGTTTGGAAAGTTACTGATCTGATACAGTTGGTTATCAAGATTGGTATCCAACCTCACGAAGGCAATTGAGTGTCAACAAAGGATCATCCACTCTCAGTATCATGAGAGAAATATCCCATGCATTATCGCTCGAACAAATCCTCGATCAGGGTCATTCCGATTGAGATAGAAGGAGTTCTTGGGGAGAATCTGATTAGAGTGATACTCGGATGAATTTCATATGTGACCTGACAATACCATGTAATACACGGTCTCTGGGATATTAGATGGATAAGAGACTATAGATATATGATAACTGAGGACAGACATGTCCAATGAATAAGATTTTATTTACCATCTGGGGACTATGGCGTAGTGGCCACGTACGTTCATAGTCGATGAGTCAAGTGAATTATTATAAGATAACAATTCATAGGGTTAGAAGGAGTTTTGATAGGAAGGACTAATGGCCAACTCGGTATTGGGCCTAGAGGGTCACATACATATAGTGGATGCTTTAGCGAATAGAGAATTATATATGAGTTATCCAATTAGCCCTTATCTCATTGGATAAGACCCAATATTAATGAGCTCCTTGTATGAGGCCTAACTAGAGGCCAATTGAGATTATTGGATATAGATCCAATAATACAAGATTAGTAGTAATTGGATGGAGATCCAATACCCATTAAGGCAAGATATCTAGGGTTTTTGGTAGTTCTCTATAAATAGGAGGTAGGGGCGACACATAGTTGATAGACTACATCTCGGTCACTCCCTCCTATTCTCCTCCTCTCCCTCACCTTCTCAGCTGACTAGCCTCTCTTAGGTGTAAGAGGGCAGTAAAGAAGATATAGGATCTTCTTTCATGTTCGCTGTGAGAAGATGTATAAGAGTTGTGAGATTTGTGGCTGTGATTAGAGGAGTATCACTACAGGGATCCATCATATGAATACCGCTAGAAAGAAGAACATTTGGCCTCTTTCATCGTCTCCATTCAGATTCAAAATTTTAGGGATATACGATCTCCCTAGGTAAACACTCTCTCACATGTTACATTTTTAAGTTTTATGACTTTTCGCGCACCAATCTTTGCACGACGATATGAGAAACCAATTTTATTTTGATCTTATACTGTGCATGTGATGCTTTGCTTGGTTTCCCAGTAGTTGTGGCATAGGTGACTAAGACACATGAGTGAGAAGGGGCTGTAAGTTTTTTCTAAGAGAGAGGTATTGTCAAACCTCAGAGGTACATGTATGAACCCTTGTATTGATTGTTTGGGTGGCAAACAACATAGAGTTTCCTTTATTAGTCCTACTTTGTCTAGAAAAATACATGTCTTGGACCATGTTTATACAGATGTATATGATCCTATGAGACCAAAAACTCTTAATGGATCTATTAATGTTCTTGGTATTAGCGGTGCACATTATTTTGTCACTTTTATAGATGACTTTTCTAGGAAAATTTAGGTCTATACTATGAAGGCCAAAGATTAGGTTATTATTGTCTTCAAGAAGTTTCATGCCATAGTTGAAAGGGAGATAGAAAGATAATTAAAATGCATAAAATCTATAATGATGGTGAGTACATAGGATTGTTTAAGGATTATTGTAAGTCACATAACATCTAGCATGAGATGATAGTTACTGGTTCGCCTCAACATAATGCAATTGCAGAGAGGATGAACCACACCATCATGGAAAAGATTAGATGTATGCTTTCATAGGCTAAGTTACCAAACAAGTTTTGGGATGAGACTTTAAAGATTGTAGTTGATGTGATCAACTTGTCACATTGTACAACTCTAGATGGTGATGTTATACAACATGTATGGTCAGGGAAAGATATCTTCTATATACACTTGAGAATGTTTGATTATCATGCATTTGTACATGTTCTAGACAATAAGAGGTCCAAGTTGGATTGTAAGACAAAAATGTGTATTTTTCTTAGTTACTCACATGATCAGTTTAGTTATGGGCTTTGGAATCCAGAAAATCAAAAGGTGTTAGGCAAAGATGTAATCTTCTTTGAAGATCAAATCCTTGAGGATTTGAAGAATGAGGCACCAGCCAAGAATTCTGCATAAGGATTAGCAAACTATGACCTAATTACTCCTCCGGTACATCAGGGTGATGGGGGAGATGTATAGGAAGATGGTGTAGAGCCTTATGTTGATCTATCTGCAGGATATTTTGAGTAGGAAGAAGATAGGGAGCAACTTCCCGTAGAAATTCAATTGAGAAGATCGTCTAGACCACGTCAACTGTAATATCCCTCATTTAGAAATTATTAATTTATTTATAAGGTAAGAAATTTATTTTTGAGTATTATAAGACCTAGTTATAAAATTTGAGGACCTATTTATAAAAGATAAAGGACCTATCATAAATATTAAAAATATAAGGACTAAATTTAAAATACATAAAATAACAAATTCCATCACCTCAGCCTCTCTTCCTTCTCCTTTAACTTAGGAAGAGTGGAAGAAAGAAAAAAAGAAGAGAAAAAAGGAGAAGGAGAAGAGAAGGAAGAGGGGAAGATTAAATTAGGGGATCCAGGGCTTTTGATTCAAATCCATTTATTCAGCTTGAAATCTTGAAAGACAAGTATTCTATTTTCTTTCTGTTGAAATTTATCCTTGTTCTTACTTTTATTGTGAGAAAATTTTGAAACAAATCTGAAATCTATTTTGCTTGGCTACTATAATGTGAATTTATAATATTTTAGAGATTATGACCTGTTTGTCTTGTTCAAGTTGTAACTTTTAGTATAGACTTGTTTTCAAACAAAACCTAGTTCATTCAAAAATAGATTCACAAATCTTTCTTTTAAAATCAAGTTTGAAAAATTTAGAGTCCATTTTATAGCCCAAACGTTTACTTATAATGAGCATATAAAATTTGTAAAATAGAATATGTAGCTTCTGACATTTCATCATTGGATTATTTATATCTCCCTGTTAGAGTCTCTGATTTATATAAAACTTGATTCATTAGAAAATAGGCTCATAGATCTTTCATTTGATATCAGGATTGAAAGATTTAGAGTCTCAATGACTATCAAAATTTTTATTTTGTTAGAACTTATAGATTCTATAAAATAATAATCATAATTCCTTACCTTTGGCTGCCAAATCATCTATAATTTTTTGTAGAGACTTTCAATTTGTATGAAACTTATTTTGTTTGAAAATAGATTGATTTAGATTACAACATCTTTTTTGAGTAATTTGAAGCATGTTTGATCATCTAAATAACTTTATAATTTTCCTATTGAATTCTGTCAGAATAGGGATCATATTAATTTTGCCTCTACTTGCTTTATCCATTTCAAAACTGAATTTTCTGAAGCTCTTGTCTTTGATTCCCTTACACATCAATATATGTTAAGTATTAATTGATTTTACATCATATTATTTCGTATGGGTGCATGCATGATTCATTGTTTCGTATGTGCTTCTGATGCGTATCAATTTTATTGCTCATATTCTTTTGTACTCTGGTGTTCGTAGAATAATATAGACTTTTACCAGAAATAGTAAAGGGTATGTGATGCTTGGAGCATGTAATGCTCTACTATGTTTGGTGGTTATCCAGAAATGGATTGGACCATATTATGCTTGTGATCTCACTTCATCCTCTATGCTTTTTATATGATATCCAAAGTATACTTTTGAGTTTATATATATGCTTTGGATAAGAATGAAATGACTGTGACATCCATATGATATTTGAGCTTATGTTCCTTATTTGTTCATTTGATAAGCTTTGAGATTATTCATTCACCATTAATGTGCTTCGAAAATATGTTTACATCTTTGACATACTCCGAGATGTTTCATATGCCATTGTTATGTTTTAAAATATTTTATTTGCTATTAATATGTCCGAAACATTTCACACTCCATTGATATGTTCCAAAATATTTCGTTTTCCAATGACATGTTATAAAATGTCCTATATGCCTTTGATATGCTCTGAAATACCTCTTACGTCATTGATATACTCCAATTACTTTATATTTCATTTGTTATGAACTAAATATATTTCAAATGAATGACATTTGAAATTATGTATTTATGAGTTGATATGTATAGATTCTTGTATCTCTCCTTTGTATCTTGATACCAGCTTATTTGAAGTCATCCGCTCTTGTCTTGGATTTGGTAAATGTTTGCTGAGCTTTCTAGGTCACTCCTTTATTATTAAATCTTTCAGGTCAGCTTGACACTCATTGAACTATTAAGATAGAGTTGAGGCAATAGAGAGCTATATATGTTTTGGGCAAGTATTATCGGATTATATATTGTAGTTTTTGTATAAATATATTTTGTATGTAATGATATATTATCGATGAATTTGATTTATGTATCATGTAAAAGCTTTAAATGACCTATTACATTTGGAGTTATTTTGGAATGTTAAGTTTAGTCTACGATGAAGTGAATTTGGGGTAAATTGTTGGTTTGGCGATTGTATAGGTTCTTTTGCTAATGAAATTATAAACATGGTTAATATTTGTTAAGTTGGCTTTGGATTTCATAAACGTTTGAGTGTTTTGATGGATGATTATAAACTGCACATGTTTTATAAACGTGAATTTTGAAGTTTGAATGTTTATCGATGTCCTTAAATGTTTGTTTGGATCTTGAATTGAATTATGATGAATTACAATAATATCGATTTATGATATGTTCACACCTCTGGAATGTGGGGGTGTGGGGGTGTGACATCAACCTTCCAAAAAATACTCTATAGATGAGTATGTGATACTGATACAGATGAACCAAAAAGTTACCAGGATGCAGTTAAAAGTAAGCAGAAAAAGAAGTGGTTAATTGCTATGTAGGAGGAGATGGATACTCTGCAGAAGAACCACACATATGATTTGATACAACTATCAAAGGAAAGTAAAGCTTTGATGTTCAAGTGGGTTTTCAGGTTGAAGACTCAAGAACATTGTTCTCAACCAAAGTACAAAGCTAAATTGGTTGTGAAATGTTTTAGTCAAAAGAAATATATTAACTATGAATATATTTTTCTCCTATTATTAAAATATCTTCTATCAGCATTGCTCTTAGAATTACTGCTAACCTAGACTTGGAGGTTAAGTAGTTTGATGTGAAGACAACTTTCCTTCATGGTGATTTAGAGAAGAAAATTTATATAGAGCAATCGGAAGACTTCAAGGTCAAAGGTAAAGAGAATCTTGTCTACAAGTTAAGGAAGAACTTGTATGGGCTGATGCAAGCTCGAAGATAGTGGAATAAAAAGTTTGATTCATTTATGATTAAAAATAGATATAAAAGAACAGCTTCAGATTATTATGTGTACATCAAACTATTTGTGAGGATTTTATTATTCTCTTACTTTATATTGATGACATATTTATCCTTGGGAAAGATATATCTATAACTGACAGGTTGAAGAAAGAATTAAGTTAGTCTTTTGCAATGAAGGACATAGGGCTAATAAAGTAGATTGGGCATGTAGATTTCTCGTGACAGAAGAAACATAAAAATTTGGTTATCACAAGAGAAATATATTGAGAAGATATTGGATAGATTCAGTATGAGCAATGCAAAGCCAGTTGGTTCTCCTCTTTCAGGTCACTTCAAGTTGTGCTTAGAGCAAAGTCCGTCAATTGATAAAGAGAATGAGAAAATGCAAAATGTTCCTTATGCTTCAGTAGTTGGAAGTTTAATATACGTGATTATATGTACGAGATAGGACATCGCATATGCAATGGATGTTGCTAATAAATTTCTTATAAATCCAGACTAAGAGCACTTGACATTAGTTAAATAGATCTTTAGATATCTCAGAGGGATATATAAAGTTTGTTTAAGCTTTGGAGGTGGACCACTTGTATTGATAGATCATATAGATATAGATCTGACAATAGATATTGATACGAGGAAGTCTGCATTAGGTTTTGTACTCACTTTTACAGGGTGAGTTATGTCATGGCAATCCAAATTACAGAGGTGTATTGCTCTCTCCACCATAGGCATAATATATTGTTGTTACAGAGGTTTACAAAGAAATGTTTTGGATGAAAGAACTCTTACAAGAATTGAGGCTAAAACAGAAAAAATATATAGTGCATTGTGACATCCAGAGAGTCATCCATTTATTTAAGAACCCAACTTTTCATCCCAAGTCAAAGTATATAGATGTCATAAATTAGAAATGTGTTTGAAGAGAATTAGTTACAACTTCAGAAAATTCATACATATAATAATGGGGTAGATATGTTGACAAATACTTTACCGAAAGAAAGGTAAGAGATGTACCGACAGCTGATCGGCATGAGTTTACATTAAGGAATCATAAGATAACATCCTTTATGGTCTGAACGGAAAGATTGTTGGGCAAATAGCCCATTATTCAACCCATAGTGGGCTTCATTAAGCCCACTGCCCTAACTATTTTTCTCTTAAGCTAAATCATAACTCTTTTAACCTAGATTTGGTGGCTAAAACTGAAAAAAAAGGATAGCGACGACTATGAACGTGATTGAAAAAAAAAGAGAAGCAACAATGATAATTGACGACATAAAAACAAGAGAAGTAAAAAAGGGGAAAAAGACGTAATCAGTTAAAATAATTTTAGATATTATGTATAGTAACATAATCTTTATATCTCTATATTCTCTTGAAAAAAATTTTAAATAAATTTTAATTTTTATTTAGTTATGATTTCTATTTATGTTTAAAGTTTTTTTTTTGGTATCCCATCAGCCAAATGATCCAGAATCTTGGGCAACTTCGCCCAAGACACTTGGTGGAAGCTTTCACCCAACGTTTTGCTTGCACCTAAGGGAGAGGAAACTTCCTGGAGATTCTGTAGCAGCAGCAGCAGCAGGGGCTTCTCCTTGTGGGCACGGAACCATGTCGACCAGGGCTGGAAGACGTTGACCGCCCAGCAACCTCGTTGACCAGTGTACATTCTTATCGTTTATTGAGTCTCACCAGATATGCCATCGTACAATTTGAGTAGGTTAAAGACATCGCAGTAACTCAGAACAATGGTAGTTCAACTCCATCATGTTTCATAAGCCAAGACTCTGCATCTCCCGTCTGTTCTCCCTGTTCTTGTGATTTTTTTTTGGCAACAAATTCAACCAAATTAGATCGTGAGTTTGATCCAGAATATGGAAGGAAAGTTAATGTCCACTACATTTAGCGTGCATGTTCTGTAAGCTCTAGATCACGATGATACATCTTTTTTTGTTGTTTCTGAACATTGGTGATATTACATCATGAACTGTGGTTATTAAAGAGTCTTTATCTTTACAAGGACTCTCCCAGATTTTTCGCCAGCAATAGCAACCCGAATCTCAACTCATCCTTTGATGGAATGCTTCTTCTCATAACTATCATGCTCGAGTCCCGTGTGTGAAGTCTGTCAAGACGTGGTCTTTGTGTTGTGAAAGCAGCTTGCGATGGTTGCACAATTAGAACCCAGCTTCTGAGATGCTCTGAAGCGAAGGACGCCAATGGCGGCCTCTTGCTGCCACCTGCGTGCTGCTCGTTTGCCGATCCCTCTCCTGATTTGCTGCCTGGAACATGTCATGGGAGTATTTGACTGCATGATTCTACCTGAACTCTTTGGATTTTTGTAGGGAAAAGACTTCTCTTTCTGTTTTAAGCTCGACTCTACTTGTGTGTGTGTGTGTGTTTTGGTTCTGTTTTATGACTCAACAAATGTAGGAACTGATTGAAGTATATATACTACTTTGGAATTCATAAAACATGAGCAATCACAATGGATGTGTACCTGATGTGTGGCATCAGAATCCTCCTCTGTTTCCTCTCGAGCAAGATCTGTAGACTGATCATTTGCTCCATGCTGTTGCTCCTGTTGCTGTTTTCTGATCGATTCAGCCTGGCTTTTCTTGAGCTTCTCAGACTTCCTTTGCCTCAGAGCCTTTGCAACTTCTGGCAAAGCATCTGATATCAGAGAGCTAAGCAAGGAATCGGGAAATGGTGGAGAAGCAGTGTGGATGGAACCTTGGGAGGTGATGAGCCGGTAAACTTGGCCGAGCAGGAGCATGTCCCTGGGCTTGAGCAGCCGCACGCGGGTGAACCGCAGGGTGCCGGCGCCACCGTCCGTCTTCGTCTCCGAGACGTAGAGGGTGACGAGGGCGACGTGGTAGCCCGGGTTACTCTTCATGACATCCGCCGCGCTCGTCGGCCAGTAAAGCCGCTCCACCCGCCCGCCGGGGTGCTGGATCACCACCGTGGCCACCTCCGCTGCCTGGCAATTCCCCATCTTTCTCCTTTTCCTTCTTATCTTCACCGATGGTTGTTTGTGTTGTTGATATACAAACAGTGTTGCAGAGAAGAAAGCAGCCTTCAACCAACCGCAGCTGCTCGTGGGTGGCCTTCTTTAATGGGATGACAGAGAGGTGAGTCTCAAAACCCTGATATTCCAGTACAGTCTATCCTATACTCTCCTAAAATAATAGAGAGAGAGAGCGAGAGAGTACTTGCTTGGCTAATGGGCTACTCGGTACTCGATCTTTAACTTTGGCATGATGTCAGTGGGCGTATGGAGGCGGTAAAGAGCGTGGTAGGCGTGGTTTACGCTGCAGGTCAGGGATGGGGATGAGGCGGGGTTATCATTTACTGCATGCGGTCAGCAGCACTCAGGGGCGTGAGATTCTTCCCGTCATGGGAGTGTGTGCGTGAGGAGGTGAGAGGGGCCACATTACCAAGAAGAAGACACTGAATCACTGACAGAGAAGAAGCCTTCATTTGCCTTTCTCTTCCCACCGAGCCATGGGATGGGACTTTTGGGTCGTCCTTCCTGGTGGGCAAAAGCTTCTTTCTTCCTTCCTTTCTCCTTTGTTGCCCTCTGACATCGCATTAGCAGTGTTGCAGGACATGGTTTTTTTTGTCTCATGGAGTGTGTTCGCTGTACGAGTTTCCTGTTTGTTGATACTGAACTACGTATGGTCCAATATCTCCTGGGTGGGTAGTACATGATAACATATATATATATATTTTTTTTTGTAGAGTGTGGCATTAAACCTCTTCCCAAATAATCGATGTTGCAAGTAATGTGTTGATTTTGGACGTCGGAGTAGGTAGGGCATCAAAGGTGAAGGAGTCACACATCTTTTGCGTGTTAGCTTCGGATTCAAATCAATCTCATCTATGTTATGTTAAGCCAAGTCCAGGGAGATTAAACTGCAAACGCCTCTCATCATCTTTCTGGAAGATCCGTCTCAAGTTGTGTTCCTGATGTTGCTGATTCAATTGTTCTCCTTTCTTTCAGGTCCATGCTGCCCCCACACTCGTGCGTGGCATGACCCAGTGATTACAGTCGATGTCCCAAAAGTGGGTCTCATTGATCAGTGCACCACTTGCACCTGTGCTTGATTAATTTATCAAGAGAATCTATACTTGTTTAATCACCACTGTTCTTAGTTGTGCACTTCCTTGAAAAGATAAATGCTGTAGCATGGCAGCTTTGAAAGATTTAGATTGTGTGTATCAGAGAGAAAAGAACAAGAAAAGTTTAAACAAGTTACTCGAGACACCCAACCCTCCTAGGCCCTTTTTTTTTTTTTTTGTAATTAGGACTTGCATAGCATTGCATGCATCAGAAGAAAGTTTTAAGCAAGTCACTTTGGACAGCCACCATCTTTATTATTATTATTTTTCAGCACATCCATCATGTAGTATAAATAGGTAGAAAAACTCATTGTGATCTTACGATGGTTGTCTTAGTATGAAGTGGTCCTTCCTGTACATATATCACAACAGGTAATCTCTCCCTTGAGTTGAAGAGATATGATGACTTCAGCTACCAGCTTGTGGGACTGATAAATACATGTAAATAATAAGTTATATAGGTTTCTCTCCCTTCAAGGCGTCAAGTTCCCTACAGTTGGTCCACATGCCTATTGAATGCCATTAAGAGGCCATGTGAAGTGTTGGCGTTCTCACACAACCCTATCTCATTTTTTTTTTGGTTCAAACACAAGCCAAGAGGTGATGGCCTCCGTGGGGTGTCCATCTCGTGCACAAAGTTCCAGAAATCTATCTATCTATCTATCTATTTATCTATCCATCCATCTATCAAGCAGGATTAAAATATCATAAGCATAATGCATCAGGTTTGTTCGACGACACGAGAGTGGGTGATCTTTTTGAAACACCTGCTTCTCATAATTGTCTGGTTGAGAGAATGCAGGCAGCTGCCAGCGTCTTCTTGCTCCTTGTATCTTCCAGAGTTGGTTCCACCACTTGTTTCTGAATCAACACTGATCTGATGACAGACAGTGAATCGAGAGGTTCCTTGTGCTGCAGTTGGATTTGCGTAGTTTAATGAGGTTGTCACTAGTCTGAACCACATGAATTTTAGAATTTAAACTTAGATCTTGTCGCATTAGGGGACATGGATTACCCTCGAACACTAGTGTATCTAAGCTGTCCTTCGGCAAAGCTATGTTAGAGTTGGTAGTCTGTTTTGTCGACACAAGAAATAACAGGCAAACTAAGTGTGTCAGTAGGCGAAAGCCAATCTGCTCCGCTTCCTCCGTGTCAATGCAACACTGAGTACCAACCAACCGTGGCAGGTTTTCTGATATGGTGTCTGACGATGGACCCCTGAGGCCTTCATGCTCTGAGAACAGTAATGCCTACCTGCAATCCGCTCGCTTTCCTCTTTTCTTTTCCAGCCAGCCTTGTTTGACCGAGACAGGAGTCACGATTCAGCACTCAATTCATTTCTGCGAGGTGGGTGTGGTACCTTCGGTGCACCTATGGCTCAATTATTGCAGGCTTGCAGCTGCCACCATGAAAGCTCGAGTGCACAAGTTGGATTTCCGAATGCCAAAGGCAGCAGCAGCAGAGTGCCTTGATGAATCAGAAACCTTACTCTGATGACTCCATTGATGCTTCTTCAGTAGGCAAAAGATTAATCTCACTGCTTTTTGCAATCTGTTGGCACATTGGACTACAGACAATAATATCATCCGCTGTTGGGGTTGATATAGATCAGCTTCGCTTGGGTATCAGTCGATTCCGCCGGCCACATGCTCATAAATGAAGATGACAAGAAGTGAAAGAAACCCAACCGCAGGCACACATCAAGAAGCAGATGGGGCGGTAAGGATCAGCTTGTCAACCCTTCAAATCACGTCCATAAGCAGTCCTCATTTGTTGGCTTTGTCATCAATGATTTGTGGGCTCCTCCTCTCCTTTCTTTTGGTAGGATAGCATCCAATCCAATCAAATGCTTCCCCCTCCTCTCAAGAGAGTGTCATCATCAGAGCTTCCCTCTCGGATAAGCCTATAACTCCTCTTTTTTTTTTTAGTCAAACTCCATTCTCTATGCAATTATAATAGAGAGAGAAAGAGACTTGAAGCAAGTTGCTCAATTTTTCACATACGTAGGACTTTTTTTCTTTTCTTTTCTTCTCTGAGATCATTTTGAGACTTTGATCACTAGTATTGCGTGTCTGAAAGCTCAAGTTTATAGATGAGGAATCACCTATTGATTAAAGGTGATATTTAATCTTCGATTTTGCTGGTGACTATAAGAATCGAAGGTGGAATCATTTGTGGGTTACCCATAAACAATTAACTCCCGGGGTAGAGGTTTCTATCAAAGGTTGACCATTTTTTTTAAATGTCTACGTCATTAGAAGAAGCACGAAGAGTCGTTAGAGAGGGCGGGGTGACCCTCATTGAATTCTGAATTATTGGATCCCATCTTCATTAGTCAAATTGTTGGACCACACATTTCATGGTTGACAGATAAGATTCATCATCGTATGACATCGAATGCTAGCCACATGATGATTGATGAGCGGGGGGGTGTCGCTGCTTGATGACAAGCATTGGAGGTCCCACCTGCACCATCCCTGAAACAATGCACAATGGATCAGCTTATCTCTGCAGACACATCCGCCGTGCTGTCTATGCTCCCAAAAGTTCACGATTCATGGATCCTCTACCCTCCATCCCGCTTTGTGATCTGCATCCATCATTCTTTAAGATGCGTGTGGAGACACGTCAATCCCCTCATTCGTCGAGAGTTGGTCAATATTGAGAGGTGAGTGATGAGAGATCAATAAAGATATTATTTACAGAATTCCGATGAGCACCCTATATTTTTTAGGATTAAAGATAAAATTTTATTGGATAGCTATTAGGCTAGTGATCCTTCTTGAGTGTAACTATAAGGTAATTAAGAAGTAACTAGTACAAAAAAAAATATATAGATCACTTAAAAATACATGTGTGAAATTTCTAATAAAATAAAAATATATATTAGAATATTTTACTAAAAGTAAATAAATAAAAACTTAAATGCTCATAATTTAATCAATAATAATATTTTGTAGAGAACTTAATAACAATAAAATATTTAATGGAACTAACTCCAAACAGTTAGGATACTATTGTTGGATAAGAGTGGTCTTTGGAATGAATCTTTGACTTCCTCAAGCTAAAGTTTAGTGGAGAAATTTTAGGGCTTGCGAGTTAAGTTTGAAGTCAAATGACCAGCAGAATGCATGAGTTAAAGTTAGATCAGGATTTTTATTTTTTTCCTCTTCTGTATAGGAAGACTATGCATCCTACTTATTGTTCATGAACTAATCAAAATCCAATCTAATTCTAAATCTCATATTTACTGATGTAAGTTAATGCTAGATCTTTCCCTGAACCTACTGTTTTGACCAAAACTATAGAAAGCTTCTCCTCCAAAATAGACATCATAACATTTTTTAGGTGTTGGAAAAGCAGAATAATATTTTTTCTTTATATTTTAAAATAAGTTTCTTATTAAAATTATCAACTTGTTACTAAAAACAAATATTAATCAAATCAAAATAAATAATAGAATAATAAATCAATCATAAACTGAGATACCAGACTCTTAACGTGAAAAACTTAATGCAAAAAAAATCACGGGACTGTAGTCCACTTAAACTTACACTATCACTAATAATGATATTAGGTTTACAATAAAACTTTTTTAGAATAACTAGAGGATCACAATGACATCAAGAACATATATCTTGGTTCACCAATAGTATAGCAACATCAACATAGATGGATCTCACAAAAGTAAAATATCAAAACTCACTAAATGGATATATCATAAAATCATCATAGAGAGGGTAAACCACAGATCAGTACCGTTAGGATTGTAGATCTTGTTATATGAATTATTCACATAAAATTTGGGTCAAAACTGATAAAGTTTTACCGTTAGATCCTCTTTCCAAATCTTTATCTATTTCTCTCTTCTTTCTTTGTCTCTTCGTTACTTTGCAATTGGTGTACATGTTTTCACCGCAACCTCAATGCTGCATCGCCCCCTCTTAGATTAGATTTTCAACCTTTTTTTTTAATAAATTAGATTTGGGTTAAATGCTCAAATATCCAATCTAACCCACCTATGGGCTAGACCCAATAATTCTCCCTCTTCAGCTCATATGGTGGCTGTACTAAGCCTGCTATATGTCTACATGCTTCAAGCTTCTCTTTAGGTAAAGGTTTTATCAACATATCTTATCCATTCTCATTAGTATGCATCTTTTCTAAGTACAACTCTTTCATCTCAATCACATCACGAATCCAGTGATATCTTATATCAATATGCTTCGATCGAGAATGGTATGTTGAATTCTTAGATAGGTGAATGACACTCTGACTATCACAGTAAAGAGTGTATCCTTCCTGTTTCAAATACAATTCTTATAGAAATCTTTTCATCCATAAAGCTTCCTTACAGGCTTCAGTAATTGCTATATATTATGCTTCTTCTATGGTTCATAGAGCAACACAATTCCGTAACTTAGACTGTCAAGAGATTGCTCCTCCTACAAAAGTCATCAAGAACCCTGAAGTAGATTTTCTGAAATCAGTATCACCTGTCATGTCTGCATCTGTGTAGCCCTCTAGCATAAGTTTACCAATACCAAAACATAAACATAACCTGATAGTAACTCTTAAATATCTTAATATTTATTTTACTGTTGCCCAATATTCCTTACCAGGATTAGAGAGAAATCAGTTGACAACTCCAACAACATGAGCTATATCTGGCATAGTGCAAATAATATCATACATCAAACTACCTACTGCAGATGAGTAAGGCACTATGGATATTTTTTTTAATCTTTCTCACTTGTAGGATATTATTTTGAACTCAGCTTGAAATGACCCGCAAGTTGAGAACAAATTGCTTTGGCTTTATTCATGCTAAATCTTTCAAGAATCTTTTCAATGTAGGCCTCCTGACATAACCAAATTTTTTTCATTCTTTCTATCACGAAGAATCTTCATGCCAAGTATTTATCTCGTCAATCCAAGTAGTTCATAGCAAAAAACTTACTTAATTTCCTCTTAAG
This sequence comes from Ensete glaucum, assembly GCA_021527575.1. NCBI lineage: Eukaryota > Viridiplantae > Streptophyta > Magnoliopsida > Zingiberales > Musaceae > Ensete > Ensete glaucum. The sequence continues at coordinate 22,008,026 of CM038556.1, read as the reverse complement.
CTTCTCAATTTTACTAGCATCATGGCCGACAATCAGTATATCATCAGCATATATAGAAGAATAATGAAATCATCATCTTAAAACTTCTTTGTAAACACACAATGGTCAAATGTGGTTTTTTATTATACCCTTGGCTCATCATAGAGGAATCGAACTTCTTGTACCACTATCTAGGTGCCTGTTTGAGTCCATATAAACTTTTCTTAAACTTACACACTAGATTTTCTTTTCCTTTGACTTTGAAACCTTCTGGTTGCTTCATATAAATTTATTCTTCTAAGTTAAAATGTAAGAATATAGTTTTCATATCAAGTTGCTTAATTTCTAAATTCAAGTGGGCAGCTAAACCAAGAACAACTTGACTAGATGATATTTTCACCATAGGAGAAAATATTTCTTCAAAGTCAATACTTTTTTTCAAATTAAATCCTTTCATGACTAATCATACCTTATACCTTTATTGTGATCTGTTATTTTCAGTCTTCAATTTATAAACTTATTTATTCTTGAGAACTTTCTTCCCTATATGTAACTTTACCAAGTCATAGATGTGGTTCTCAAGTAAGGATCTCATCTCTTCTAGCATGGCTTTAACACACTCATTCTTATGCTCACGCAAAAGAGCCTCTCGGTAAGTTTCTAGCTCTCCCCCATCAGTAAGCATAATATACTCATGTGGAGTATATCTTATAGATGGTCTTCGTTCTCTTGTAGATCTTCTCAGTGAAATCTCATCCGGTGGTGAAGGTGTTTGCTCAATTTGTTCAATTGGGTCAACTTCATCAACTGTAGGAGCATCATCACTAATATTCTCACCACCATTTTCTTGTCCATCTCCCCCATAATCATCATGAACTATAGATGAAGGAACTGGGCCCAAACTCTATAAACAGATGTATTTTGCTTCTTAACATTATCACCATATTCAAATAATTGGTCTTAAAAAAACATGACATCTCTGTTTCTCATAATCTTCTTATTCACTGGATCCCATAATATGTACCCGAACTTTTCATGACCATATCCCAAGAAAATGTATGCTTTTACCTTCTTTGTAAGCTTAGACATCTCATCTTTAGGAATATGAACAAATATTTTACACCCAAAAACTCTCAAGTGATCATAAGATATATCTTTCTCTTTCCATACTCTCTCTGGAACATCACCATTCAGAAGAACTGATAGATATAGGTTTATCATATCAACTATAATTCTCATAGCCTCCCCCAGAAAGACTTAGGTAACTTGGCATGGGAAATCATGCACCTAGTCCTTTCTTTAATAGTTATGTTCATCCTTTCTGCCACACCATTTTGCTGAGAATTTTTAGGAATTATCTTCTCAAGCATGATACCATGAAACTTGCAATAATTCTCAAAAGGACCCTTGTACTCACTACTATTATCTGCTCGAACACACTTTAGTTTTCTTCCTATTTCTCTTTTAACACTGGTATGAAATACTTTAAAAACATCGATCACCTAGTCTTTAGATTTTAAAGCAAAACTCAAACTTTTCTAGAATGATCATCAATAAAAGTAACAAAATAAAAAGCACCTCCAAGTTTGCATAGTGTAGACATCAGCATGAACCAAGTCAATAACATTTTATCTTCTGGATGATGGATAAGTATGAAAAGTAATTCTGTGTGTTTTTTCAGCTAAGCAATGATCACAAGATTTAATAGATGTACTTTGCAACTTTAGTATGAACTACTTTCTAGAAAGAGTTTGAAGTCCCTTCTCGCTGATATGACCAAGCTTTTTTATGCCAAAGATCTATACTTTCATTCTTTTGGATTGCATTAATCTCTCCTTTGTGTAGCTTAGCCTCCAGGACATAAAAAGAGTTTTGCTTCTTTCCTCTCGTCACAACCAGAGAACCTTTAGTGAGCTTCTATTTGCTTTTACCAAAATTGTGCATGAACCCCTTATCATCAATTGTCCCTTAGATATCAAGTTTAGATAATATCTTAAACATGTCTTACCTCTTTAAGTATCAATTTACTCCCAATATTGATCTCCAAGCAAATATCTCCAATACCCAGAATCTTAGATCTACCATCGTTTCCCATTTTGATATTGCCAAAATTACCAACAATGTACGATCTGAAGAAATCATTATGAGAAGTAATATAAAAAGAAGCACCATAGTCAATCACCCAATCACTATCCTGAGATGTAAGACTAACACATCCATCATCACAAATCGCATTCAGTAGAGTATCTTTCTCATTTTTCTTTCATTCAGTTTGTTCTCTCTTCTAGAACCTATACTTTTTCTTCATATAACTTGGTCTATTACAGTGGAAACGCTTGATATCTCTTCTAGACTTGGATCTTCCTCTATAACTATGCGGATTCCTGCTATGACTTCTTCCAAGTCGTTCTTGTTTTTCAATAACAAGTGCACTTGAAGAAGATTCTCCTTGTTCTTTCCTCTAGCATCTTCATTTAGAAAATTGTCTTTAACCATATCTATAGTTAGAGTCCCCTCTAGCGTGGAGTTAAAAATTGTCACCACATATATTTCCTAAGTTTCTGGTAAAGAGTTGAGGAGTAGCAATCATTGCATCTTATCATCTATATTCATTTTTATAGTAACCAACTTGGTTACAAGATCTGAAATAGGCTTATGTGCTCAATAATATTATCACCATATTTATACTTTAAATTGACAAACCTTCTGAGGAGAGAAATTCTATTTCCCACTATTTTCTTTATAAAGAGATTTTCTAACCTCTATCAAACAACATCAACTCTGGTTTCATCATAAATATGCTCATGCAAATTTATATCCATCCATCTTCTAATATAGGCAATAGCTTTTTTTATTGTGCTTCTCATTCTTTATCATCAATAGTAGAATGTGTTACTTTTACTTTAACTTTGATGAGCTTATACAGATTTTTGCAATGGAGCAAATCTTCCATCATCTGCCTCCAAGTTGAATAATTTGATAAATTCAATTTAATCATACCATCTGACTTTTTCATTTCAATCACACAAGAAAAATTGCATCATATAACCTGTGCTCTGATAACACTTGTTGGGAAAAACTATTGAATGCGAAATAATATTTTTCCCTTTTTGTGTATCAAAATAGGTTTCTTATCAAGATTACCAACTTATTACTAAAAGTAAATATTAACCAAAATAAGATAAATAATAGAATAATAAATTAACCACAAATTGAAACACTAGATTTTTAACGTGAAAAACTCAATGCGAAAAAATCACGAGACCATATTCCACTTAAACTTCCACTATTACTAATAATGATATTAGGTTTAGAATAAAACTTTTTTAGAATAATTAAAAGATCATAATGACATTAAGAACATATATCTTGGTTCATCAATGACATAACATCATCAACTTAGATGAATCTCACAAAAAAAAATACCAAAACTCACTAAATGGATATATCAGAAAACCGTCATAAAGAGGATAAACCACGTATCAATACCATTAGGATTATATATCTTATTGTAAAAATTCTTCATATAAAATTTAGATAAAAAATGATAAAATTTTATCGTTCTATTCTCTTGCCAAAACTTGCCCATTAGGTTTTCAACCTTTTCTTTTTTTTCTTTCTTTTTTTTTTCAATAAGGTTAAAATATCCCGTCCAAGCCAAGTCCCTTGAAGCCCACAATTGAGAGAGAAGCTGAGGCAAATCCAAGTCCAACCTTAGCTCATGAACACAGCCGCCTCAAAACCACCTCTCATGGCTTCCCTTGAAGCCTATGATTGAGAGAGAAGGAAGGCTGAATAAAACATGCAAGACTCACGGAGCTCACTAAGTCTGGCTTCATCTTTCTTGCTCCTACACCTCTAACCACAATATTCCCATAGTTTGGAAGAAGAAGAAGAAGAAAAGGTTAGCTTGATCTTGAGCGAAAGGGACTCAGGGGAACAAGAATTAAGACAGTCAACCTTTCTCCAGCACAAGGATTAAAAAGAAAGGAACAAAAAAAGATGGAGCTCTTGCTCAAGAATCCAAGAGTCAAGAGTGTAATAACAATAAACATATCATCAATCAAGTATTGACAGCATCATAGAGCAAAATAGAGCCAATCACCATGGGAGGAGGACCTCAACAACATATAATTTAATAGCTCTCTGTAACATTTCATTTGATACTTGCCAAGCTACAGCTAGATAAGGACATGTTCATTTATTATCTTAGGAATTTATCAGAGAAATTGCAACAGCAACAGATTGATGACTACTCGATGAAATTTCACTAAGACCATTTGTTGGATTCAGTGAAGAAGATAAGTTTCTCATTGATAACACTCTAGTTTTCTTGATCACCTGCCTTTGCATTCAAACCACAATTGTTTCATTTCAACCTATAAATGAGAAGATAAGAGATGATAGCCTAAGCAAAATTACGGTTGTATACATGGCTTCTTTAAGGAAAAATTTCACCAAATTCATCTTGGTCTAATCCAACAAGAAAAAACTGTACATAAGTTTCAATCACAACTTCTCTCAGTTATCTACCTGTACAATCAAAATCACTGCTATTCTAGTTCAACCTACAGCAGGCTGCAGTTGCACAAAGTCTTAAAAGTCTGATATGAAACTTCAACATCATCTAGGCCGCTGGCAGCATTGATATGAAAAGGAATGACAAATTTAATAGCAATGTGGTTTTACTTATATCTGATGCATCTGTGACAGATACAGCAACATGCAGGTTCTACAATAATTTCCTGCCTTGTAGGATATGGTCCAACATACGGCTAAAAACTTGGTTTAGTCTATTCATTTCCAGGAATTGATCACTATAGGGAAATATCAGCAAGGAGAGGAATGACATAACACCATGAGAGCTAATCTCAGCAAATTCAAAAGATCCGTAGATTTTTGGTTGATAGGCTCATGAAATCATGTTCTGTGCCTGTTAAATCTGAGATAAACAAGCAACTCCAGGCAAGAACAGGAATGCTATATATCTAAGAAGAAATTTTCATGACCTAGCCTGATAAAATAGCTAACCTATTATCTTGTTGAGACTGAACTACTAACTCATAGGAACTAATAAAGAGATTAAAGAAATAAATATTAATTATCACATTAATTGTACCCACTTCTGATATAAAACTAAAGATAGAGGTGTAAAAATCTTTCCTACTTAAGGTCAAAATACTGCAGAATCAAGCCCCAACATGATACATGTGAGGTCCGACCCTGGATAGTCATTTTCTACTCGAGCTAATGCGCAATAACAGGTTGGCTCTAATATCACTTTTCATGATTTGATTCGATAGATTCCTAACATATTAGCTTATTGAACCTAAACCATTAGCCAAGAACAGGTAAGCTCAACTTACTTAAACTCTAACTTAACATTATTGAATTCACGAAGTCCTTATCAATCAATTCAAATCTTTACCTAATTCTGATGTGAGGCTAAGCTTAGAGGTGTTGCACAAATAGTTCCATTAGATCGAACAGATTCAAGCAAGAGCCAATAAAGTAGAATTCACCAAGTATTGATGTCACTGGAAGTAGACATTACTCATTTATTAGCACTGGTATGCAAATTCCCCTTAAATCAGATACAGTATTCCCAGTCAAGAGTTCCCAATCAAGCCATTATCATTCCATTTCAAAATTTTACAGTTAATTCTTCTATCGACTATGTAATTGGTCCAAAAATTTATCTTTCAGAAGTTTGACTATCTACCCATATATGCTGCTGTGTTAACTAAGCCTATTTAAGCGGCATGGTGATGGTGCAAAGTATCGTCCTATGAAGCATGTACACATGGGAACAGCAATTAATATGTATCATGTAGTATAAAAAAAATATGTAACCAGTATTCAGTAAACTTATAAGATCAATAACTAGCAGCAAATATGCATAAATTTATTTCAAACACAAACACACAACATTGTTGAGTAAGTTCAAAGTTTGAATGATATACATCATGCCAATATTCAACACAATTTGAAACCTACCATACATTTCTTATTTGCATGTCCAACATATATATGATACCTTAACATAAACAAGTTTTAATTAGTATGACACTCTCAAGAGGTCTGAACTAACTCACATGTGGAAAATCAACACTATACTACTACTATACAAAGACAACCAGTGCATTTAGGATGTATGTCTTACTTAGCATCTTTGTGCAGACTATCCTTCAGTAGCTTTCTGATACAGATTATTCTTTAAACAAATTGGATGACTGACTAATGCAATGTACATATAGTTCATGTGTATATCTACTTCGACTAGAAGAAATGACATTGTTACAAGGAAAACCGATGAACAGAAACAGCGGAAACACGAGGCTCTTCACTGATGCTATAAATTTATCATCACAAACATTTGAAAGAAATGATAATAATATTATGAACTGAAATTGTTCGACCAACAAAATTGAGCACAGATTTCACGTATAATGATGGAGGACAAAGAGACCGATGAGCAAGATGTATATAATCTAAGAGCTGAAGATGCAAATAAGGTAGTGATATCTTCCATGGAGTAATCTGTATCGACTATTACATATACAACTTAAACATGTATTGGAAGAAAATGTTAACAGGTAAATCCACTAGGATACATTAACAATGAAAGGTTTCTCTTGGGCCAAGAAACAAGATGACCAAAGAACTCCCTACATGGACAAGGTGACATGCATTGCAAACAATGTTTCTTTTATAGAGCTCATACTGAGGGAAAGAACTTATTGAGATTTAAGGGCAGTCGGTAGAATTCATCACTTCTTGAATCACCCTCGAAGGATCGGAACTTTTGCCACCAATGATAGCCCCTGTCTTTCCTTACAGCACTGTCATTCCTGTGGAGAGTATTGTCCAGGAAAAATGCCACAAAGCCAGCAACAAATGGCTTCGAAGAGAATATCACATTAATGATATCGTTGAACTAGAGAAAATAAAGAACCATCAATATACTGGACACCAAACTTTACGAATGAGAGTTCAGGAGCACTAGATGTGGATTTTAACATACCCATCTTGCTCCAGTGTGAACTGGACCATAACCGGCAACCGAAGTGTATTCATTGAAGTACTGTGGAACTGACAAACCCATGAAAACAGAGAATCCCAAGATGAACTTGGTGCGGAAGCTGTTAAGATTGCAGAACTGCAGGAAACTAACACCAGCAGCACCTGTGCATATATTAAACAGTGAATGCAAGAATTGTGAAAAATGATTGGCACAGAAGAGATTTCATTGTATTTTACATACCAACATATGCAAAGAAAAGACAGTAAAGGGCTGCAAAAATTGGAGCAGGAATGGAGGCAAAGACCGCTCCAAATTTCCCTACCACAAAGAAAAATGATTAGTTGGTTCGAGGGGAAAGAATCAGTCAAACTGATAATTGAGACGACTCAAACAACTGAATTGCATTCCAATATTATATCGTAAAACACATTATGGCTCATTACAATAGATGTCTTATGTTCTGCTGCATTTTGAGAAGCAATCTTAAGGGAGTAACATAGGTTCAGTGTAATTCACTTCATGCTGCAACTTTGGAAACTACAATTTAAAGGTGTGGTGACATAAAAGTTATAGGTGTCCTTTGTGTGCATTTTAACTGATGTTTCAGATAAAAGGATTCCTTTTTTGGGCGGCAGCATCGGACTGTGGTGAACTGGTACATACCATGTACCATGTTTTGCCAACTGTTGGGGGGAGACATAGACCCAGATAACCTGGTAGCAAAGAGTGCATACAAACAAACAAGGAAGACAAATCTGACCTAACAATCAAAGCCGATGAATCATAAGCCCTGTTAAATTTGTCCCTTTATCATCTCACATCTCCACGTGAGGCTATCAATTTGACGATCAACTCATAACGGAATAACCAAAAACTTCTCTTATTTTTTAGGTGAGACCTCATCATCACTCCTTGAGCACGACTTCCCATGTTATAGACTATCTCAATCCCATCATGGTTCCCCCTACACCGCATGCTTACCAATTCACTCTTGAGTATGTCAAAGATTTACCAATGCTCAACTGTGCAATTTCTTAACCATTTGTCAGCCTCATGCTTGGCTCTTATTAAATTAGTCACATTACTTTTCTTATTCATTCGAATAAATCATTTTAAATTATGGGAGTATATTATTTGTTGAGCCTAGTCTTTTAGGGAAAAATTGAGATCCACCAACCTTCTAGCAATGGGTAACACGCCCATCAGAGACATGAATCTGGGCCAAAAGCCCAAGTTAATAAATTATGGCTCTCATGATATAAATCCTATTATCATCTCAATCTTCTCCCTGTGATATTATTCACTTGACCATAAATTCGCAAGTGAATGCTGGAGAGTCAAGTCGATAATCCCACAAGGGAAAGACATGAAATGTTAACAGGATACATAACATAAAAGGTTCATTGGTTTAAACTATTTGGTCCAATGGCGCTTCTAGTGTGCATATTCAGGCCCTTTGCTGGCGGGTGTTTGGGCCAAATTCTCCCAACTAACAGGTAGCTATTTGACTTAGGCTTTACAATTTTGAGATGTGTTCTCTCATAATTTAAAATGATGTAAATAGAACAATCCAAGAAAGAAAGTCAAGTGGCGGACTCAAGAGACAAGTTTGCAGTTAACTGTGCAATAAGAAAGTCGTTCTTTTAGAAGCCAAACGAGAATGTTTTCGAGTTGTATTTTCTATTACTATAGTGCTTGTGGACTAGCATCAAAACATTTTGAAGTTAGCATGCATATGATTGAGTTCATAAGTAGATGATCGGGATATCTCATGGTATAGGTGAGACATGGTGTGGATGACAAGATAACTGTACAGAAAAACCATGACAATGTTGACAAGTCCTACTACAAGGAAGCCGTGATCAAGATATTACAAGTGCATCCAGGAGATTGTTGGATATTAGTTGTGAGTTCATAATTAAGTAAATAGCCTCATATCACAAGTGTTGCTATGCCTTGAAGTTATCAATGACAGAAGGAGAAGGGATCAAATGTGGCTATCAGGGCATCAGAGCCTAACACTTCTGAATTTTTGTTCAATAAGCAAGAGAACACTGACACCTAACTGACTTTATCACGTGTCAGCTGTGTAGCAGCAGATTCATTCAGAGTGTGAATTTGCATGACTAGAATGTGGAGAGCTTACCAAGAATGGAAAAGAAAATCATGAATCCTGCAGATATTTGCACGACTCTCCGGCTGCCAACACGTGTCAAAGCCAGCAAACCAGCATTTTCACTGCAAAGCGTGAAATTCAGAGTTTTGAATAAAGAAAATTAAATTTATCCACCATCATGATAGCAAGCCAAAAAGTTAAATGGTTGAAGAGTTCTTACACTGATACTGATGAACCATTTGCAGTTCCAAATAATCCATCCAACAAGATACCAATACCCTAAGAAGAAACTTGATGGTAACTATTTCCCGAAACTCAAAAAAAGATGAATGCTGTGTCACTTGAAAGGAAACAGAGATGTAATTCTAACCTGCCAACCAATACCTCGACTGAGAACTGAGGGAGGCACTGGCGTTGCACTTGCATATCTTGCGACAGCAATAAAAGTACCAGTAGACTGTACAATTGCAGACATTTTGGAAAATAATTAATCAGCCATTACTTTATTTTTCATAGTGTTCCAATACCAGTCAGTATGTTCCAACCTCTACAAGGGCCACAAGTGAAGCTGCCATCATTGCAAAAGCTTCACCAGCATCAAAAGTTGGTGCACCCCATTGAAAAGGGTATGGAACTCGTATCCTAAGAATGGAAATAAAAATACAGACAACAAAAGATACAACTCTAGTTATTCATGCAAATATATTATTACTAAAATTCAGTATTAATCTGAACAAAGAAGGAAATAAAGGCTTGCTTACCAGGGAGCACCACCGACAAGTCCAGAACGATCAGTACGGCAATGCAATTGTGTTTTTTGTGGAGAATGCCTATATGCCCCCCCAATTGTGAGGAAGTATGCATAAACCCACACAATTGCAATTGAAAATATGACAGAAAATCTATCAAAGACATGCCTCTCCGAGTGTACAGCATGAGGAATGTACTGAAGACAGATAAAAATGAGCAATCATGATTCCCTTTAAGTTGATGAGTAACAGTGCATGATATGGATGCATAAGTGCTAAACAGTTGTATGGATATCAATGGTATGAGAATTAGTTATATTCCATTTTGCAGACTAGATCACCTGCGAAAATATTACTAATAGAATAATCACTGGTAGCCCAATCTCAACACATTTGGCAACCTGCACGACCATCAAAAGTCAGGTCAGTGCTTAAGAATGAAGAGAGGCAGTAATCAGATGCAGGTGAAGAAGACCATGACCTCATAAGATTCCTCAAAAATGTAGTATCAATAAGATATCAACATCTTATGAAAAGTAAATCATTACCCCAGGGAATCCAAGCTCATAGAGCCCAAACCCAGCTAGTGCAACCAGAGGAACTGCTGACAACGGACTTAAGAATCTACACATAATTAAAAACCAAAAACAGAAAGGAACAGCACTTAGAAAAAATCACACGATACTACAGGAAATGAACATTAGTATACTGACCTAGTTACATTACGCCAAAGACCACTAAAACCGACAATAATTTGAAGCGTTGAAGCTACGATTAGTGCACCTTGGGTTCCACGCATGATATGCAGGAATTTCTGCATGAAAAGACCATAAATCCATCAATTATAGAGCAGTGATTAGGATAGTGTCAATCCAATCTAGGTCTGGTAGCAACCTCATGAGGATCAACGATATTGCTGTAACGCCCAGCTAAGATGATAGATATGGTAGGCGCTACAAAGGTGTATGACCCGCCCATCACAGCCGGCAAACACGTACCAAAGTAGGTCTGGAGAAGGGTGTTAATACCAGCCACAAACAACAATGTCTGGATTACCCTGGCTTTCTCATCCTAAAACAGAAGATGTTGACAAATGTGAAACCACATTAGGCACTAACTGAAAAGTGAACTCAAAGAATTGCTATAGTTTGAATAGAAGATTCCTTTTCTTGTGTGCGAATAAATCCTCACATTTCCTCCCCCCATTTGAGGAACAAGTGCAGTGGGGATAATAACAGTGGTTCCCAGGATAACCAGGTAATGTTGGAAACCAAGAAGAATGGCCTCAGCTGCATCAAAAAAAATTTATGTATCATAATTAAGATCAGGAAAGCATTCTCCCAATGGAATATTTTTGTTCAGGAAAAGAAGCGGAAGATCATTCACCAAAATGCAAATTAGGAAATAATATAGGAACAAAAATCACAGTTTCAAGGTTCATGGTAGGAACCCCTAAGCTGTAAATACTAAATAGAAATAATCAGAAATAAAGCATAGACCAAAGAACAATGATTAATCTTTGTCCGTCAAATCCAGCTACGTCAAAAAAAAAAAAAAAAAACGCAATTTCATAAAGGAACACAAAAACAATTTTACAAAGTATGGAAGGTTCAGAGAAGCAAAAGCATAAACAGAAGAATAGTGAACAGTATAATACAATCTGATAAGGAGCATTACATAAATGACTAACAAACACAAAAGTTGTGACAAAAAAAAAAAATCATCAAAATGGCGGAGGAAAATTAGCATTAAAGGCTCAAAGAATGAAATATGAAGCAAAGCAGAGACTTAAGAAAATATCAACTAAGAAGAACAGCAAAAATGTGAACAACATACGCCAAGGAGGAGCACTCTTGATGCAGAAGGAAACATTGGGCAACTGATCCTTTACAGGATGCGGCACCAACTCGTCCTGCTTCGGCGGCGCCGCGGCTCCGGCCATATCTATTCTCTTGTCCCTCTGCTTCCTCCTCAAGAACACTACGGAGTCCCCAAAAACCCCACTCCTTGGACGCGCACTCTCACCACCACCAAGAAGGCGCAACTTTTACGCGAGATTTGCCGGAAGAACTTCAAGATGACAATGATCAAAGCGTCAAGATCCAATCTTTCACCGATTAGAAGGCCAATAAAACAGAAGAAACGAAGAAGTAGATGTTGATGCAGATGTAGAGCTCTCCACCAGTGGAACGGAGGGCTGGGAAAGGATTCAAAGAGGTATTTCACAAATGACCGAAGCGAATGCCCATACACAACAAAATGGCCCCTTGCCTTTGTTTATCAACCTCTTGCTCTCAGCTCAGACGAATCTTCTGCAAACTCTTTGTTTTTACCTCCTTTTCCCTAATTGTTTTCTCTCTCCATGGCTTCTTAACCTACTGCTGCCAAGCTGTCTTCGGCAGCAAGGAAACAGTGCCATCTCTCGCACACTCTGCACAGCCCACTGCAACAAAAGGTTGGCAAAAGCCAAAAAAGAGGTACCTTAAGCAAGTGAAGGGAAAAAAGAATCCAAAAGGTGAAGCGTAAAAGATTCCAAATACAAGCTACTTCGACACAACAAAGGAAAAGGCAAATAGAAAAGAAAGCAAAAGAGTAGAATCTCTGCCCTCCAAGTTACTCTCTCTTCTCTTCTCTACGATGCAAATCCTTTGTTTCCCTGCTATATTTATGTCTGTCTGCTACGCCTTTTTTCTATATATGATTGGTGCTCTCCGCATTCCAATGTCTCCAACGCAATTCTGGTGCTACTATATATATATATATATATATATATATATATATATATATATATATATATATATACATATACATATACAAATATATATGATACATATACATATATATATACACATATACATATACAAATATATATGATACATATACATATACATATATATATATATATATATATATATAATATTGGCCACAGTTAATATTGCAGTAAGAATCAAAATCTATATTGGGTTCACAAAATCCAAAGGAGAAAAATCAATAAAAAAAGTAAGCAACTTCAGATTTGGTACATCAAATTATATCTTATTTATCTAACATATATAAAAGTAACAAGAAAATTTAATGAACGATTTTTCTAAAAATACCTACATTTAGTTATTTCTTAATCAATACCCTTATTTTATTCTTTCCCATATGATACCCCTAATTTAAAAAATATCTAAATTATTTCCCAAAGAATTTTTTGATCTCACCACCATAAAAACACTATAAAATCTAATTAAAGATACTATAGATGATATGAATAGATTATTAATCTCAATCAAGTTAACAATAAATTTAAATATAAAATATTATAATAAATTATGAGTAATAAAAATTAAAAAGATACGATGTGATATCACTTAGTATTTTTGATACATCAATAAAGTATTATAAGCGTTATTGAAAAATATTGTAAACAAGTCAAGTGAAAACACTTGAAAACTGACAAAAAAAAAACGAGCAAAAAAATTTTGACAAAAAAATATTTGAGGCGTATTTTAGATAATTTTAAATTAAAAATATTTTTTGAGAAAAGGCTAGATATATATTTTCTAGAGAAAACGTCCATATATATATATATAAATAATATTTTACAAGATTTTTGGCACCTTCAGTTTTATTTTATTAACTATTTTTATATCTCCATCTTCTATCTATGTATAGTCTGTATTAGTACACTTTATACATTGTATTGCTTTTTGAAATGATTGAATAAGTTTGAAAGTTGTTGATTGCTAAGTCATTGGAAATGAGAATCCAAAACCCCCCAGAACGAAAAAAAAAAAGAAAAAATTGATATCCTCTCTCTGCCAATCAAATACAAATCCCCTAAACAAAACATCTATTTCTTCAGTACTCAAATCCACTGGACCAAAATGTTATTGATTTGTAGGGGAGAAAATAAAGCTGCAGCTTCCTATATAATCCCCATGGAAAAGTGTGGCTCAGAGACTCTGTACTTGCACTGCAAAATTGACCACCACATATGTGTATTATATCTATTGCAGTGTATTCGACTTGGAAATTTATCAACATACAAGCAAGAGAACATACATGATGAGGTAATTACACTAATGTTTCTAAATTTTTCCCAATGATTTATTTGACTTGCCCCAGAAACAGATGTCATGTTCATGCTTTATTTTATTATGCCCTTAAAAGAGGGGATCAGACAATTTTGCAGGTAAAAAAGAAAAAAAAAAGAAAATTGTTGTCCAAATGTGCAGGGACAAAAACAAAAAAAAGACAGAAAAAAATCAGAGATGGTTAAATCAATAGGATGATACGTGTGAGAAGTGACATTTCGATTGGACACTGACTGACCTTTGCACCTTTTGTTCTTCTCTCTTAACACCCATTCCTACCCATACCCCTTTGCTTGGATGCTTCACCTCTGAAAGCTTTTTGTCCTCCCTACCAACCATATATATTATTTACATATGTGCTGCTATGTTCTTTGCTTGGATGCATACGATTGAGAGGGGAAGGCAACCTTTTGTGCATCCACCATGTGATCTCTATTTTTCTACTGCATATTTTATGATAAATATTATATATATATATATATATATGTATATAATTATTACGACATCAGTGTCCTTCAAAAAAAATCTGGAGAGGTCTTGTTATCACGGCAGGAAAATATATTATTGAGATGATTCAACCTGTGGATGGCCATGCTTGATGATGGTGGGTCTCTGGCAAGCAGCTTGGTCTCAATTTTGATCGAGAGAAATAAAAGAAAATTGATTGTCACAATGTGTTCTCTATGTTGACCAAAACAATTTAACTAAAAGAATTAAACAAATTCTATGTTTTCAATAAAGAGAGAGAGAGAGTGGGGAAAACAGGGATGCATGCAAATCCTTCAGATATGTTACTATTATTATTTCTATACATATTCATTAGGATACTAAAAATTATTAAGTATTTTATAATGTATATATTTCTTTACTCATACAAACTAATATTAAGTATGGTCGGAATAATCAGCTAGATCTTTTAGATGAACGTTAAAACCAGTGACATTTAAAAGATACATATTAAATTTATAATCAAAATTTGCAAGCATAAGTGAGAATTTTTAGTTTTATATATATATCTTTTTCTTTGCTTCCTCTTTATGCTCTTTCTATCTCCTGTGCATCATTTGAAAAGATGTAATAGCGTATTTGTGGACCATCAAATACAATTAATCTGCAAGTTGGTGAATCAAATGACGCATTCGTTGAAGATTTAGCCGAACTATGATTTAAGTTAAATGTATCGGTATAATAATACTATTATATATATAAATAAATATAATGAGAGAAAAAGAATGAAAGAATGGATGTGGGCGCAGCATCTGCACATTTAATTGGCACCTTCTAAAGTACCCACGTTATCGTCTCTCTCTCTCTCTCTCTCTCTCTCAATGCGTTGCGTGCTTTGGAACTCGTCCACATCACATGCATGTCTTCTCTGGATCTCCTCATCATACTACTGTTCATTATTTTCGTATGGACTTTTAGATAGATATAATACAATAGAGGAGCGCACAATAATCACTATTATTATTCCCATTATTCTCTAGGACTTAAGTATACCATATGCTTCTCTTGTTCTTTGACTGTCGAAGATGTTTATGAGCATTAAAAGCCTCATATCATCTATTCTCATAAAAGAAAAAAAAAAAGACACAAGTTTGACTCCATCTCTTGGTCAAAAAAGATTAATTTCGATTTATTATATTTCTTATTTTTTTAGTCGAATGGACATCGATGGATGCCTGATCAAATATACTATGTGATGCCAATGTGGTCGGTCGGTCACCTTTGTTCCACTGTGGGTTAAAGTTGGGGGCACTGTCCATCGATGTACGAGCCTCACCACCTAACCAAAGGACCACATCTCTCTGTGGTGAGATGTGAATGAGCCCCAATTTAATTGGGTCTTCCCTAACCTTTAGTACTTACTTGTGAAGAAGAGAGTTCATCCCTTTCGAGGCATTCATATGTTATTGTTCCTTGGTACCTTTTTCTTTTCTTTCTTTTTTCTTCTCCAAGGCCATCTCTTCTTTTGTTTTTTTTTTTTTCCGGTGATTTGGTATTCGCGTTAGGTGGGTCAAAGTTGTCAACCATGTGAGATGTGGTTTTGTATTAGGAGTGGTGTCGGTGACATATCATGGGCTTGAGATGCTTATATTTTAGCTAAGTTTGATTAATATCTGAATTTAGGATAATTTTAAATCGATAAATATTTTTTTTTTGACTTAGGTTCAAGAATGAATGTATATATAAATATATATAGACAATAAGTCAGATTTTCGATATGAAAACAATTAAACAAGTGGTTAGTTAAACACATTGCAACATATGAGTTTGTTTAAGAGATAATAAATTTCTTATTAATCAAGTTAGCTAACGTCTTTAATTTTCTTTTTCTTTTTTTTTTAGTTTAGTTCGAGAAAGTAAGCCTTTGACCTAAGTTCAAATATACAAATAGCGAATCCAATTTTGGGAGGATAAAATTTGTATCTATCATTCTATCGGAAATGATGGATCGGGGTTTATTATTTATTATTATTATTATTATTATTATTATTATTATTATTATTATTATTATTATTATTATTTCGTTTCCTTATTCTCCATTTACTTTAGTTGGTTGGTACGTTTATATATATTTGAGTACGGAAAAAAAAGTACAGAGTGTTGGAATCAAAGTAAGGAATAGCCTACCTTTTGACTCTTACATTTCAACCACCCATTCCTTAAGTCTTAGACTGTTCAAAGAGTGCATAAAGCAATCACACATAAAGGTGTAGTGCATCGTACAAACATGTCACTTCATATGAGTTGAGAAGATGAGACGTGACAGTGGGGAAGGTTCCAATTGTTTGGAACCAATTGGACACCACCAACCCAATAATTCACACTCTAATGGTCCCATTAAGGCATATGACATGCGCTAATCCATGTCGTGCTCCATTCCAACTCCAATAGGAATGTTGGGTGTCATCACTTGTTTCAAATCACTAATTGACCTACTGATTTGTGAGAGGTTTGATTCCTCTAGACATTTTACGGGGGTGGGTGATCTCAATTTAATTTGGGATAAGGAGTCCAAAAATTTATAGATATTTTTAATTCGATCTATCTTCTTCATCCCTATAAATCAAGAATTCAAAGAGAAAAAGTGTAACATGAGATTTGGAAACGGAATAGTAAGAAAGAAAAGTGAAAGTAAATGTTTTTTTTTTTTTTTGCAAAGAGTAAATCGTGAAGACATGATTCGATCCCAATGTCAAATGTCAAAAGTCTTGAAGTAAGAACACATCTTCTAATAATTTGTCAAATAAAATGTTGAATCTTTAATCTCTAATCTCTATAAAATGAAAACCAGTTATTGAATAAGATTTCGAGCCCTCAACTTTCAATCAAAATTTTTTCTGATAGTTACAGTTATTTCATAAAATTTGGATAGCTATTAATTAAATTTTTGTCACGATGTAGTTAACTATCTTTAAGTCAATTGAAAAATAGCTACTTTTGATGGAGAAGGTATCCCTGTATCACTTTTGGTCAACACTAGAGAATATATGTATTAACACATCAATTGGATCAGGAGGACTGGATTTAGTGGAGGACATGAGTTGGATCTTTGAGCTCTTCACCATCATTAGATTCACCAATCCCACCAAAGTTTAGTATTCCTATTCAATTAATTATGTGCATGGGGCCAAACATATTAGTTGGGATGTGCATTTCTACAAAGAAATAGACCCTACAACCATAAGGAATAAGGTGAGGGGAGATGCTAGCTGATTTTTTTAAAAAAGTTCTTTTAATCCTAGAATGATAAAATATTTTATCTAAACATGATATGATATGAAAGTAGGGAATTGATTGGACTAATTTTGTTCTGAAATTTTGATGCTGTGGTTTGATTTTATTTGATGTCTTGGTTGATCTAGCTCTAGCTAGACTCTACTAGGTTATTTTCGAGTTAAAATACTTTTTATTTAAGTAAAAATAATTTAAATGAATAAAGCTTTCGTCAATTATTTTTGGATAAAAAAAAGAGTAATTATCTTAGGATAAAATGGTGTTGGAGATATCTTGAAACTTTATTATAATATATATTTTTACGAGGATGATAACATATTAGGTATCTCATGAGTCATATTAGCTTGATATGTAAGTTTTTCTATCTTGGATAATTCTTGTGTTGCATCTCGACAATTTCCGTCTCACTCGCAAGTCCTCGTGATTCCAAAGCCAATTTTGTGAGTGGAGATTTCATCTAGAATAATTCCAGATATTAGTTTTGGGAGCTTTTTTTTTTTTTAATAGAAGAGCCTCTTGAGATTAAAAGAAAGAGGTCAACAATGTTATTATCTATTTATTTATGTTTTCTTGATATATAATTAATATATCTAATTGGCTATGGAACTCGCAACATAATCATTTTTAAGTTTATCATATTTATTGATATAACAAATCTCAAATTTTCATTTTAACCATAGTACTATTAACATAAATTGAGCCCATAATATCAATTTATTGAATATCAAATTTTAATGATGAAATCAATTGATGAGTTTTATGAGATAACTTGTGTATTAGAAAAAGTGATGTAGGATTAACTACGACTGTAAAAAGATAATACAATATGATATTGGGTCAAAGTTAAGTTCAGACATCGGGTCGGGGTTCGGACAATGCAGTGGGAGCTCATCGGGAGTTCGCCAAAGGTGATGGAGAGCTCGCTGGGAGCATGTCAGGAGTTTGTCGGAAGATGATCAAGAGATTTACCGAGGAGTTCACCGAAGGATGTCGGAAAGTTTGTTGGGATTTCGAAAGATCGATTGACATATCAAACAATAAGAACGATTGTAATTGTGTCTTACTATTTCCTAGTTAGCATCGTGTGTTTTAAGTCCTAATTGAGTTAGATATGGAGAAATCCAAATTAACTCAATGAGAGGAAACTAAGGCCACTTTGGGTTCGGATTTGAGCTCAAGTTGAGCTCATTTCATTGACCTAAAAAGATATCAACACAAAGTATAAGTCAGGTACAAAACTACACAAAAAGTATAGTTTTTGAGATTCCCAACGATAATACATAGGTCGGTGGCGGTGGTACCACTCAAGCGATGGTAGTACCACCGTTGCCCCTATTTTTGGGGCACTTTCGGCTATAGTATCGCTCATACTTGGTTTTTATAGAAATGATTAAATTTTGACTCTATTTTTTTAAAGCTAATTAAGGTCTATAAATATCCAAAGTATTCTTGCATTTGAAAGCAAGAATGTGAAAGAAAAAGAGGTGAAAATACTGAGAAAATACTGTTAGAATTTGTTAAGTACTTCTCTTGTGTGCTTCAAAGTGTAAAGTGTGATTAAGGAAACAGTGAAAGATTGTAAAGGTTTCTCTCTTGAACATCTTTTGAACCTGTGATAGTAGAGTATAAATGTTCTTCTTCTAAGCCTGGAAAAAAGAAAAATGTGTAAAGAGTTTTGATTTTCACCCATTGAAGAATATCAGTAGTAGACATCGGCATGCTTCAATGAATGGGGACGTTAAAAGTGGATGTAGGTTAAGTTGGTGACCGAACCACTATAAATTTATGAACATTCTTTTACTTGTTCTCCTTTAAACTTCTTTTCTCATTTTAGTAGTCCTTAACTAAATTAAGATTTTGATTTCTTCTTTACTTCAAGTAATTTTTTTGAAATAAGTTATTTTTACACTGGCACTAATTCACCCCTCCCTCTCTTAGTGCCAACTAGATCCTTACACTTAGTATCAGAGTGGGTTATACTTAATTGGATTAATACCCAAACGAGTAAATAACTTCATTTAGTATTAACGAGGGATACTCTATCACATATCCTCTCATGTTCAATGGACGGATTACACATATTGGAAAACTACTTTTTGATTTCGATAGATTTTTAACTATGTAATATTGTCGAAAATGGTTTTCATTAAATGTCAAAGCTATGAATACTTTATTTTACGCTTTAGATAAAAATAAGTTTAATCAAGTTTTTACTTATGACTCGGCTTATGATATTTAGCATACTTTAGAAGTGACATAGGAAGGCACAAATAGGGTACATGAATCAAAAATTAATGTTCTTGTACATAACTATAAATTGTTTAAAATTAGACCAATTAAGACTATTGGTGACATGTATATCCGCTTTATGGATGTCATCAATAGTTTAAAATCTCTTAGTAAATTTTATTCTAATGTTGAACTTGTTAACAAAATTTTGAGACATTTACCTAAAAGTTGAGATTCAAAATTAACTGTTATACAAGAGGCTAAAGACATGAATAATTTACCTCTTGAAGAACTAATTAGATCTCTAATGACTTGTGAAATGAGTTGCAAAGCTTATGATAAACTTGAAGAACACCTTTCAAAGAATAGGAAAGATATTACCTTGAGAACTAAATATGAACACCTTCTAAAGAACAAGGACTTGATACTGAGAACATCAATATGACTTCTCGAGTGAAACTTCAAGTTGTAAGGACAATGATCTTGCACTACTAACAAGAAAACTAAAAAATTCATGAAAAATAATAAAAATCATAAAAAAATAAACTAAAAAAAGATAATATAATATGTTTTAAATGCAAGAAGCCATAGCAAGAAAAAGGTACCAAATAAGAAGAAGAAGGACTTCTCAGTAAGATGGGATGATTCAAGCTCGTCGCATGAAAAATACAACAACAATAAAGAAGTAGCCAACTACACGGTCATGGCCTTTTATGACGAGGTAAGTGAATCCTCTGGAATCTCATTTAACTTTAATGAATTATTAAATGTATTTCATAAACTAGTTGATGAATTTAAGGTTAGCAAAACTTATAAATTACTTTAGAATGGACATACATTCCTCATTAGTAAATTTGAAAAGATGCATGAAGCTTTGATATCTTATAATTCTTGCACTGAATATGAAACACCAGAGGAAATTAGAAAGGAAAATATCATACTTCAACAAACTTTAGAAAAATTTAAAATATAGAACAAAATTCTAAATATGATCCTTGTTAATAAGGGTAATGTCCATAGGAAAGAAGGTATTGGCTTTATATGTAAAAGCTAATTATTTTTGTTAGAAGACCCACATTATATTTTTCATCCGAAAATAAATTTAATTTTTGTAGTAGATGTTGACATTTTACCTATAAATGTCTATTTAGAAAGTATAGTCTACATAAGTTAGTTTGGGTTCCTAAATGAACCATAAACAATCAAATGTCTTTAGTTAAATTAGACTAAACAAAAATAATAAAAAAATTATTAAAATTAAAATTATTGATAATAAATATTTTGATAGTTCATGATTGCTTTTTGATGATACATGACTTATGCATAGCTAAAACATACTTGTACAAAAATGAACTACACTCAAGAACCTTAGTTATTATTAATAGAAAATTATCTATATTGAAATTTTTTAGAGAAGGGATTTTCATGATATTATATTGGTTGATTTAAATGTAAATGCTAATGATTGAATGATTGATTTGAAATATGATTAAATATTATATGGTTGAATGTTAGATCATTCTTGAATTAGGGCCTGAAATAAATAAAAAAATACATTTGAAATGAGTATGTAACTCATTTCACTAAGTTTAAAAAGATAGACTCACTTAAAAAAAAAGAAATCATTAGAACTAAACTAAACAAAAGATTTTGTTCAAAAATATTTTACTATTATAATCTTGATGATTTCCTTTGGAAATGTTATTTAGTTTTAAGTTTTAAAATGTTTAAAAATATTTTACTTAGTTGATAATATTTTATTGTAATGAATTTGATGATTATTTAAACTCGATTTTTGGTTTTAAATGAAAATTCTTTAATTTGACATAAAAGATAAAGAACTTTTTATATAAAATAAATCACATAAATTAAAACAATATAAAAAGAAAAATTCTTGTTGAAAATACCTTTATCTTGATGAATGAAAATTAAATGAGATTTTTTTTCATGAACTTTCGATTGATTTCTTCACTTGACTTCTCCTTTATGGGAATCATTCTTAATCTCATGATTTCTTATTTTTAGTTAAAAGGAGATTCATGATCTTAATAATTATAATTTGAGATTTTTAATCAATATTCTTCTATTTTATTAAGAAAAATTATCTAAATGAATTATATGTCTTAAGATTTATCTTGAATAAATTAAAATTTTACTCTCCTAAGACTTATTTTCGTTATTTTCAAAAGAATGAGAGATTTATTAAAATAAATTATATCTTTTCATACTTGTGAGTTGATCTTTTATATTTTATCCTTAATTACATGATTTTCATTATATAATCCCTTTACATATATTTGTCAATGACTTAAAAATTAATTTTGTATTATTATATTCTTTCCTTCTTTCTGAATAATAGGGAGATAAAATTGTTATCTTAATAACAAAGCCTTTAAACTAAGAATAATTTAATTTTGTAAGAAAAGAATTGGATATGATAAATCTTTTAACATTGAATGAGGAACAATTAAATTAGACATGATAAAAGAGAATTGGATATGACAAAATTGGTATCTTGTAATAAAATAATTAAATGAGGAATAATTTGCTTAGAAGTAAATAAAAAATTTAAAATTTTCTAAATGAATGACTTGTAAATTAAGCTTAATTTGCTATATATTTTGTTGGATTTCTCAAGTTTTACAAATTAAGTTTCTTATTAAGTCCAAATGCATGATTTTCGATCATATTATTTTTCTTTCTTAAGCTTATTGATATTTACATGAGATGATATTTTAAAATGCGATGAATAGCTCTTATATTCCTCTAGAATTTCTCAACTTTTTGAGCTCTTTTTTGAAATGATTTTTTTTGAAATTGATATTTACAAAAAAAATGATTCAAATTTCTTTTTTGATGAGATTTATTTTCATCATTTCTTTAAAAATTATTTCGATTTATTAATCTTTTTGAGCTCTTATTTTTCTTCTTATTTTACTAAGGGGGAGTAATGCATTAAATTCTTTTTTTATATACTAAATATTATGATAAATGCTTGATAATATTTAAATATAAGTTGAGCATTTTTTTGTTGATGATAAAAGGGGAGAAATGATATAATTGATGACATAAGAAATATTTTGAGATCTTTGAAATGTTTGAAATTTTTATGTGATACTAAGAAGATGGATTTTGTATCATGATTGATGACATGTTTATATGTGAAACATATTTTTGGTTGAAATTATATATTATGTAATACCAAGAAGATGAATAATTTATCATATCTGATATTATAAATGATTGAATTATGATAATTTTAATATTGTCAAAATGCTATACTTGAATTCAAAAGTGATATGTCATTTTGAATTCAAGTTTGCTCATCTTATGACATATACATAGGGGGGAAGTTAAGGTTAACTCCCATCATTAATTAGTTGTCATCATAAAAAAGTGATGATAATGAAATCAATTGATAGGTTTTATGATCTAACTTGTATATCAAAGAATATGATACAAGATTAACTACGATGGTGAAAAGGTAATACAATTTGATGTTAGGCTGGAGTCAAGTTTGAGCATTGTGCCAGGGTTTGGACGATGTAGTGGGAGCTTATTGGGAGTTCATTGGAAGACGATCAAAAGACTCGTCGGAAGTTCGCTAGAGGATATCGGAAAGTTCATCATGAGTTTGAAAGATCGATTGACGCGTCAGACAATAAGAACTATTGTAATTGTGTCTTAATATGTCATAGTTAGTATCGTATATTTTAAGTCATAATTGAGTTAGCTTTGAAGAAATCCAAATTAACTAAATGAGAAATAACGGGTCCACTTTGGGTTAGGATTTGAGCTTCGGTTAAGCTCATGTTGTTAACTTGAAAAGGGGTTAACATGAGGTACAAGTCGAGTATGAAACTATACAAAAAGTATAGTTTATGAGATTCTTAGTGATAGTACCATCGTCACCCTTGTTTTAGGCACTTTTGACGATAGTACTATTGGTGCCGACACTAGTATTTCCTGTACCTAGTTTTTTTTAAAAAAGATTAAATTTTAGTTCTATTTTTTGAAGTCAATTGAGATCTATAAATACCCTAAGTATTCTTGCATTGGAGAGCTTTCCTTGTGTGCTTCAAGTGTAAAATGAGGCTACGGAAAGAGTGAAAGATTATAAAAGTTTATCTCATGAAAATATTCTTCTCCTGAGCCTGAGAAAAGGAGAAAGGTGTAAGTAATTTTGATATTTACTCATGGAAGAAGATTATTAGTGAATATCGACGGGTCTCGACAAAGGAGGACTCAAGAAGTAGACGTAGGTCAAATTGGTAATTGAACCACTATAAATTTTTGAGTATCCTTTCTTTATTTGTTCTCCTTTAAACTTATTTTCTCATTTTAGTAATTCTTAACTAAATTAAGATTCTCTTTTTCTAATTTATTTTACTTAAAACAAATTTTTTAAAACAAGTTATTGCACTGACACTAATTCATCCCCTCCCCGTGATGGCTGAATTAGTTTCTAGAGCTATGGATAGTGGATTAAGAGAAATAAGGAAGGAATTAAATTTTGCTTCTTATATATATATATATATAACTTTATCAGGTCTATTCAAATAAAAGAAAAGAAAAGATGAACAGTGAAGGATTCTTGATCAGGCAAGGCCCATAAGATATGGTGCTTCACTTTCAATGTCCTCTTTTTGTTTAAATCTTCTGGCTTGGGTTCATTATCTGGTCAGATAAATTCTGTCTGCTTATATTTAGTTCATAAAGAAGCCAAAACAGATTCATTACCAGCCCATAAATAACCCGAAACACGGAGAGAGAGAGAGAGAGAGAGAGAGAGAGAGAGATGGACTTTTTGAGCTGGTTTACGTGTAAGTGATACTGGTTTTATAGTTGGTGACTATTATCATTAGTTACATCATATAAGATTATAAACACCCTTTTGATGTATGGCTTTATAAATGGTTCCATATGATCTTAGCTGCATACATTATTTAGCCTTCAAAATGAAACATGAGCTTGTTTTCATTCACTTGTACATTTGGAGAATTTTATGGTGAATAACTAGCAGGAAGCATGCATTTCAACATTCTTCACACTCTTATAAGGGCAGAAGAGTTTAAGAACAATTTTCCTTTTGATTCTTGATGACATCAGAATGTTAAAACAAACTCTCTTTGGAGAAGACTGTGTGACAAATTTGCCAATAATGAGTTTCCAGAATGAAGCCCATCAAAAAGATGAATTCAAGGAGCAACTTATGTTGGAAATAATGCAATTAGTTAAGATAAAATTAATTAGATAGGATTAGATAAAGATTTAAATCTAGATTTAGTTTAGATGAGGATAAGATTTATTTAGATGTGATAGATTCTTTAGTGTTTTAAAATATTTATATTTTATCTTTTAATTAATATAAATAGTTGTTCTTGGTTCATTTTAGAATACTGTAGACTTTTGATTGAAAATACTCTACTATTCTCCTTCTCCCTCAAGTTATGTAAAAAAACCAATAACTTATAATGTTTGCATTAGCTCGGACTGTCATGTCCATGTCCTCGAGAGCTTTGATCCTGCACACTCCATATGTTCCATCAAATCCAAAGAAGTTGAAGAATACACCATTCACCTGCTGCTGCTCTACCTAGAAATGGAAGGCAAGATTGATGTTTAGAAGCTTCTTGAGCTCTCTTCTTTGTTCACGAAGGATCGTCGAGATAGTAATAAGAGAGCAATGCTAATAGTGAATGAACGAATGAGGATCATGAGCGCCACACAAACATATGGAGACGTCCCTTGAAATGACATACTATTATCCCAAGTAGCTAATGATTTGGCTGGAAATCCATACAAAAGATGGTGACAAATTCGGAGACCTTGGCATAATCACAGGATATGATAGAATTTAGGTTTTCAACATTTGTACACTATTATATAAAAGATTACAACAACAACAAAGGCGTAAGTCTTAACTATTTATTTGAGATTAACAATATAGATCTTTTGCCGTTATTAAGATCTACTGTCCCTTTCTGGTTCTATAGGGACACCCCATTTCTGAATAGGAGCTGCACACTCTAACTAAGCTCGTCTTTGGCCAATCTAACTGGCACACAGCATATATAGATTGCTCATAAGCCTAGAAACCATACAAAAAGAGTATATGGGGAGGCAAGACGATTTAGCAGCAACATTTAAATGCATTTTAGAAACGTCTGATATAAACTTATCACAAAATAAGATACGCTCCTGAAGAAGTGATAGAAATGATCAGTATGCTTTGCCACATATAAGAAACTTGGCATATGATATTGGACTTCAGTCATGAAAAACTGATCATTCAGTAGCAAAACTATATTGGATGTAGTGATAATGAAATGGTGTTAATCTTACCTCTCTCTCTCTCTCTCATTGCGCATGGGATTCTGAACTAGAACCATCGAGTAGTATGAATAATCCTATTTACTAGATTTATTGCCCCATGATCTCTCGGTCAGGGGTTCTTAAACTTGATCCGCAAACACCAAAAAGAAACTAGCGGATGAACCGATCCAGGGTTTGATTCAAGAAAATAATAGTTCACAACTTCGACAGAGCAATGACCAATGGAGCAATATATCCTGCTCTGACTGAAAGCAAGACCAGACAGAATACGCCTGTCATGCTAAATCATATCCTCTGGAGGGTGAATCAGATGCAATTCATTCTTAACCTCATAGATTTCAAACAGCGATGCCATGACAGAAACAATGTAAAAAGATATAAAAATTATCAGTAACGTTCCCATCCTTTGTGACTTTTCATTGCTCTCGAAGAAGACAACAGGCTTTTGTACTGTGGCAAAAGCTTCCGGAATGCTAGGAATGACAGGATAGGTAATCAAACAGACTTCTGAACTTTGAAGACGAGAAGTCATCTAAATTTCTTCTGAATCCTAGCCCTTCCCTTCTTTAAGATGGACAAGAGGTTTCGGGTATCTACTTTTACCGCTGAGTAGTTATTAGTGCTACGATCAAAATGGGCACTAGCGCTTATAAAAATTTTACTTTAATTTAAATATTTATTTAATAAAAATCGTATCGAAAATATGTTTAAGTGAAAAGATATGTTTAAACATAGAGATACGTTTAAGCATAGAGATATTTATAAGAGTGCAAGCAAAGGTAGTAGACAATTAAGCAATGGACATAAATAGTAAATAAGAGAAAGTAAACTGATTTTGTAGTAGTTCGGACCCCTTGACCTACGTTTACTCCCGATTCCTCTTCACTTGAGGCCATCCGCTTCCACTCCTGATTTTTTTCAATAGACAAAGTTCAAACACCTCTCTTACCGCTCTATTCTCCTTTTACAAGTTCAGGAGATAACCTGTACAATTCTCTTAACACTCCCTTAAATAAAAACTACACAAGAAAAAAATAAGGAGGGCTCTCAAGAGATTACAATAGCGTTTTCACAAGTTTTTCACTCTTGATTTTTACTCATTCACCAGTAAGAAAAGATGAGATATTTATAGGCCTCAAATGGCTTTAAAAGTGGAGCCAAAAATTAATTTTTAAGTATTCCCAAGGTTCTAGTCTCGAAGACTGCGTTCTAGGTGGTTCAACCGCCTGACACACCTTCGAAGATTGTGTTATCTTGGAAACCATGTCTTTGAAGACCGTGTCTCATCTGATATTGTGTTACTAAAATGACTTTTGTAATAAGTCCAACACTCATTATAATGCTAATTACGACTCTCAACATACAATCTTCGTTTTTAGATCGTCTCTCGGTGAACTCCCGACATCCTTTCGATGAACCCCCGACGAGCTCCCGATTTCCTTCGGCAAACTCTCAACATTCTTTCGGCGAACTCCCGATAACCTGTCGGCGAACTCCCCATGAACTTCTTGATAAACTTCTGGTGAGTTCTCAACGAGCTCCCGATTTCCTTCGGCGAACTCCCAATGAACTTCCAGCGAACACTCGGCGAGCTCCCGACAACCTATCGGTGAACTCCCGACGAACTTCTGGTGAGTTCTCGGTGAGCTCCCAACAACATCATCTGAACCTCGGCCAACCTCTGGCGAACTCTCGGTGAGCTCCCATTGCGTCATCTGAACCTTGGACTGATGCCCAAAGTTGACTCCGGCCCAACATCTGATTGTACTACCCTTTACTATCGCAGTTAATCCTGCATCATTTTCTTTAACACATAAGTTAGATCATAAAATCAATCAATTGATTTCATCATCAAAATCCGAGATTCAACAATCTCATGATAACCAACTGATGATGGAGTTAACCTTAACTCCCTCTATGTATATGCCATAGGATAAATATAATAAACTTGAATTCAAAAGAACCCATCACTTTTGAATTCAAGTATAGTATTTCATAATTGAACCATTCATGATACCATATATTATAAAATTTTCAAAACATTTATTTTCTTGGTATCAGATAACAATTTCAATCATTATATTCATAATATAACTATGTCATTAATTATGATATAGCATTTATTGCAACTATTTCAAAGATATCAAAATATCTCTCTTATGTCATTAATTATGTCATTTCTCCCCCTTTGTCATGAACAAAAGTGATAAATACTCAATTCATATTTGAATATTTATCATAAATATCTATCACTTAAACATTTATCATATTTAAATATTTATCAAAAATATTCAAACGTACCATTTATCATTTGTCATCAATATATCATCTCTCCCCCTTTTGTCATCAAAAATAAGAAATATTCAGCATAACTTTTCTAAACAATTATTCAAAACAAATGTTCATTATATGATAAAATTTCAAATACAATATTTATCATATGTCATCAATCATACCGTTTCTCCTTGTTATAAAAAAGGAGAAATATTTACCACACATTTGAATACTAAGTGTTCAATTCATATGTTAACATATTTATCATAAATATTCATTACAGAAAGAAAAAAATATAGTTCATTCTCCCCTTTAATAAAAAAATAGAGTTTAATCCATTTCGTATCAAATTATTTTCTTCCCCTTTGTAAATAAAATAGAAGAAGAAGAAGGGGAGGGGCTGTCAAAGATTCAAAAATCAACCCAAAACAAAATAAATTATTAAGAGGGGAGATACATTTGAAAATATTCGTGAATCCAATAATCAAAATATTAAAAGAGACCTCATGAGTCTTATCACAAGAGAATTTTAACTTGTAATTTTTTCTTTTGTAAATATTAAGAAGAAAGAATCAAGTGAAACCATTTCAAAGGATAGCTAAAAAGTTGAGAAATCTAAGAAAAATATAAGAGCCACAAAGAAAGAAATATTATGAAGGATATTAATATCAAATCATGAATACCAAAAGATAGACTTTAATTTGATAGATTTAATTTTAAGTCTAAAAGAAATTTTATGAGATCAAATAATAAGAATGATCTTGTTTCATATAGATAGTTTTCTTTAATGAAACAAAAAAGTCTTAGTGAACAATCTTGATTTATATAAAGTTATCAAATTATGATTTTAAAGATGTCAAAATCATGATAAGACCCTTTTTATGGTACATTGCATAGGAGAAAAAAAATTGATTTATATATAAAAAATTTTAAGTTATCAAAATCATAGTTCTTAATGAAAATATCAAGTTATAAGATCATAAGTCTCTCCTTTGGTAAAAAGAAAATTATAGAAGTAAAAAAAAATGTTCCCATATAAAATGCCTCAAGTCAAAAATCATGAGAAGGTTCATGATTTGG
Source organism: Ensete glaucum (assembly GCA_021527575.1). Classification (NCBI taxonomy): domain Eukaryota; kingdom Viridiplantae; phylum Streptophyta; class Magnoliopsida; order Zingiberales; family Musaceae; genus Ensete; species Ensete glaucum. The sequence goes on along the minus strand of CM038556.1, from coordinate 21,978,416 downwards.
CTGAAAAAAATCTCATTTAAATTTTAATTATCAAAATCAATTTTGTAATTCAAGAGATTCAATAAGAATCATAACACTTTATCTCTTACTAAAAGCTTTTCCTCTTTTTAGTTATTTCAATCCATGTGTTTTATTTCATACAAAAATTTATTCACCTTTTATGTCAAATCCATGCATTTATTATCATTTAAATTCTAGTTTCATCTAAAAAGAAATAATCAAGATCATTAAAATAAGTATTTTTAATCTTTTAAAATTGAAAATCAAGTATCATTTCCAAAAAAAATCATAAAACAATTTTAAACAAAAATTTTGATTTATTTCAATTCTAATGATTTTTAGAGTGAGTTAGTATGCTCATTTCATTCTCATTAAATATATTTTTAATTTTTAAATAAACTAGACAATAAAGCGTGATTTTTATTTCCTTTTTTATAATGTTCTATGCTCAAATTCTATCATTCAATAATATCTATTTAACCATACAACCCATATTTCAAGTTAATTCTTCAACATTATCAAGGCCATTACAATAACATATCAAAATATTAAAACATCTTCAAAGCAAAAATTCAACCAATCTCAATTTCAACATGTAAATGAGTCAACTCTTTGCAAGGAGTTGATAAACTTATGTCAAAAATTTTTATTTATTTCATATCTATCTAATATAACATTCAAATCATATAACTATTCAACCATCAATTATTTATAACATTTAGGTCATTTAACAATAACCTTTCTAAATATTCAAACTAATGATTTTGAACTTATTATTCAATCATCATCAAAATCTCAATTATATAAATTCAATATATTTTTCAATAACTATGGTTCTTTAGTTCTAGTTCGTTTTAATACCTATATGTTCAAGCTATACATCATCAAGATTGATTGTATAATGATAACTATTTTTAATAAAAAATTTATTATAATAGAAACAAGGATTATTAAGCTTCAAACATCTTAATTCAAATAATTTTTTTATTTTTTATATTTTAGCTAGGAAGCTTGATAAGTAAGTTACATCTCAAGTCAAATGGCTTGAGCATCGAGAAGATATCATTCTATTTTGCTTCTAGCCTTAGTTTGGTGACAAACCTATAATAAAGATTTAGGTACCCATTTTACATTGGGACCTATATGAAGAAATTTATCTTTCTTATCTAATGATTTTTAGTTATTTGTTATTCCCTTAGGAACCTCAACTAATTTGTGAGGACTATAGTTTTTAAATGAACATTTGTAAGCCATATATCGTAATCTACCATAAAAATTACATTTAATTTTCGATGACAAATTTAAGGTAGGTCCTTTAATAAAAATAATTGGCTTTTGTTGAATGTTACTAACAAAGTCTATGTCATTTCTTCTATTAATATGACCTTTATTGACAAGAATAATATTTAGGGATTTATTCCTAATTTCAGATTTTTTTAATGTAGTCTTGAGCATGATATTTTCTTCTTTAACACTATATAGTGTTTCACATTTAGAGCAAAAATTATATAATGGTAAACTAATGATGTATGCTCTATCTTAAGTAATTTATAGGATTTGTTAATCTTTTTAAATTCATCATAAAGCTCATGAAAAGAAAATAATAACTCACTAAAAGTAAAAGAGGTTTTGGGTGGGTTACTTACCTCATCGTGGTTGGCCACGAGCGCGAGATCTTCCACTTCTTCCTGATTGTGTTCTTCATCTTTGGAGTGTCTCGGCTTATTGCATTCATAGCAATAAGTTTTGTCCATCTTTAAATCATTTTTATGGTTTATATTAATTAATTTATCCGGTTCATTTATCAAATGTTCAAAGTTCACATCACTCGAGATTTCACTCGAGGAGTCATGTGTTCTATTTAGTTTCAATTCCTTCCTGTCCTTTGGAAGGTGTTCTTGGGTCCTCAATGTCAAATTTTTCTTGCTCTTAAGAAGATATTCTTCTTGTTCATTTTTGTGAGATATTTTGTTTAATAATTCATTTAGATTTAGTGTACTTTTATGTGTTAATTCTAATATATGCCAAATCTCAAAAGCCGAATCATAGGAGGAAATCTATTGAGAGCACAATATATGACATTCATAACCTTGGCATTTAAAGAAAATATTTATTTTTTATAATTATTTCAATTATTTATTGGATTGGATGACTTTTGAAAACGTTTTTCAATAATACACCACAAATCAAAATCTATCGAAATTAAAATAATGCGCATTCGAATTTTCCAAGATGTATACTCCGTCCCATTGAATATAGGATGACATGTGATAGAAAGTCCCTCTTAATTGACAACAAAAGCCATCTCTTTTAGATTTTAAGCCAATTAGAGAGAAACGTGGCTCTGATACTAACTGTTACAATCAAAGCAGTATTAAGAGGGGGGTGAATTAGTGCATATAAAAATTTCACTTCGACTTAAATACTTACTCAATAAAAATTATATCGGAAATACGTTTAAGCGTAAAGATGCGTTTAAGTGTAGAGATACATTTAAGCATAGAGATATTTGTAAGAGTGCAAGCAAAGGTAGTAGATAATTAAGAAATGAACATAAAGAGCAAATAAGAGGAAGAAAACTGATTTTATAGTGGTTTGGTCCCTTTGACCAACGTCCACTCCCGATTCCTCTTCACTTGAGCCCATCGGCTTCCATTCCTGATCTTTTTCAATGGGCAAAGATCAAATACTCCTTTTACAAGTTCAGGAGATAATCTTTACAATTCTCTCAGCTCTCCCTTAAACAAAAACTACACAAGAAGAAATGAGGGGAGCTCTTAAGGGATTACAATAGCATTTTCACAAGTTTTTCACTCTTAATTCTTGCTCATTCACCAGCAAGAAAAGGTGGGGTATTTATAGGCCCCAAATGGCTTCAAAAGTGGAGTTAAAAATCAATTTTTAAGTGTTCCCAAGGTGCTAGTCTCGAAAACTGCATTCTAGGCGGTTCAGCCACCTGACACAATCAGGCAGACTATGTCTGGGCGGTTCAGCCGTCTGACAGTCTGGGAGACCATGTATGGGTGGTTTAACCGCCTAACACACCTTCAAAGATTGTGTCATCTTGGAGACCATGTCTTCGAAGATCGTATCTCATCTGACCTTGGGTTACTGAAATGACTTTTATAATAAGTCCAAATCAACCTCAATTAAGGCCTAATGGCTTCTTAATTAAGTTAGTAAAAACTAACTCTCATTATGATGCTAACTACGACTCTCAACACATAATCTTCATTGTCCGATCGTCTCTCCGCGAACTCCCAACATCCTTTCGATGAACCCCCGGCGAGCTCCTGATTTCCTTCGACAAACTCCCAACGAACTCCCAGCATTTTTTCGACGAACTCCCAACGAACTTCCAGCATTCTTCTGGCGAACACCTGATGAGCTCTTGACAATCTGTCAGCAAACTCCCGGTAAACTTCTGGTGAGTTCTCGGTAAGCTCCCGATAATATCGTTCAAACCTCGACCAACCTCCGGTGAACTCTCAGCGAGCTCCCATTGCATTGTCTGAACCTCGGCTTGATGCTCGAACTTGACTTCGGCTCAACATCTGGTTGTGCTGCCCTTTAATATCGTAGTTAATCTTGTATCATTTTTTTTAACACATAAGTTAGATCATAAAACTCATTAGTTAATTTTATCAAAGATTCAATAATTAGGATTATCTATTGTTACCACCGCTAAAGTTGGATATGTTAGGATAGTGCTTCTTGTCTTGTATGGAAAATCCAGAGAAGACCATGAACCAACTTTGTCGGTAATAGAAGGAATGGATGAACAACTGAAAGCAGATGGCATTGGAACAGCAAGTCAAGCTAGAGAAGATACAAGGAAGAGGTTAATGTGTCCCTTGCCGAGAATCCTTGACCAGGAGGAAAAGATAAAACACAAAGAGAAAGAAGATGACCAGTTTAGTTAAACAGATCTGCTCAAAGAGAAATAGCAACATCAGGTATATGACTAAATTATGAAGCTCTATCGGTCTTGGAGTCGGTGAAAAGTACAGACCTCAGGTGAAGCTACAAAGAGTGCCACAAATGAGAAATCCAAATGAGTCTGATAGTCTGCTTCCTTTGCTTCTTGTTCGAAAGAGTTGAACTCTGGCTCATGGAGATTGGATGGAAGGGATGTGAGTTGTTCTGATGTTATATTTGTATTTGTTCGTTGAGATATACTAAGGTATTGATCTATACCGAGCATGTCGATCCTCTATCGAATCATTACGTATCAAACGTACTAAACGGCACGATACGGTATTACAAACCTTGTTAGCATCATCATTATTTTATCAATATTTTATTTCAAAACATATAAATGATATATAAATAGTAATGAAAGATACATAACATGAAAGAACATGGGGCAACAACTCCTCACCAAAATAATGTGTGCAATGGTAGAATATAGAACTCATCATGTAATCTATGAGAAAAAAAAGTCTACTTACTAGTTTTTATCAAAATATCAGCATGATAATAAAGCATTCTTCTCTTTAAAGTTACTGCTTATCAGACATGCATGTTACTTGCACAGTAAGATGTGATTCTTCCCCAGATTTATCTGTTGGGTGCATTGAAGCCAGCTTATCAACTGTCTAATTTAGCTACTGATCTATTTCCATCGTCACTCTCGGTTTCTGATGAATTATTTCAGTTTGAACCACTTTTACCATTGGAAAGATTCATTTTTGTGTTCCGTGAATTGGAGTAGTACACAAGACTGTAGTCAACTCTCCAGTTCTAATGCTTGGGTCAATTATCAATGACAGACTAGATTCTATCAGTTGTTTACACAAATTGTTTTTTATATGCTGGTCTATAGTCTGCTCTGAGCCTCTGACATCATCTGACTCCTGAGATGCATATCAAGCTTAAAGGGTGTGACTTGTAGGAAACTAGTAAAACTAGGTCGAAGCTAGATCCCATGATAAAGAAGATGAGTGAATGACCTGAGACAATTGATTCTCCAATTCGAGCAGTCTAGCACTTGCTAAATCAGGAAATTCTTATCATCCTGGCTAGAATATGCTAAAGTTAACAGTGTATGGAATGTTTTAGCAAGTTTGAATAACAAAAATCAAGTATGTGAGACTAAAGGCCTCTTTGATCATCAACTACAACTGCTACCAAAAGGAAACATTATGGTAGCATTACATGGATCAAATGAATAATAAAGCCTTTTTCACGAGAACTACTTATTTTAGTTTCTTGATAAGATTTTGTTGAATTAGGGAACATCACCAATTATACATTGGCAAGTCTGAACTTTGCCTCAAATAATTTGGTGGACGAGAAACTGATTTACACTCATACTTGAATCAACCCTAGTAAAATGCCAATTTTGTCATATCATTGATCTCCATGAGCACCTAATGGCAGCATTTTGCCTACCACAGAATGGACAGCTAGAACTCGCAGTTAGTCCACAGTACCTCAAACACATTCCATTTAGATAAACATTTCAAACAACCTGATAAACTGCATTTTCCATATTCCACTTGATATAATAGAACCAGTCTACAGAAAAAGAGGCTAACCGAGCATTAAGTGAAAAGGATTAAGCTTCTAAAAAATAACTATGTGGCCTGAGACTCCCATCTAAAAATTTTCTCCTATCACACGCACACAACTGCATCTTCAAATCATATATACACACATTAAACTACCGATTTAGGCAACCGGATTACACTGCTTATCTTAAACATTCTAAAACTTGCCCCAAAGATCTAAGTTATGTTAAATGAGTCAGTTTAAAGAAAAGCTAACACCAAATAAGAAACGGAAGTTGCAAGTAGGTCTATCTATGCACGTGAAAGAATTAAGTTATTTAGCCATTGTGTATAGCCATCTACCATTCTTAACTGAATCTTTTCTTAAAGGCTTTCCCTCACTTTATGACAATAAAAGAAGAAAAGCAACAACAAAGAACAAACACTTTCCGAGAAAAAAAAAAAAAAAAGAAAACCTATTTCCCAACTATGTAATTCTGTACATCACTCTATTATTGCTGAAGGGGCCATCTGACAGCTAAATTTTTCTGAATAATAAATCAATATTTGAAACTGAATATATTACTGAGTAAATGTTACCTGACAAATACAACTTATAGCATGAGTTAGTTATAAGAACGAAATATGATTTTTGAGCAAAGCATGTATAGCAGGCTCTTTGCCCCGACAGACATACCAGCGCCGACCAGCTGAGCTTTAATCTCCGCTCATCTGCAACACATTCCGAGGAGAACAATAACATGAAGAAGAAGAATACTTCTTGTACATATTCCACACGGAACATCCTGTAGCACTCAGCAAACCAAGCAGGAATCTTTTCTTTTCCGCCAAAATCCAATTTTTACCCAAATACATGGAGAGAGACCGTAAAGCAACAATGATTAAGCACAACAAAGCTTTGTAATCACCGCCGAACTTTGATGCTGGTTCGACTCCTTCATTCGCCCGCGGGTGGCTCTTGGGCTTCCGCCCTGATCGCCGAGAGAGAGACCTATCGGGGCGACGTGGACCTGATGCCGGGGCCCGCACAACTTGGGGCCGTGTTACAGCATATTCGGAGACCACATCACCCCAGAAAAGTTTCCCGGGTGGTCAGTCTGACTGTGGGGTCCAATTGATATGAATTGATGGCGTGGTTTATTTCGAGTCATCAAACGAATCACGCTGTTCTCGACACGGATTAGCTTAAGTTTGCAAACACAAGCAAGTTCTAATAATCTGCTTAAAGCCATCATTCGCTTAACACCAAAGATCTTTAACACACGATCGACCTCCGGATCAACTTAAAAGTTTATATAAATTGCAAACCCAAGCAAGTCTAATAGTCTGCTTATCGGCATCGTTCGGTTGACATAAGGATCTTTTAACACACGATTGACCTCCGGATGAGATACGTTATATATAAGTTGTAAACCCAAGCAAGCTATAATAATATACTTAGATGGCATATTCGGATGCTGTCATGTGACAACAAGTCATCAGCCATAAAGGATCAGCAAGCAACCTCAACGCTAACGTGATGCACCACGTCAACCTCCCGTTTATAGGTCAACTGATGCTCGTACAGGATACGCAGGCCATCCCGCGTTGGGAAGCTCGGAATAACATCACAGGACGTCGATTTGCACAGATCGATCGACACCTGCACGTATCGTACGAACCGACCGCCCGAAGCACCGAAGGATAAGAACAAGTCACGTACAACCAACTCCCGATCGCAAGCATAAATAGACTCTGAAACCAATGAAAATGGGGCACTCTCTTTCTCTCTCTCTCTCTCTTCCCCAGCAATATAACTCAATACTCTCGTTTAACTTAACCTTCTGAGGGGTCGGGTCGGGGAATCCCAACTCCGATCTGTGTGCAGGATGAGCAGCCACATAATTATCATCCTCCATCACCGACCACCTCCCTCGCCTTCGGTGTCAACGATAAAAAGGGGCTACGTGGGCGACCTCACGTGTTCGGCTTCGGACCAAGTCGTGTTGATGGGCTGACCACGACATAAGGATATATAACATTTTGGCACTAGAAGGAGGGCCTAGCCGGATGTCATAAGAACGCCCACCACCAGACGACCCGAGCGGGCGCCTAGGGGAGGAAGTGTCACATGCTCCCCTGACACTAGGATTCGGAGGACCGCCACCTTTCCCTCCTCCTGCAGAGGGGAACGCTTCTGTCTCGACACAAATTGCTATTAGCAGTTATTCAACGACCCCAGGCTCTCCCCTCTCGGAGTAAACCTTGGACGGCCTGGAGTCTCACCTGAAGCATTTCACAACCTCACTCATCAAGTCCAAACTCTTGTGAGGATGATGCAAATGATCATCCCCCTCATTCCATAATTGGCTCAGCAATATCCATAGCCCCTTCCATCCTCTCTAGCAATGTAACCAGCCACCATGGACCTGCCACAAGCCCCCTCCCCAACCAAACAGTAGCTTGAGGCTATAGATGCTCACCTACCGACTCAGGAGCGGTCGGTCGACCCAAGGCTGACACCCGAGCATAGCATCCCAAGGGCAAGGGGCCCGTCCTACCTTGGAATCGACATGATCTCATCTGATTCAATGGACTCCCTCGGGGCGCAACTACACTTGATCAATCACTGTTTGGATGAAGTCAAAAAGGAGTTTTGCATATCAAATGAAGAGCTTGGGGAAGGCTTATCAATAGGGTGACCTTTTATCCATGAGATCTAAGATAAATCGATCCCTCCCAACTTCCACCTCTTGACTTCAGAAGCTTATGATGGCAGTTCAGACCTAGTGAAGCACATGGCTGCCTTCTAGGCCCAAATGGCCCTATTTGGCACCTCTAACACTTTGATGTATTGGGCATTCCCCATGACACTTCGAGGCCTGGCTCGGATGTGGTACACCCGGTTAGGGTCAGCCTCGATCTTGTCCTACGATCAACTCGTAAAGACATTCGAGTTCAACTTCCTAGCTAGCACGCGGCCTAAGCCATCCATAGCCATGCTCCTCAGCCTAAACTAGAAAGATGAGGAGCCCCTATACCACTTTGTCACATGCTTCGCAACCGAGATCTGAGCTATCCCGGATGCTCATCCCTCTAGCTATGTAGGCATTCCTAATGGGGCTATAATCGTCAGGTTCTTTTAGTTGTTGGTTGAATGACTAACAACAACAGTCCTCAAGATGTTCCAATGGGTGAACCAGTATGTCGCGGCTAAGGCACTAGTGGCCAGGAAATGCGAAGACCACAAGAGGCCCCATGCAGAGCAACCCCGGGGCAGACATTGGGGCACCCACGAAGGAGCTCGATCGATCCGAACCGTCCACCCTTAGGCCACCTTTGCCTCCCTTGAATTCCTCCCGGATGAAGATCTTCCTTAAAGTCAGAGAGAAGGGGTTGTTCAAGCTGCCCAACCCGATCAAGACTCCACTCGAACTGCGAGATCGAACCAAGTATTGTCGGTTTCACCATGACCACAAGCATGACACAAGGGAGTGTTGGGACTTTAAGAACCATATCGAGGAGCTCATCCGCAGAGGGCATCTCGACCATTACCCGAAGAAACCATGAGAGCCTTCCCTAAGATAGCAAGGCCCAGTTGAAAAACAAATAAACATCATTGTTGGGAACTGACTTCTAGAGGAGACAACATGGTCCGGCAATGAGCCTACACCCGAGCAATAGTTGAAAAGCATCCCCGACAAAAGGATGAGCCCAAGATTGCATTCCGAGCTAAGAAGGTCAAGTATCCTAACCACGACGACACTTTGGTGGTCTCGATTAGGATATCTAACACCCTAGTAAAAAGGGTGATGGTCAACACTGGAAGCTCGACCGATATCATCTACTTCGATGCTTTTAAGAAGCTCGGTCTCACCGAGAGGGACCTCAGTCCCATGATGTCTACCCTTATCGGATTCACTAGTGACTTCATTTCCCCCCTCGTCACCACCATCCTACTAGTTACCATCGGGGAAGAGCCAAAGATGAAGACCATAATGGTTACCTTAATGGTGATTGGGCTCCCGTCAGCGTACAATGTCATCCTCGATCGCCCAACCCTCAAAAAGATAAGAGCAGTCATTTGAACGTACCACTGGACAATGAACCTCCCAACTAGAGGTAGGGTCTGGGAGGTAAAGAGCGATCCCCGGGAGTCTATTGGGAAACCAAGTAGGAGCATCACATATGCAACATAAGATCAAAACAAAACCAATTTTCCATGTATATCAAATTGTTGTGTAAAGATTGGTGCACGAAAAATTACAAAAATCAAAACTACAACATATGAGAGATTGTTTACCTAGAGAGATCATATATTCATAAATTTTTAGATCTGGATGGAGAGGTTGAAGGAAGTCAAATGTCCTCCTTTCTAGTGATATAAATATGATAGATCGCTATAGTGAGACTCCTCCAATCATAACCAAATCTCATAACTCTTGTATGGCTTCTTGCAATGAACGTGGAAGAATATCCTTTATCTTCTTCACTGCCCTCTCGTAATAGAGAAAGAGTGGTCGGCTAAGAAGGTGAGGGAGAGGAGGAGAATAGGAGAGGGTAGCCCAAGGTGCAACTTATCATCTATATGTCCCTGCCTCCTATTTATAGATAGCTACCATAGAACCCTAATGGATCTTGTCTTAGTGGGTATTGAATCTTCATCCAATTATCTAATAACCTTGGATTATTGGATCACTATCCAATAATCTCCTTTGGCTTTTAATTGAGCCTCATGTAAGGAGCCCATCAATGTAGGGTCTCATATAATGAGAACAAAGGCTAATTAGATAACTCATATCCAATCATCTATTTATTGAAATATTCACCATATGTGTGTAACCCTCTAGGTCCAATATCGAGCTGACCGTGAGTCTTACCTGTTAGAACTCCTTATAACTTAGTAAATTATTATCTCAGAATAATTCACTCGACTTATCGACTATGGACATATTAGGCAATTGCGTCATAGTACCTAATGGTACAGGGGATCTTATCCATTGGACTTATTTGTCCTCAATTATCATATATCTATAGTCCTTCATCTATCTAATATTTCAAAGACTGTATATTGAGTATAGTATTATCAGGCCATATACGAAATCTGTTCGAGTTTTACTCTAATCGGATTCTCCCGGAGAACTTATTCTCTCTCAATCCGAACAACTTGATTAGGGATTTTCCTAAGCGAGAGCACAAAGATATTTCTCTCATGATACCGAGAGTGGATGATCCTCTATTGATACTTAATACGTTCATAATGTTAGCTACTAATCATGATAACCAGTTGTACCATATCTAAAACTTTCCAGACCTATTAGTCTGATGTCAAAGAAAGGAGTACTCAAACAAGGCATCTTTGGTGTCTCCAGTCTAAGAACTATACACACAACTAGACTACGAAATCATTTCTGACATTAAGTATAATTAACTATATAATATTCTATAAGTGGATCAATCAATAAACTTATTCACTAATAAGCACCTATATTGTATCATTAGTGTCTCCACACAAGTGACTATGAGACCAGCCGTATTCATCATATGGATGGGAATACAGTACACCGGTCTGTCCGATTATCTCGATGTCCCTCTTAAGTAACCTATGACCGAGATTATTTAGGATCTGTATTTAAAGGTGAATCAATTTTATTACCATGATCTTATCACAATCCAATTCTCATTGCACAGAATCAAGCACAGCACAATATATATATCCAATAGATAATATAATTTAAGAATATGCCAATAAATAATAATGTAAAAGACTCTGCAACATATTACATATGCTCATCACTCACGTAATTGGCTTGTAGGGCACCTATGACCAGCAAAGGCGATGCTACCTGACGATCGTTACACTTCCCAAGAAGATGAAACCCGACCCACCTGTTGTCGACCCTTGTGACGTAGCTGAGGCTTCGCCTCGATTGAGACCCACTGACTAGATGCTCGAGGTTCCCCTTTGCAAGGAGAGACCCGATCGAGTCATCAAGATTGGGTCAAAACTTTCAGAGAAAGAACAAATACAACTCATTAAACTCTTGAGGGAAAATGCTAATGTCTTCGCTTGGTCGTTAAGGGACATCTTAGGGATTGATTCGAGGCTTGCACAACACCTCTAAACATCTCCCCCATGATGCATTCAGTAAAATAGATACCTAAAAGATTTGCCCTCAACCGAAATGAGGTGGTGGCTAACAATGTGGACCACTTAATGGAGGCCAGGTTTATAACCGAGGCCAACTATCCCTATTGGCTATCAAATGTAGTACTTGTTAAGAAATTAAATGAAATTTGAAGGATGTGTGTTGACTACATTGACCTTAACTAGGCTTGCCCAAAGGACTATTATCCCTTCCCAGGGATTGATCAATTGGTGGTAGCAACTTCAGGGTATGAACGCTTGACAATTTATGGATGCCTTCTCGGGCTACAACTAAATCCTGATGGCGCATGAAGACTAGGAGCACACCACCTTCATCACAGACCGATGGGTTTATTACTACAAACTAATGCCCTTCGGCCTAAAAAATGTCAGGGCAACATATCAAAGAATGGTTAATAGAATGTTCAAGCACCATATCAGAAATAATATAGAGGTTTATATTGATGACATGATCGTCAAAAGCAAGCTCGGAAGGGATCACATAGTAGATCTAACTAAAACATTTTGAACACTTAGGAGGTTCTGGATGTGCTTCAACCCCATGAAGTGTGCTTTTTTGAGTCCGCTCGGGCAAATTCCTCAGCTTATTATTATTAAAGGGAAATAGATGCAAACATAGATAAAATCTGAGCCATAACTAAGACGTAGTCTCCTCGAAAGGTCATTCAACGTCTGATCGGGAGGCTAGCTGCTCTTAACCAATTCTTATCTCAATCGGGAGACAGATGCCCTAGTATGCAGTTAGCTTGGTCCTAATCAAGGAAGATGATGAGAAGCAATGCCCTATCTATTATTCCAGTCATGTCCTGAATGGGCCCAAGGAGCGATACTCATCGATGGAAAAATTAGCACTGGCCCTGGTGCATACGACAAGAAAGTTACAGCCCTATTTCCAAGCTTATACAATAAAATTGGTGATCGGCCAACCATTAGGATAGATCCTATCCAAATTTGATGTCTTAGGATGAATGTTTTAAATGGTCGGTTGAGCTCGGGAAGTTCGACATCCAATACGTCTCAAGATCAGCTATTAAAGCTTAAGCGATCATTGACTTTATCCCCGAGCTAACCCCTTTAGAAGGCAACCATCACCAACACACTGAGCGAAGGTAGACCCTATATGTCGATGGGTTGGCCAATGCCAAGAGAGGAGGAGCTGGTTTGTCTTGAAGGACTGGTCGACTAGCTACATAAACATGCACTTTTCTTGAAATTCAAAGCCACCAACAATGAAGCTGAGTACGAGACGCTGCTACTAGAGCTCCATCTGGTTTTGGAATTACAACTCGAGGAAATCAAGGTCTTCTCTGACTCACAGCTGGTCGTGGGCCAAGTCAATGGAGACTACAAGGCTCAGGAAGTAACCATGACAAAGTACTTGACTGAGGTCTATCGCCTCATTCGATCGATGCAAACACCTCTCCATAGCAAGGGTGCCTTGGGCGAGGAATGCGTAAGCAGATTGACTGGCTAAGCTTGCCTCGACATGAAGCTCAGAAAGATGCCCCAAGATAATCAAGAAGCTTCCTACTATACCATTTCGACTCATAACATAGCAATGACTGAAGTTGCTTCCAATTGGATGGAAGAGGTTCTTCAGTACAAAAAAGATGGAACCTTACCAACCGACTCGATCGCCTCTTGGTGACTCAGGCGAACCCAAGAGTGGTACAATGAAATCAATAACTAACTCTACCGATGATCATTTAACCAATCCCTCCTCAGGTGCCTAGCACCTGTGGAAGCTGAAAACATAATGGCCGAGGTCCACGAGGGCATTTACGGGAAACATATTGACTATTAAATGCTAGCCTTTAAAATCCTCAAGCAAGGATACTACTAGCTGACTATGCGTTGGGATGCCGTGACTTACGTCCAATGGTGCCTGCAATGCTGGAGACATGCTCGGATACTGCATTAGCCAGAGCGGTGCCTATGACCTCAATAGACTATGCCTAGCCCTTTGCACAATGGGGGATGGACCTCCTCGGCTCATTTCTACTAGCTTTAGGACAATGAAAGTTCATCATAGTCAAGGTAAATTATTTCACTAAACGGGTCGAAACCGAACTCTTGGCATCTATTATAGAGAAACACATCGAAGGATTTATGTGGAGAAATATCATCACTCGATTCGGCATCCCGAAGGCCATCGTTACCAACAATGAGTCCCAATTCAACAATTCCAAGTTCAAGATGTTCTACCAGAGTTATAAGATTCATCTAAGGTTCAGTTTGGTGGCACATACCTAAACCAAAGGCCTGGCTGAGGTAACCGGCCGAGTGATACTTGAGGGTCTCAAGAAAAGAATCATCGGGGCACATGACACATGGGTCGACAAACTCTCGAGTATCCTATGGGCATCCCGCACTACACTGAAGATCATGACGGGGAATCACCCTTCAGTCTAGCGTCTGGAACCAAGGCAGTATTACTGCCCGAGGTGGTCTTCCTAACTCTACGGGTCACGAGCTTCGAACAGGGTGCGTTAGAAGAAGGACTTCGGGTCAACCTTGACCTCCTCGAGGAGAAAAGTGCTAAGGCACATCTTCGAACACTGGCATATAAGAAGGCCATGGCAAAGCTTTAAAATCACAGAGTATGCCCTTAGCATATCAATGTCAATGACCTGGTCTTGCAAAAAGCTAAAAGTTAGTGATCCAACTCATGCTCGAGGCAAGCTAGCACCAAATTGGGAAGGTCCTTATTGGGTAATTGACGTTGTCAAGGATGACACCTTTTGACTTGTGACACAAGTAGGAGACCTGATCCCGAGGATGTGGCATATATCAAATTTGAGAAAGTTTTATACTTAACAAATACCTCATCAGGTTGGGAGGGAGACATGCATGAGATGGCAAGAGACAAACGATTCGAAGAGACCAAAGTTCATTCATTAAGTAAAGAGATTACAAAACAAGGTCGGCCACCATCTTACAGCAAAACAAAGCCAAACCGACCAACAAAAATTAAAACACAAAAAATATTACATAGAAGGGAGATTGGGGCTATCATTAAAAGGCACCTTGTCCGACATATCAATATTGTCATCCTCAAGAAGGCCGCGAATGGGTCCTCTTCGAGCCCCAAGTCGGGATACCGAGCTTGGAACCTAGGGAGCACCACTCGGTACCCACACTTGTAAGTGGCTTGCCCCGATCTCTGCAACCCGACCTAGAATCCTCAGGACTCCTTGTACTCTAAGATGATTGTCTTTGCCTTATTATGGGCAGATCGGATCTCCTTGATGAGGGCCTCCTTGGTATTCTCCGCCTTCAAACGAGCCTCTGCTACGTCCAGAGACAAAGTCAGAAGTTTATCTTCCATTGTCTAGAACTTCCGGCGTGACTCCTTCAACAGTTGTTGGGACTCCCTGAGCTCCAGCTTCAGTCGGGCAACTTTAGCCTCCAAGTTGGTTGCCCGCTGCTTGGTCACAGCAACTGCTTCGGGCGCAGATGCAGCTTTCAGTTCCTCTATATGGCTTCGGAGCTCGGTAACCTTGTCACCTATGTCGTTGATCACCCAACCATCGTCATAAACCCAAACAATCAGTGCCATTTGAAAATATTGATTCTGCATAATCGAAGTAAATATCAGAAGTCGAGGACACAATGAGACAAAAGGAAGCATCGGTACGTACCCAGATCAAAGACTTAGCGGCCTTCTCTAGTAACACTTCGGATATAGAGCTATGCAACTGCTTTGCCATCCCAGGGCAACAAAGTCCCTCGTTCAAAAGTAGCAACGGAGGTACCATCCGCCCACACTCGGCTTTCAACTGTTAACCCCGACTAGTGTGGTTTGAGGGGTGTGTCCGGCTCCCCTTCTAGGAGATCGGCCATGAACAAAGCCCGAAAGGGCTCATTTTTGCTATACACTCGGGTTTTGCACAACTCCTGAATCGAGGGTGACATGGAGGTTCTTTTAGACGGACCATTGCCCAAAGAGGAGAACTTGGGATGACCACTCCCGACAACAGGACCTCCGCCTTGACCAACCCCTCGCAATGCTTCTTGCACCTGGGTTGCATCGCTTTTAGACATCTTGCAAGAGGTCACCTTCGGCCTCTTCTGTGGTTGATTAATGGATGGTGGGGGAATAGGCTGTTAGGAAACCTCAACGAGAGCATCACTTATATAATAGAAGATCAAAATAAAATCGATTTCCTACATAGATCAAAATTATCGTGCAAAGATTGGTATGTAGAAAGTCTGCAAAACTAAAAACTGCATCATGTGAGAGATTGTTTACCTAGATAGATAGTATATCCCTATTTTTCTATATCCAGATAGAGAGAATGAAGGAGGTCAAATGCCATCCTCTCTAGCGGTATCCATACGATAGATTGCTACAGCGATACACCTCCAATCATAATCCCAAGTATTTCAACTCTTGCGTAGAGGGAGGGAGGAGAATAGGAGGGGACGGGGGGGGGGGAGGGGCGGGGGGGGGGGGATTAGAGTGGATTGATACAAGGTTAACTACGATAGAGAGAAAATTATTATAAGAGGTTTTGCCAAAGTCAAGTCCAAGCATTGGGCCGGAGTAAG
Source organism: Ensete glaucum (assembly GCA_021527575.1). Taxonomy (NCBI): domain Eukaryota; kingdom Viridiplantae; phylum Streptophyta; class Magnoliopsida; order Zingiberales; family Musaceae; genus Ensete; species Ensete glaucum. The sequence continues at coordinate 21,962,204 of CM038556.1, read as the reverse complement.
GACGATGCATTTGGGAACTCGCTTGGAGTGCATCGGGAGCTTGCCGAGGTTATTAAAGTGTTTGATTTAACAAGGTTATTAGAGTAGATTGATACAAGATTAACTACGATAAAGAGAAGATTATAGTAAGAGGTTTTGCCAAAATCAAGTCCAAGAATTGGGCCAGATAAGGACGATGCGTTTAGGAACTTGCCTGGAGTGCGTCGGGAGTTCGTCGAGGGTATCGGGAGCTTGCTAGGATGGCACAAACGAGTTCGTCAGAAGAAGATCGAGACTCACCGGAAGATTATTGGGGGTAGTCAAAAGGCTTACCGGGAGTTGGGAAGGTCTTGAAGTAGATTTGTGGCCATGTTGATTGTAATTAATTAAGTTATAGTTAACATCATACATGTTTAACCATGACAGTGAAAAGGAGTTACAGATTAGACATAGACCCAAGATCAGGCTTAGGCATCGGGCCAAGATTTGGATGATATGGTAGGAGCTCGTCGAGAGTTCGTTAGGACTTCGCCGAAGGTATCGAGAAGATAGCTAGGAACACACCAGGAGATTGCCAGAGGAAGACCATGAGACTCACCATAAAGAATGTTGGAGGTTATCGGATTACGAGAGTGAGGTCGTAAGCTTGGTGATCATGTTTGATTGTAATATTTAAGTCATAGGTTAAGATTGAGTCCTAAATGAGTATGATTTTGACGGAATCCAAATCAACTCAAAGAGGCAATTGGGTCCACAAAAAGGGATTGATTGAGCTCATGTTGAGCTCAAAGCCAGGATTAGAAAAGTGAAAGAAATCACTTTTTCGGGATTCTCGACGGTTGAACCATTGGTAAGCGATAATTTAACCAAATATACCCTGGAAACAAGGTGGCTGTCAGCGACTGAACCACCCAGGACCGGCGAGTAAACCTCTCGTACCAAGATTTCGGGCGGTTGAACCACCCAGGTCGACGGTTGAACTACCCGTACCTGGATTTTTCGGATATGTTTGAATTTTGGCTCTAAATTCTAAAGTCATTTAAGGGCTATAAATATCTCAAGTTTTCTTGTATTTTATCTAATAATTTTGGGGATTACATTCTGTGAAAAAATTATGTGTGAATTGTAGAAAAAGAAAAGGGGAAGAGAGAGAGCTTAGAGCTAGAAAAATTCTTGAAGTCTCCCTTATAAGCTCAAGTGTAAGGGTTTGGTCTTTACCCAAAGAAGATTGGTAGTGGACACCGGTGTACCTCAAGGGGGGGACTCGAGAGTGAACATAGGCCAGTTAGTGCTGAACCACTATAAAATTGTGAGTTCCTTTTTGCTTATCTTGCTTCCTACCTTTATATTGATGCTTCCGATTTTATTTATGTTTTGAAAGTAAGGCTTTGAAATCAAGCACTTTACTTACGACATTCCCTATCTCCTTATTTGGACTTGTTTGTTCTTTTTTGAATCATCTTCAAGCAAGAAGCTTAGTATTTATATATAAGATTAAATTACTTGAACTAAAAGCTTCATATTTTCCTTTCTTGCTTCAAGCGAAAAGTTTTAAGTTAAAATGAGAATTTACTCTTGCACTAATTCACCCCCTCCCTCTTAGTGTTAATTAATCCTAACAATTGGTATAAGAGCCAGATTTTTTTTTTCATTTGGTTTAACACCCAAGAGAAATAGCTTTGTATAGAATTAATGAAAGTTAATGCATCACAAGTTCTCATATGTTCAATGGGACAGACTACACATCGTGAAAAATTTGAATACGTATCTTTTTTATTTCGATAGATATTTATTTATGGTGTATTATTGAAAAAGATTTTCAAAAGTCACCCAATCCAATAAATGATTGGAATGATCATGAAAAATAAATATTTTCATTGAATACAAAGGCTATGAATATCTTGTATTGTGCACTTGATAAAACTAAATTTGATCGGGTTTATTATTTTGATTCGGCTTTCGATACATGACATACATTAGAAATAAGAAAGCACAACTAAATCAAGTGAATCATTAAATGAAAAGACCTACAAAAATGAACTTAAAGAATACCTTCCAAAGAACAAGAAGGAATTTGAACTGAGCTTGAGTGAAATCTTGAGCGATGAGGACTTTGAACATTTGACAAATGGACCGGATAAATTAATAAACATAAATTATAAAAATAATCTTAAAATCAGGGATAAGAACTCTTGCTATGAATGCAAGAAGCCAAGACACTCTGAAGATGAAGAGCATAATCAAAAGGAAGTGAAGAATCTCGCACTTATGACCATCAACAATGAGTTAAGTGATTCTTCTAAAGTTTCATTTACTTTTGATGAATTATCGGATACTTTTCATGAGCTCTATGATGAATTTAGAATGATTAGCAACTCTTATAAATTACTTAAGAAAGAGCATGATTCTTTAGTTGGTAAATTTGAATAAATGTATGATACATCACCATCACACATTTCATGCACTAAATATGAAACCTTGAATGATGCATCAACATCATATTTTTCTTGTTCTAAGTATGAGTCACTAGAGATAATTAAACAATAAAATACATTACTACAATAAACTCAAAAAGGGCTTAATATCGACAATGAGTCTCTAAACATGATTCATGTTGATAAGGATCATGTTCATAAGGAAAGTATTGGCATTGTGAGTGAGACTCATCAAAAACCAACTATCCTCATTAGAAGACCCATATTACACTCTTTGCCCAAAAATAGATATAATTTTTATAGTAAATGTAGACACTTTGCTTATAAATATTTATTAAGAAATTATAGTCCACATAAATTGATTTGGGTTTTTAAAAGAATCATAAAGAACCTTAAGTCATTAGAGAAAATAGGAAGAACATATTATGAAGGACCCAAACTCAAATGGGTACCTAAATCAAAACATATTATAATATAAAGTTACCTCATAACAAAACTAGGAGCATTATGTAATATTTTGAAAGTGGATACTCAAGGCATATGACTTGAGATCTAATACTCTTTCAAAGCTCATTAGCCTAAGTAATAACAAAAGACTATTAAAAAAATAATTGATAATGAATCTTTGGATAACTCATTAATCTTTATTACTCTAACTTTGGTATACTATTACAAAAATGAATTAGATACTTTATCTAAATTCAAATTTATAAAAGAAAAGATTTTGATGATGATTATTGTTGAATGATAGAATTTTAGCATATAACATTATAAAAAGGGGATCATACTTTTCTTTCTAGTGATTTTGAAAAATTATATTGATCATGAAAATTATATATTTTATAATAAAGGAACAAAATATTAGACTTAAATCTAATGCTTAAGATAAATCCTATGTATACTTCTAAGAAATAATAATATGTATCTTAATGATTTTCATATTGCTTTTTGATTGAAGATGCTTTATGTTTAATGAAACCATGCTTGATGATTTAATGATGCATAGTGATTATGCTTAATAAGTTTATATTTCAAAATTATATATGATGATCTTGTGATTTATGGCTTATTGATCTTTGTCATAATAAAAGTTTTTTTTATTTTAAATGATGATGCATGTTTTTATTTGACTTAAAAGATAAAGATATGCTTGTATTAAATAGAAAGAGAATATATTTTCTTGAAAATTTCTCAATATTATAATTTTTTTTAAAAAAATTAATGAATCGATTATGTTATTTTTTATTAATCTATTGAACTATGAAAGTGATTTTGATGATATGATAATTTAAACTTGAATAACTTATTATCATGATTTTGGCAAGTTTAGAAAATGAAACTTAGAATCCTTACATAAATCAAGTTTGTTTGAATAAGTTTATAAATGAATCATAAGATTATCTATTTGGAATCACAACATCAATCTAAACAATGATCTTGATGATTTAAAATCAAATATGTAAATTGAGATCCTACATTTTCATATCTCATTTTCCAAAGTTATGATTTTAAAATTTGGTACTATTGTATTTGAATTGTTACTTTGACAATGACTAAGGGAGAGACAAAAGTAATATTTTTGTAATAATAAAATTAAATGCTTTGATTATGAAAGAGCTTCATTGGAAGAGGAGCGATTTGCTAAAAATAAAATTTTAAATTTTAAATACATGAGATTTGCACGATTGGATTTTTATTTTACTTGAAATTGTGAATACATAAGATTTTTTGATTATTTATGTTGAAATTTATAAACAAAAAGGAGGGGAAAATTTATTAATTTAAATCATGTATTTTGATACTTAAAGATTTAATTTTATGACATTATCTCCTTATATTTTTGGGCGTAATTTAAATATAGATGTTAAGAAGAAAATTGAGAGATAATATGATTAGAAGCAAATTAGATATGATAACATTGAATGAGAAATAATTTTCTTTGAAGAAAATTTAGAATTTTAAGTTTTCTAAATACGTGTGAAATGCATAATTCAAAATTTGAGCTTGATTTTCTATTTTTTTGTATTTCTTGGACTTTATAAATTGCACTTCTTATCAAAATTTACATGCAAAATGCATGATTTACTTGATTTGTTACCTTGCTTGAAATTTGATAAGATAAATCAAATTGCATGGGTAGCTCTTGATTTTTTCTTAGATTTCAGAATTTACATATATAAAATTTACATCCATAAAATTAAATATTTTTATAATATGATGTTTTTGACTTCTCCCTCTTTAATTCCACCTTCTTGTTTACAGAAAGGGGAAAAATCTACATGAAGATAATGATTTGCTATTTGCTACATTTTCTTGAAATTTACATGAGAATGATTTGTTGAGCTCATATTTGAAATTTTCTTTTAAAATTTTATATCTACAAGATTGAGGTTAAGAGTTAAGAATGTAAAATCATAAAAATATATAAATTATTAATCTAGATTTTATGAGATTAAGCTTTTTATGATAACATTTTTAAAAACTTTCTCCATGTTTTTATTGTTTACAAAAAAGGGGAGAAAAATTGCATAAAGATGATGAATTGCTACATTTAAAATTTACAAGAGATAATTTTTGGTATCAAGAGATGATTTTTGCTATATTTGAAATACATAAGTACTTTTTAAATTTCTTGAACTTTTGAGCTCATCTTAATATTCTTTTGAAATTTATTAAAAGCTCTTCTTAATCATGCTTTTCACAACTCCTTCCTTATGTCTCTCCTTATTAATCACGAATGTGAAGAAAATTTTATAATACATATTCTTTTTTACTAAGGGGGAGTAATGTTATAATGTGTTTTGAAATTATTAACTATACATTTTACCTTTTTGTTGATAACAAAATGAGAGAAATGGACATTGATGATACATGATATTGATGATATACTTGGATATCTTGGATATGGATGCATAATTCTTTTTTAAATTTATGATTCGATGACTTGATACAAATTCTTATTAAAATTTGCTTGGAATATAATTTGTTTTATGATACTTGAATTCAAGAGAGTGTGGTTCTATTAAATTTAAGCTTTCTTTATTGAGACATGGATTTATGAAAAGTTAGTGTCATCATCAAAAGAAAGAGATTGTTGAATCTCATATTTTGATAATGAAATCAATTGATGAGTGTTTGATTTAATAAGATTGTTAGAGTTGATTGATGCATGATTAACTACGACAGAAAGAAGATTACAATCAGAGGTTTGGCCAAAGTTAAGTCTAGGCATCGGGCCGGAGTAAGGATGATGCATTTGGGAACTCACTTAGAGTGTGTTGGGAGCTCGCCGAGGGTATCGGGAGCTTGCCAGGATGACGTAAAGGAATTCGTCGGAAGAAGACCAAGACTTGCTAGAAGATTGACGGGGGTAGCCGAAAGGCTTACCGAGAGTTGGGAAGGTCTTGAAGTGGATTTATGGTCATATTGATTATAATTAATTAAGTTATAGTTAACATCGTGCAGGTTTAACCATGACGGTGAAAAGTGTTAAGATCAATTGGCACTAAGAGAGGAGGTGAATTAGTGCAAGTGTAATATTGCTTGTTTGAAAACTTTCTTTCGTAAAGTAAAGAGTTAACAATGGAAGCTTCTTTTGATATTTTGATAAAATCGATTTAAAACTGATTTGAGAGAAATTGTGAGAATGGTGCTTGTAACTTTCTTGAATTAATTAAGAGCAATGGAAAGAAGAAAACAAGGTAAGAAAAGAGCACTCATAATTTATAGTGGTTCGGCCTCAACTGGCCTATGTCCACTCCCGAGTCCTTCTTCTTGAGGCATACCGGCATCCATACCGATTTTCTTTGGGTGAAGACCAAACTATTACACTTGAGCTTACAAGGGAGACAGGATTTACAACTCTTTGATCACTCCTTTGCCCCTTTCTTTTTTTTTATAATCCACATAAGTTTTTTATAGAATTTTTTCTCTAAATTATTATATAGAATGCAAGAAAACTTGGGGTATTTATAGACCCAAGTGGCTTCAGATTTTTGGAGCCAAAAATCAAACTCACCCGGAAAATCCGGGTATGGGCGGTTTACCCACCGACCTAGGCAGCTCAGCTACCTGAATACTAGGGTATGGGCGGTTTACCTATCGATCTTGGGTGGTTTACCCACCATCAACTGCTTGCCGCCACCCTATTTTCAGGGTACAGGCAGTCCAACTATCATTCACCGGTGGTTTACCTGCTGGAAACTTCGCAAAAGTGGTTCCCTCCACTTTTCGAATTCCAGCTTAAACCTGATGTTGACTAACTCTTTGGTTAACCAATTGAGCTTAACCTGAGCTAAATCAAATCCCATAGTGGACTCAGTTATATCTTTGAGTTGATTTGGATTTCATCCAAATCACACTCATTTAAGACTCAATCTTAATCTACGACTTAAAATTACAATCAAAACATGACCATCAAGCTTAATGACCTTACTCCCACAGACCAACAACCTTTGGCTTCTCCAGTGGTGAGTCTCACGATCTTCCTCCGACGATCTCCTAGCGTGTTCCTAGCGATCTTCCCGATACCTTCAGCGAAGTCCTAGTGAATAGTCAATGAGCTCCCACCATATTGTCCAATCCTTAACCCGATGCCTAAGCTTGATCCTGGGTTCATGTATAATCTGTAACTCATCCCGTCATGGTTAAACCTACACGATACTAAATATGACTTAATTAAATACAATCATAATGGCCAATACATCCATTACAAGACCATCCCAACTCCTGGCAAGTTTTTTAGCTACCCCAGACAATCTTTTGGTGAGTCTCGATCTTCTTCTAGTGAACTCCCTTGCGCTATCTTGGCAAGCTCCCGATACCCTCGGCGAGCTCCTGAAGCACTCATGGCAAGTTCCCAACTGCATTGTCCGAACCCCGGCCCGATGTATGGACTTGACCTTGGCCAATCCTGATTGTAATAATCTTTCTGTCGTAATTAATCCTGCATCAATCAACTCTAACAACATATGTTAGATCAATAACCCATCAATTGATTTTATCATCAAAATTCGAGATTCAACAATCTCCCCCTTTTTGATGATAACAATCATTGATAAAATGAGTTAATCCCAACTCCCCCTAAATTCATGCTACTTAAATTTAAGAGAAACACACACTCTTAAATTCAAGCAATCAACATTTAACGTAAATTTCAACACAAATTTGCATCAAGCCATTAAATCATGAGTAAAATGAATTATGCACTCATATCCATATCCAAGATATATCAATCTGTATCCATATCAAGATATCCATATATTTCAATAATATCATATGTCATTAATATATTTATCAATTAACATCATGTGTCATAAATATATATTTCTCCCCCTTTGTCATCAACAAAAAGGTGAAATGTATAGCTAATAATTTCAAAGCACATGATGACATTACTCCCCTTTAGTATATATATTATAAAATTTTCTTCCCCTTTATGATTAATAAGGAGAGAAATAAGGGAGGTGTTGTTGAATTATTTCATCATAGAGAATAGCTCTTAATAAATTTTAAAAGTAATACTAAGATGAGCTCAAAAGTTCAAGAGATTTAAAGACTACTTATGTATTTCAAATGTAGCAAAAGTTATCTCTTGATATCAAATTTTATCTCTTGTAAATTTTAAATATGGCACATCTTTAAGCAATTTTTCTCCTTTTTTTCTTAAAAATAATAAGATAAAATCATGGAGAAAGTTTTTAATAATATTATTACAGAAAGGCTTCATTTTATGAATTCTATATTAGCAATTTATATATTTTTATGATTTAGCATTTCTAGGTCTCAACCTCAGTCTTGTATATATAAAATTTCGAATATGAGCTCAACAAATATTTCTCATGTAAAATTTAAGAAAATATAGCAAATAAATCTAAACAATAACAAATCATTATATTCATATAGATTTTTAAAATCATCATTACATGCATGATCATCATATATGATTTCACATCATCATACTTTCTTCCTCTTTGTCATCAACAAAAAAGAGAAGTGTAATTAGCAAGCTTTTAATATATAAAAGCTTAGCAATTTAGCAATTTTTTCGTCACTTTAGAACATGCAAGCTAATGTGTTCTTTCTTCTCTTTTGAGAAGTGCAAGCTAGCAAATTTTTTCTTCCTTTGCAATGTTCAAGCTAGCAAGTTTCTATTATGCAAGCTAACAAGTTTTGTTCCTCATTTGTCATTGTAAAAAAGAAGGGATGATTATAATAGTACAAAACTTTTCCCATTACATCATTTTTCAAATCATCACATGAAATATATTAATAAAAATTAACATAATGATAAGATGTACAATTCATGAAGATAAATTGTGATTATCAAGAGACAAATCATAAAAGAAATAAATAAAATCTCTTGATTCATTCATAAGAAATAGAAAGTTGTCAAGTTCATGATTAGTATAAAAATCTCCTTTTAAATAATACGAGAACACATAACAAAAGATTTTGATTCATAAAAGAATTTATATTATAATTCCAAGAAATCAAAATCACGATATAGGTAAAGAACCCATTCAATTTCAAAATCATCAAAATCAATTTTAAGAGATTCAAAATGATATCAATAGTCTTATTGATCTCTTGAAATGCCAGTGATTTTCTTTCTCTAATTTGTGTGAATAAGAAGGTAGAATCAAGGTAAAGAAGTGAAAAACATCACAAAAATACTTAATTTTATATATATAAATTTTATAGATGTAGATTCCAAAATCGAAGAAAAAATCAAGAGCTACACATATAATTTAATTTATCTTATGCAAATTTCAAGGTAGCAAATCAAGCAAATCATATCTAATGTAAATTTTGATAATAATCATCATGAATTCCAAAAGAAAACATGATAGTAGATTAAGCTCAAATTGTAAATCTAATATTTTGCATGCATTTAGAAAGTTCTAATTTTCTTCTAAACATTTGTTCCTCATTCAAAGTTATTATATCCAATTTTCCTCTAATCATATTGTTATTTTTTTTTTTGGTCATTGTCATGAAATATGATGACATAATTTATTTTCATATATGTTCAAATTTACGCTAAAAGGTATAAGAAGATCATGTCATTAAAGATAAAACCAAAATCTTTAATATCAAAAGATATGATTTTATTTAATAAGTTTCTTTTTCATTTTTTGTAAATAATAAAAATGAGTCTTAGGGGATAATTTCAATCCAAGATAAATTTTTTAATAAAAAAGAAGAATGATCTTGATAAAAAAATTAATTATAATTGTTAAGATCATAAATCTCTTTTTTATTAAAAAATCATAGAGATCAATAATGTGATTCCCATAACGTAAAAGTTAAGCCAAGAAATTAAGAGAATATTCATGATAATATAAATTTCTTTCAATTTTTAACTTATCATAAATTTAAGAAATACTAATTTTAGTAATAAGTTATGTCATTTATGAGTTTTAAAATAAATCATGTCAAGAAAGATATTAATATCAAAAGATATTAATGAATATTAAAGATATTATTTAATTTAATAAATCTCCTCTTAGATAATAAAAATTTTAGGTGATCGGTTTTGTAAGTAAAATCTGAATACATGAAAATTATCAAGTTACGATATGATTTTGTAAAATAAGATATGAAAATATTGGATCTCAACTTATATATGTGATTTAAAATCATCAAGATCATTATTTAAATTCATGTTATTGTTTTAAAATATAAACTTATAATTCATTTATAAACTTCTCTAAACAAACTTGATTTATATAAAGATTTCAAGTTACAAATTTTCAACTAGTCAAGATTATGATAAAATCATCAAAAATATCAATAACATTGGATATATTCATCACTCTCTTTTTAAAATAAAATTATTTGAAAACTTATCCAAAATTATCATCAAAAAACACTTTTCAAAAAATTCAATGAAGGCATCATAGATTGTTTTTCAATAGCTAAAGTTCTATAATCCATTTTTGTAGTTTAAGAGATTCAACAATAATAGTATTATTTTGTCTCTTGTTGAAGGATTAATAGAATAAAAATTCTTTCAAGAATAATTATCCTTCTTTTAAAATTTATTTTAATAATATAATATCATTTTAAAGTCAAAAACAAAATTTATTAAGATCATTGCAATAAAAAATTTTCAAACAAAAACTTTAATTTATTTCAATTCCAATAATTTTTAGACTTAGTGTAGTGAGTTATCATGCTGATTTTATTATTATTAAATATATTTTTAATTTATAAAATACTAGACAATGAAGCATGATTTTTCTCTCCCTTTTCTATATTGTTCTATACTAAAATTTTATCATTCAATATAATCATTCAATCATAGCATTTCAATCAATATAATATTTAAATCAATCATGGTTAATATTTGAACCATTTAACAATAATCCTTATATTTAAATCAACATACAAACTAATGATTTTGAACCTATTATCAATCATCATTGAAAATCTCATTCATGTAAATTTTAACATATTTTTTAATAAATAAAATTCTTTTGTTCTAGTTCATTTTCATACTTGTATGCTCTAGCTATGCATCATTAACAATAATTATATAATGATGAACATCAAAAGATTCATTGTCAATAATTTTAATTTTAATAATTTTCTTATTATTACTTAGGCTAGTAAGCTTTGAAAAAATATTAGATCTCAAGTCATGTGACGTGAGCATCTACTTTCAAAACATAACTTAGTACTCCTAGCTTTGTTAGGAGGTAACTTTATATTATGGGAGGTTTTGATTTGGATATCCATTTGAGTTTGGGTCCTTCATTATATGTTCTTTCCATTTTCTCTAATGGCCTAAGATTGTTTATGGTTCCGTTAGGAACCCAAATTAATTTATGTAGACTATAATTTTTAAATGAACATTTATAAGCACAGTGTTCGTATTTACTACAAAAATTACATCTATTTTTGGGCAAAGAGTGTAATTTGGGTCTTCTAATGAGAATAGTTGGTTTTTGATGAGTCTTACACACAATGCTAATACTTTCATTATCAATATAACCCTTATCGACTTGAGAATCTACTTTCAAAATATAACTTAGTACTCCTAGCTTTGTTAGGAGATAACTTTATATTATGGGAGGTTTTGATTTAGATATCCATTTGAGTTTGGGTCCTTCATGATATGTTCTTTCCATTTTCTCTAATGGCCTAAGATTGTTTATGGTTCCGTTAGGAACCCAAATTAATTTATGTAGACTATAATTTTTAAATAAACATTTATAAGCACATTGTTCGTATTTACTACAAAAATTACATCTATTTTTGGGCAAAGAGTGTAATTTGGGTCTTCTAATGAGAATAGTTGGTTTTTGATGAGTCTTACACACAATGCTAATACTTTCATTATCAATATGACCCTTATCACTTACCTTATTGTTGACGGTCATAAGCATGATATTCTCCACTTCCGTTTGATTATGCTTTTCATCTTCGAAGTGTCTTGCTTCTTGCGTTCAAACCAAGAGTTTTTATCCCTGATTTTAAGATCATTTTTATGGTTTATATTTATTAATTTATCTGGTTCATTTGTCAATTGTTCAAAGTCCTCAGCACTCAAGGAGGCATATGTTCTTCTAGATTCATAGTCCTTCTAGTTCTTTAAAAAGTGTTTTCAAGTTTATTTTTAAGACATTTCATTTATTGATTCATTTGATTTAGTTGTGCTTTTATATCTAGTTCTTTCTAATGTATGCCAAATATCGAAGGTCGAATCACAAGCAGAAATACGATTAAACTTATTTTTATCAATTACATAATATAAGACATTCATAGCCTTTGCATTTAATAAAAATATTTATTTTTCATAATCATTCCAATCATTTATTAGATTGGATGACTTTTGAAAACCTTTTTCAATAATACACTACAAATTAAAATCTATTGAAATCAAAAAGATACGTATTCGAATTTTTCAAGATGTGTAGTCCGTCCCATTAAACATAGGAGGACTTGTGATGCATTAACCCTCGTTAATACCGAAAAGAGCTATTTCTCTTAGATGTTAAATCAAATGAGAAAAATGTGACTATGATACTAATTATTAAGATCAATTGGCACTAAGAGGAGGGCTGAATTAGTGCAAGTGTAATAGTGCTAATTTAAAAACTTTCTTTTATAAAGTAAAGAGTTAACAATTATAATAGTTCGGCCTCAACTGGCCTATGTCCACTCTTGAGTTCTCCTTCTTAGGGCACACCAGTGTCCACTACCGATCTTCTTTGGGTGAAGATCAAAACCTTACACTTAAGCTTACAAGGGAGATAAGATTTATAACTTTTTGATCACTCTCTTACCTCTTTCCTTTTTCTTATAATCCACACAAGTTTTTCACATAATTTTTCACCCAAATTATTGTATAGAATGTAAAAAAACTTGAGATATTTATAGACCCCAAGTGGCTTTAGATTTTGAGAGCTAAAAAATCAAACTCACCCGGAAAATCTGGGTATAGGCGATTTACCCACCAACATAGGCGACTCAACTACCTGAATACCAGGGTACGGGCGGTTTACCTATTGTTAGCTACTGACCGTTGTCTTATTTCCAAGGTACGAGCGGTCTAGCTCACTAGCGGTTTACCTGTCGGAAACTCTACAAAAGTGGTTCCCTCTACTTTTCGAATTTCGACTTGGACTTAATGTTAACCAACTCATTGGTCAACTAATTGAGCTTAACTTAAGCTCAATCAAACCCCATAGTGGACCCGATTGCATCTTTGAGTTGATTTGGATTCTATCCAAATCAATATTCGTTTAAGACTTAATCTTAACCTATGACTTAAAATTATAATCAAAACATGACCACCAAGCTTAATGACATTACTCCCGTAAACTAGCAACCTCCAGCTTCTCTAGCGGCGAGTCTCACAGTCTTCCTCCGATGATCTCCCAGCATATTCCTAGCGATCTTCCCGATACCTTCGGCGAAGTCCTAGCGAACGCCCGACGAGCTCCCACCACATCGTCCAATCCTTGGCCCGATGCCTAAGCTTGATCCTGGGTTCATATCTGATATGTAACTCATCCTGTCATGGTTAAACCTGCACGATGCTAAATATGATTTAATTAAATATAATCATAATAGCCAATATATCTATTACAAGACCATCCCAACTCCCGACAAGCTTTTCGGCTACCTCCGATAATCTTTCGACGAGTCTTGGTCTTCTTCTAGTGAACTCCCTTACGCCATCCTGGCAAGCTCCCGATACTCTCGGCAAGCTCCCGACGCACTCCTCGCGAGTTCCCGTCCGCATCGTCCAAACCCCGGCTCGATGCATGGACTGAACCTTGGCCAATCCTAATTGTAATAATCTTTCTGTCGTAATTATTCCTGCATCAATCAACTCCAACAACATATGTTAGATCAATTGTTGAATCTCAAATTTTGATGATGAAATCAATTGATGGATTATTGATCTAACAGGATTGTTAGAAGTTGATTGATGCAAGATTAATTATGACAGAAGAATTATTACAATCAGGATTGGCTAAAGTCAAGTCCATGCATCGAGTTGATGCGGTTAAGAACTCACCATGAGTGCATCGAAACTCGCCAAGGGTATCGGAAGCTTGCCAGGATGACGCAAGGGAGTTCGCCAGAAGAAGACCGAGACTCATCAGAAGATTGTCAGGGGTCGTTGAAAAGCTTGCTAGGAGTTGGGATGGTCTTGTAATGGATGTTTTGGCAATTTTGATTCTATTTAATTAAGTCATAATTAACAATATATAGGACTAACTATGATAGGATCAATGGAGTTACAACAAGATCAAGCTTAGGTATCGGGCCGAATTCAAACGATAAGGTAGTATCTTGCTGGGAGTTCGCTAGGAAATTCGCTGAAGGGATCGGGAAGCTCGCTGGGAACACAAAGGGAGATCATTGGGAAGAAGACTGGAGGACTTGCCACAAGAATGCCAGAGGTTACCGAATTATGCAGGAGTTAGGTCTTATTTAAGCTTAATTGGTCATTAAGTGTTATAATCATTGAGTCGTAGATAGAGTTTGAGTCTTAATTAAGTTAAATTTGGAAGGAATCCAAATCAACTCAATAAGGCAACCAGATCCACTATAGGGTTTGGCTGAGCTCAGGTTGAGTTCAACTAGTTGACCAAGGGTGCGGACAACTAATGTTTTAAGTCGGGGATTTAGAAAAGTGGAGGGAACTACTTTTCCATAGAATCCGATAGGTAAACCGCTAGTAAGCGATGGTTGGACCACCTGTACCACAGAATCCGGGTGGCAGCTAGTAGCTTTCGATGGGTAAACCGCCCAAGTGGTGGGTAAACCGCCTGTACCACAGAATCTGGGTGACGGCTAGCACTTTCGATGGGTAAACTGTCCGTACCTAGATTTTTTGGATACGATTAAATTTTGGCTCCGATTTTGAAGCCAATTTGGGATCTATAAATATATAAAGTTTTCTTACATTCCATACAACTATTCCAGGGACTATATTTGGAGAAAATATTGTGTGAGAATTGCAAGAAAAAGAAAAGGGATAAGGGAGAGAGCTTAGAGCTGTAAATCTAGTCTCCCTTGTAAGCTCAGGTGTAAGGGTTTGATCTTCACCCAAAGAAGATTGGTAGTGGATGTCGGTGTGCCTCAAGAAGGAGGACTCGGGAGTAGACGTAGACCTTTGGTGTCAAACCACTATAAAAATTGTGAGTGGTTCTTTGCTTTCGTTGATTGTATATTTCTTGTATTAAAGCTTCTGATGTAACTCATCTCTTAGAAAGTAAAGTTTTTCACAATAAGTTCTTTACTTTAAATGTTGTTTATCTTTCCTGTTTGATTATTAACTTAGCAACTTTTCTTTATTTACTCAATCATTTTACTAAGAACGAAAAGCTTTAGTTTTCCTATCTTGGTTTAATCGAAAGGATTTCATTGAAAGAAAATTTACACTTACACTAATTCACACCCCCCCCCCCAATTGATCCTAACATCAATAACTCATCAATTGATTTTATCATCAAAATCTAAGATTTAATAAAAAAGAGTTACAGATCAAACATGGACCCAGGATCAAGCTTAGGCATCGGACCAAGGTTTGGACGATGTGGTGGGAGCTCGCCGAGAGTTCACTAGGACTTCGCCAAGGTATCGAGAAGATTGCTAGGGATATGCCAGGAGATCGCTGGAGGAAGACCGTGAGACTCGCCGTAGGGAATGCCAGAGGTTGTCAAATTGTGGGAGTGAGGTCTAAGCTTGGTGGTCATGTTTGATTATAATTTTTAAGTTGTAAGTTAAGATTACGTCCTAAATGAGTATAATTTAAAAAGAATCCAAATCAACTTAAAGAGACAACTGGGTCTACAAAAGGGATTGATTGAGCTCAATTGGTTGACTAGAGGATTAGTCAACATAAGGGTCAAGTCGGGATTGGAAAAGTGAAGGGAATCACTTTCCCAGTATTCCCGATGGTTGAACCGCAAGTAACGATGGTTCAATCGACGGTACCCTGGAAATAGGTTAGCTGTCAATGTTGTTAGTGGTTGAACCACCCAGGATCGATGGGTAATCCACTTATACGAAGATTTCGAGCGGTTCAACCACTCGTGTCCGGATTTTTCGGATATGTTTGAATATTAGGGATTACATTATGTGAAAAAATTGTGTGAATTATAAGAAAAAGGAAAGGGAAAGGGAGAGAGCTAAGGGTTAGAAAAATTCTTGAAATCTCCCTTGTAAGCTCAAGTATAAGAGTTTAGTCTTCACTCAAAGAAGATCGGTAGTGGACACCGATGTGCCTCAAGTAGGAGGACTCGGGAGTGGACGTAGGCCGGTTAGTGCCGAACCATTATAAAACTGTGAGTTCCTTTTTGCTTACCTTGTTTACTGCTTTTGTATTGACGCTTCCGATTTTATTTACGTTTTGAAAGTAATGCTTCGAAATGAAGCACTTCACTTACAACATTACCTATCTTCTTATTCGGATTTGCTTATTCTTTTCTTGAGTCGTCTTCAAGCAAGAAGCTTAGAATTTCTCTATAAAATTAAATTGCTTTACTTGAACTAAAAGCTTTGGATTTTCCTTTCTTACTTTAAGCGAAAAGTTTTAAGTTAGAACGAGAATTTACTCTTGCATTAATTCACCCCTCTCGCCCTCCCCCCCCACACCCTCTCCTCCCCCTCCTTAGTGCCAATTGATCCTAACAAGCCAAAGGTGCAACCTATCATCTATGTGCCTCCCCTCCTTTTTATAGTAAGTCACCCATATAACCCTAATGGATCCTGCCTTAGTAGGTATTGGATCTCCATCCAATTACTCACTAATCTTGGATTAGTGGATCTATATTCAATAATATTCTTTGGCCTCTGATTGGATCTCATGCAAGGAGCCCATCAATGTAGGGTCTCATATAATGAGAATAGGAGCTAATTGGATAACTCATATCCAATCCTCTATTCGCTGAAGCATCCACTATATGTGTATGACCCTCTAGGCCCAATACCGAGCTAGCCGTGACCTGTCAGAACTCCTTCTGACTCAGTGAATTATTATCTCATAATAATTTACTCGACTCATCGACTATGGACATACTAGGCCACTACGCAATAGTCCCCAAACGGTATAGGGAATTTTATTTATTTGACTTGTCTGTCCTCAATTACCATGTATCTATAATCCATCATCCATCTAATATTCTAGAAATCGTATATTGGGCATGGTACTGTTAGGCCACATACGGAATCCGTCTAAGTCTTGCTCTAATCTGATTCTCCCGAATAACTCCTCTCTTAATCTAACCAATCTAATTAAGGATTTACTTGAGCAAGAGCATACAAGATATTTCTCTCATGATATCGAGAGTGTATGATCCTCTGTTAACACTTAATAGTCTTCATAAGATTGGCTACCAATCTCGATAACCGATTGTACTAAATATAAAACTTTCCAAACCTATAAGTTTGGCGTCAAAGAGAAGAGTACTCAAATAAGGCATCTTTGGTGTCTCAAGTCTAAGGACCAGATACATAACTAGGACTACGAAATTGCTATCTAATATCAGGTATCATTAACCATACAACATTTTCATAAATGGATCAATCAGTGAACTCATTCTTCAATGAGCACATGTATTGTATCCATAGTGTCTCCACACAAGTGACTATGAGACCAACCACCTCCATCATATGGACAGATATATAGCACACCAGTCGATCTATTTATCTGGATATCCTTCTCGAGTAACCTGTGACTGGGATTATTTAGAATTTATGTTTAAATATGAATCAGTCTCATTATCGTGATATCATCATGATTTGATTCCCATTACACAAAACCAAGGACATCACTATATATATATATATATATATTCAATAAATAATAGAATGTGAAAATATGCCAATAAATAATAATGTAAAAAGACTATGCATCATATCACATGTGTCATCACTCATATGATTAGCTTACAAGATACCTGTACTTATGTGTCTGATCCTCATTAGAACCCTGTGATGCTCAAAGACAATATGAGCCAACGACTTTATCAGTGGATCCACAATGTTATTTTCGGATGAAACTCTTTCCATTGCTATATTAAGTGAAACCTCCTCAGAACATACTTAGACATTTGAGACTTAGGTTCCTTTGCTGGAGTGATTACCCCGTAGTTGTCGTAGTATATGGGAATCGACTCCATGCTACTCGGTATGACTCCTAAATCCCTGATGTTCTTCTTTATCTACACTCCTTCCTATGCTGCTTCTATTGTAGCAATATATTCCGCCTCTGTGGTTGAGTCAACAGTAGTATCTTACTTTGAACTCTTCCAGCTTACTGTTTCTCCATTCAGGGTGAAAATGTACCCTGAGTTTAACTTGCTATTATCAATTGCAAACTAGAAACTTGAGTCTGTGTAGCCCTTAACCTTGAGGCTACCTTCTCCACATACTAGTAAAAGATCCTTAATCTTTCTTAAGTATTTAAGAATACACTTTATTGCCTTCTAGTATTTCAAACCTAGATCTGTCTAATACTTGCTCATGACACTCAGAGCATGCGTTATATTAGGCTTGGTACATAGCATAACATACATTATAGACCTTATTGCTAAGGTATATGATATTTGATCTATTTCTGACCTTTCTTCATGAGTCATTGGGGATATACTTCTAGAAAGTTATATTTCATGTCTTATTGGTATAAGACTTCTCTTGGAATTCTCTATGCCAAATATTTTGATAATAGAGTCTACGTACCTGAACTGGGACAAGCCAAGCATCCTCTTGGATTTATTTATATGGATTCGGATCCCCAAAATATAGGATGCTTCCCTAAGTCCTTCATGGAGAAGTTTCGGATAGCCTAGCCTTTACTATGGAAAGCATTCATGCATCATTCCCAATGATTAAGATGTCATCCACATACAACACCAAGAAGATGATAGCACTCCCACTTACCTTCTTAAGTCGACATAGGACCATATACATCACTATGTATGAGTTCTAGTAGCTCAGTGGCTTTCTCTGGTTCCACTAAAAGGAGAGTTGAT
>CM038556.1:17740215-17862190 GCA_021527575.1 Ensete glaucum | reverse complement strand
TTTGTTTTAAAATTTTCTAATGTTTTTTTAAACATGATATTTTTCTCTTTAATATTATCTAGCATTTCACATTAGAGCAAAGATTATGTGATGATAATGTATCATGCATTTGATCAAATCTACTAACTAATGAATCATGTTCATTTTTAAGCAACTTATAAGATTTACTAATTTTTCTAAATTCATCAAACAATTCATGAAACATATTTAAAAATTTAGAAAAAGAAATATTTAAAAAATTACTAACCTCTTCTTGGACGGCCATAAGCGCAAGATTCTCTACTTCTTAGTTGTGCACTTCATCTTCGGAGCGCCTCAGTTTCTTACGTTCATTGCAAGAGGTTTTCTCCATCTTAAGATCATTTTTATGGTTCATGTTCATTAAATTTTTTGGTTCTTTTGTCAAGAGTTCAAGTTCAAGGTTCTCATCACTAGAAGTTTCAATCGAGGAGTCATATATCATTCTCAGTTCACAATCCTTCATGTTCTTTAGAAGGTTTTGTTCTTGTGTTCCTAAAGTTCTTTCCTTCCTATTCTTTGGAAGGTGTTGTTCAAGTTCATTTTTACAGATCATTTCATTTAATGATTCATTTGAATTAGTTGTGCTTTCATGTGTGTTTTACAATATGCACCAAATATAAAAAGCAGTTTCACAAACAGAAGCTTGATTAAATTTATTTTTGTCTAGAGCATAAAATAAGACATTCATAACCTTTGCATTCAAAGAAAAATTCTTCCTTTCCAAATTATTCCATTCGTTCATTGGTTTGAAAGATTTCTCAAAATCATTCTCTACAATGTGCTATAAACCAAAATCCATGAAAATGAGAAAAATATGCATCCTTGTTTTTTAATATGTGTAATCCATCCCATTGAATATGAGAGGACGTGAAATAGATTGTCCCTCATTAATGCCGAAAGAAGTCATTTACTCACTTTGGTTTTTAGTCCAATGAGTAACACTTGGCTTTGATACCAATTGTTATGATCAATTGGCACTAAGAGGGGGGGTGAGTAAATTAGTGCAAGTGTAAAATGTCACAGTTTAAAGAAAACTTTTCGTTTGGAGTAAAACCAGAAATCGGAAGTGTTTTGTGAGCAATAAGCTTATTGAATAAAGCTAAGTTATTATCATGCTAAAGGAAAGCTTCGTATAAGAATATGCATAATTAAAACATTTACTTTTGTGCAAGATTAATCGTGCTCGTTTAAAAACTTTTACTTTCGGAAAGTGAAGAAGGAAAAGCAGAAGCTTCTTTATATATTTCAACAAAACCGATCAAAAGCTGATTTAGAAGAAGTGGAGAGATTGAAGCTCATATCTAACTATCAAGAGTTTAAGAGCAATCAAAAGTAAAATGAAAGTAATTAAGAAAACTCACAATTATAGTGGTTTGGCCTCAACCTAAACTATGTCCACTCCCGAGTCCTCTTCCCCGAGGTCTACCAGTGTCCACTATTAACCTTCTTGAGTGAAGATCAAACCCTTACAACTTCCTCTGTCCTTTTACCAGGCTTAGGAGATGAACCTTACAACCTTACAAGGGAGATCTATAAGTATTACAAGACTTTCCTTGCTCCCTTACCCTTTTTTTTTATAAATCTTACACATAATTTTTTACAGAATTTCTAGCCCAAAAAGTATTGTATAAAATGTAAGAAAACTTAGGGTATTTATATGCCTCAATTGGCTTCAGGATTTAGAGCCAAAATTTAAACATATTTGGAAAATATGGGTACGAGCGGTATAACTGCCAAAAGCCAACATGAAAAATAGGGGACAAGCGGTTTAACCGTCGGCTTAGGCAGTCTAACCACTGCCTGGATTCTATACTGCCGCTCACCGATGGTACAACCACCGAAAAACCTGAAAAAGTGATTCCCTTCACTTTTCTAATTCTGACTTGTACCATTTGCTAACCATTTCTCAGGTCAACCAATTGAGCTCGACCTTAGCTCAATCCAATCTCCATAGTGGACCCGATTTGTCTTACTTGTGTTAATTTGGATCGCTTTCAAATCTAACTCAAGTAGGACTCAACCTTAATTGATGCTAATTATGATTTAATTAATTACAATTAAGATGGCCAAGAAATCCACTTCAAGACCTTCCCAACTCTTGATAAGCTTTTCGGCTACCCCCGACAATCTTCCGACAAATCTCGATTTTCTTTCAGCAAACTCCCTTGCGCCATCCTAGTAAGCTCTCGATACTCTTGGTGAGCTTTCGACGTACTTCAAGTGAATTACTAACTGTATCGTCCTTACTCCATCTCGAAGCTTATACTTGACTTTGGCCAAATATTTAATTATAATTTTCTTTCTGTTGTAGTTAATCATGCATCAATCAACTCTAACAACCTTGTTAGATCAGTAACCCATCAATTGATTTTATCATCAAAATCTAATATTCAATACTAAGGACTAGAAAGTCTTTATTGCCAAGAGAGTTGTGTTCCTTGAGAATGAGCACGTTCTTGGTGGAAATAGTGGGAGTGAGATAGAGTAAAGCGAGGTTGGAGAACCTAGCTCAAGTATCATTCTAGAGTTCGAGTCTATTCAAGTACCTAGTACACAAGTTTTAACTTTGCGTAGGTCTAACAGAGTATCTCATACTCCTGAAAGATATATGAGATATATCAATGGAGATGACACTCAGGTTGTTGATCCTAAGACCTATGAGGAGGCTATTATGAGTATAGACTCCTGAAAGTAATAAGAAGCTATGAATTCTAAGATGAATTTCATATACTCCAATAAGGTTTGGAACCTTGTGGATGCACCTAAGGGTATCATATCCATCGGTTGCAAATAGGTCTTTAAGAAGAAGATCATGGTAGATGAAAAGGTGGAGACTTATAAGAACAAGGCTGATGGTCGAAGGATATTGTCAAAGGTAAGAAGTTGACTATAACATTACCTTCTCACTCGTAGCCATGCTAAAATTTATCAGAATTCTTTTGACTATTATAGCACACTATGATTAAGAGATCTAGCAGATGGATGTAAAAACTATATTCCTGAATGAGAACCTCGAGGAGAAGTTGTATATGATATAACCAGAGTGATTCTTATCCAGAGAGAGTCCATATATGGCATACAAGTTGCTCATGTCCATCTATATACTGAAGCAAGATTTTTGAAGTTAGAACATAAGATTTCATGAGGTGATCATATCTTATGACTTCGTTAAGAATGAAGATAAGTCTTGTGTGTATAAGAAGGTAGGTGAGAGCATTATCACCTTCTTGGTACTGTATATGGATTATTAGGAAACCCAGCGTGAGCATCATATGCACAATAAAAGAAAGAAAATAAAATAGGTTATCATATATATCAAATTATTGTGCAAAGATTAGTGTGTGAAAAATCTGTAAAAATAAAAATTATGATACGTGAGAGATTGATTACCTAGGGAGATCGTATATCTCTAAAAATCTAAATCCATATGGAAAGGATGAAGAAGGTCCAATGTCCTCCTCTTTAGCGGTATCCACACGATGGATTGTTACAGCGATGCTCCTCCAATCACAGGCCAAAATTCATAACTCTTGCACAGAGTGAGGGAGGAGAATAGGAGAGGGCAAACAAAGGTACAATCTATCACTATTGTCTCGCTCTTGCATCATATTTATAGAGAGCCCCAAAAACCCTAGTGGATGCTGCCTTAGTGGGTATTAGATCTCCATCAAATTACCCACTAATAAAAAAATCCTGAATTATTTTATATCCATCTAATAATCTCAATTGGCCTATAACTAGGCCTTATGTAAGAAGCCCATCAATGTTAGGTCTCATCCAACGTGAACAAGGGCTAATTGAATAACTCATATCTAATTCTCTGAAACATCCACCATATGTGTGTGATCCTCTAGGCCCAATATCGAGCTAGTTGTAAGTCATATTTATCAGAACTCTTTCTGACTCAATGAATTATTATATCATAATAATTCACTCAACTCATCGACTATGGACGTAATAGGCCACTATGCCGTAGTTCCCAGATGGTATGTGGGATCTTATTCATTGGCCCTATCTACCTCAGTTATCATATATCTATAGTCCATTATCTATCTAATACCCTAGAGACCGTATATTGGGCATGGTACTATTAGTCATCATATAGAATTTGTCCGAGTCTTACTCTAATTAGATTCTCCAAGAGAACTCCTCTCTTAATCTGAATGACCCGAGACGAAGATTTATCTAAGCGATAACACACGGGATATTCCTTTTATGATACCGAGAGTGGATGATCCTCTTTTGACACTCAATTGCTTTTGTAAGATTGGCTACCAATCTCGGTAATCGACTGTACCATATCTTGAACTTTTTGGACTTGTAAGTCTAATGTTAAGGAAAAGGAGTACTCTAACAAGACATCCTTTGTGTCTTAAGTTTAAGGACCAGATATACAACTGAGACTATGGAATTATTATTTGATAATTATCATTAACCATCCAACATTCTATAAGCAGATCAATTAGTGAACTTATTCTCCAATGAGAACCTGACCATATCCTTAGTCTCCCTACATAGGTAGCTATGAGACCAGCTGACTCCAACAAATGGATGGGTATACTATACACTGGTCTATCCGGTTATCTCTATATCCCTCTTGAGTAACCTATGACTAAAATTATTTAGGATCTATGTTTAAAAGTTAATCGGTCTCATTAACGTGATCTCATCATGATCTGATTCCTACTACATAGAACTAAGGACATCATAGTATATATATTCAAAAGATAATATAATGTGAGAATATTGTAATAATAATCATAAGAAAAAATATCACGCAGCGTGTCACACGTGCCATCACTTACGTGATTGGCTTGCAAGGCACTTATAACTAACAATCTTCCACTTAACTTAAAGCCAATCACCTATGTGTCTGATCTTTATCAGGCCCCTGTGATGCTCAAACATAGTCTGAGCTAGCAGCTTTGTCAGTAGATCTACAATATTATATTCGGATGAAACTCTTTTAATTGCTACATCTATATGGGCCATGATCTCTCTAGTCAGTTGGAACATTCTCAGAATAATTCTGATGAGACCTGGGTTCCTTTGCTATAGCTATAGCCTCATTATTATCGTAGTAAATAGGCATCGACCCATGCTATTCGGTACGACTCAAATCCCTGATGAACTTCTTCATCTATAACCATTCCTTTGTTGCTTCTACTATAGCAATGTACACCGCCTCTATGGTCGAGTCAGAAGTAGTATCTTGCTTGGAACTCTTCCAACTTATTACTCCTTCATTCAGGGTAAAGATATACACTAAGTTTGACTTGTTATCATCGATGTCGGACTAGAAACTCAAGTCCATGTAGCCCTCAACCTAGATGCTACCTCCTCCATATACCAGTAAAAGATCCTTAGTCCTTCTCAAGTACTTAAGGATACACTTTACTGTGTTCTAGTATTCCATACTTGGATCCACTTGATACGTGCTAGTGACACTCAGAGCATGTGCAATATTAGGCCTGGTACATAGCATAACATAATGATAGATCCTATCACTGAAGCATATGGTATTTTGTCAATGTCTATCCTTTCTTTATGAGTCTTTAAGGAAATACTCCTAGAAAGTGATATTTCATGTCTCATCAGTATGAGACCTCTCTTAGAATTTTACATACCAAACCTTTGATAATGGAGTCTATATACCTAGATTAGGATAAGCCAAGTATCTTCTTGAATATATCTCTATAGATCCAAATCCCCAAAATGTATGATACTTCCCTTAAGTCCTTCATGGAGAAATTTTCTGATAGTCAAGCTTTTAACTGTGGAAAGCATTCCTACATCACTCTTAATGATTAGGATGTCTTACACATACAATACTAAGAAGGTGATAGCGCTCTCACTTATCTTCCTGTATATACAAGACTCATCTTTATTCTTAATGAAGTCATAAGATTTGATCGCCTCATCAAATCTTATGTTCCAATTTTGAAAAGCTTGTTTTAGTCCATAGAAAGACCTAAGCAACTTGCACATCTTGTCTCGACTCTCTCTGGATATAAATCTGTCTAACTGTATTATATACACCTCCTCCTTAGGGTTACTATTGAGGAATATGGTTTTCACATCCATTAGTCAGATCTTATAGTCATAGTGTGTTGCAAAGGCTAAAAGAATTTCGATAGATTGTAGCATGGCTACAGGGGAGAAGGTATCGTTATAGTCAACTCATTGATTTTGACGATATCTTTTAACCACCTGTCTTATCCCATAGGTCTCTACCTTTTCATCTACTTGGATCTTCTTCTTGAAGATCCACTTGCAGCCGATGGGTACAATACCCTTAGGTGCATCTATAAGGTTTCATACCTTATTTGAGTACATTGAATCCATCTCAGAATTCATGACTTCTTGCCACTTCCCAGAATCTATACTCATAATAGCCTTCTTGTTGGTTTGAGGATTAATATCCTAAGAGTCCTTTCCATTGATATGTCCCACATATCTTTCAGAAGGGTGAGATACTCTGCTAGACCTGTGCAAAGTTAGAACTTGTGTGCTAAGTACCTGAACAGACTCAGACTCTAGAATGGTGCTTGAGATAGGTTGTCCAACCTTACTCAACTCTATCTCACTCCCATTGTTTCCACCAATAATGTGTTCCTTCTTAAGGAACATAGCTCCCTTGGTAATAAAGATCTTCTAGTCATCGGGATAATTGAAATACTACCACAAGTTTTCATGAGGTATCCCTCGAACTTGCACCATTCTGTCCTTAATTCCAACTTGTCAGGGTTGTATCTCTTAACATGGGTAGGGAAGCTCCAAATAATTTTAAATAAAAATATGTTTCACATGTTAAACATTTCAAACATTCACTTTATGTCATCAATCATGATACCATATATGATAAAATTTTTAAAACATCATTCATTTTCTTGCTATCATATGGTAAAAATTTCAAACAAGAATATGTTTCACATGATAAACATTTCAAAGATTTCAAAACATCATTTAGCTTATGTCATCAATTATATTATTTCTCCCCCTTTATCATCAACAAAAAGGAAAAATGCTCAATTATATTTGAATGTTTTTTAAATATTTAACACAACATTAAGCACATAAAGAGAGGAAGTGTGTTCATTACTTCCCTTAGTAAACTAAGAATAAGAATAAAATTTAATTCATTTCTCATCAAATTACTTTCTCCCCCTTTGTGGGTGGTGGGGCACTAGCACGAGGTCAAAGACCCAAAATCAAGTATCCCAAAAAAAAAATCAAATATTAAGAAAGGGGGATACATGTGAAAGTATTTTATCAAAGATTTAAAAGATCCATGAATCAAAATATTTTTTTCTTAAGAGAGGATTCAAAGGAGAGCTCATGAATTTATCACAAAAAAATTTGAATCATATTTTCTCTTTAGTAAATGTCAATTTCAAAAGGAAATAATCATTTCCAAAAAGAACTAAAAAAGTCGAGAAATCTGAGAGGAATATAAGAGGTTCTCATTGCATTTAGAAGATCATCTCATATAAATTTCAAGAAAAGGCTCAAGAAATCTGAAAATTTATAATATCAAATCAAGCTCAATTTGCAATTCATGCATTTCTCATGCATTTAAAATTCTTAATTTTCGTCTGAGCAAATTATTCGTTATTTAATGTTGAAAGATTTATTATATTCAATTCTTTTCGCTATTGCAAGATAGCAATTTTATCTCCCCCTTGGTCATTATCAAAAAGAAGGGAAGCATACAAAGATAAAAAGTCTTTTATTTTATATCAATATTTAAATCATGACAAAATTAAGAAATATCAATTTGGTGATTAGGTATACCATTCATGAATATAAGAAACAAATAAATTATGTCATAAAGGATATTAGTATTAAGACAAAAACATGATTTAATTTGACAAATATCCTTTTAGGTCAAAAAGCTTATAAGATCAAATAAGAAAAATCTTGATTCATATAGATAATTTTCTTTAATAAAATGAAAGAATCCTAATGAATGATCTTGATTTATATAAATATTTCAAACTATGATTATCAGGATATCAAGTTCATGATAAGATATTTTTTATAGAAAGTTGCATAGGAGAAAAGATAAAATATCTTGATTCATGTATAGAAAATTTCAAGTTACTAATATCATAGTTTATAATAAAAATCTTAAGTTATAAGATCATAAATCTCCTCTTTTGTCAAAAAAAACTATAGAAGTAAAAAGTTGATTCACTAAAAGATACAAAGATCATGAAAAGTTCATGATTTGGTTGGGAAAAAAAATCTTATTCTAATTTTAATATCAAAATTATTTTTATAGTTCAAGAGATTTAACAATAATTGTATCACCTTATCTCTTATTAAAAACTTGATTGAGAAATTTTTGAAGAAAAACTTTCCTTTTTTTAGTTTTTCAATTCATGTGATTTGTTTCAAGTTATATTTCAAAATAAATTATCAAAATCAATAATAAAATATTTTCAAACAAAAGTATTGATTTATTTTAATTCTAATTATTTTTTCCTTCTTTAGACTTAATCCAATAAGTTATCATGCAAATTTCTTTCTCATTTCAAAAAAAAATTTAATTTTCCAAAAATACTAGAAAGTGAAGGATTTTTTTTATTTTATTTCAAGCCCCAATTTAAGAATGATCTAACATTCAATCATACAATATACAATCTATTTCAAGTCAACATTGAATCATTCAATCCATTTAATATAACATTCAAATCAATTATTAAGCATATACACCAATAATTTTCATTCAAGCGATAAATCTTATCTAAAGTCAATATGCAACCCGTTTATCATTCAAAATCAATCATCATTCAACCTTTACAAGCTAATAAAAACTTAGTTAATGCCAACATACAAGCCTAACATTAAATCATCATCAAAATTTCCTTTTTATAAATTTTAATATAGATATTTTTCCATTAAAAATAGCTAAAGATTTTTTTATTTTAATTCATTTTTGTACTAGTATGCTCTAGCTATGCATCATTGAAAAACAATCAAGATTAATTGTATAATGATGAACTATCAAAAGAATCTTTGCTAATAATTTTAATTTTAATAATTTTTCTTGTTATCATTGTTTAGACTAGTGAGCTTGAAAAGTGTTTAGATCTCAAGTCATGTGTTTTGAGCATTCACTTTCTAGATACTATTTAGTACTCCTAGCCTTGTTAGGAGATAAACTTATAAGAAAGGAGGTTTTGATTTAGGTACCCATTTGACTTCAAATCCCTCTTAAAAAGTTCTACCCATTTTAACTAATACATTTTGGTTGATTATGATTCCTTTAGGAACCTAAATCAACTTATGTGGACTATACTTTCTAAATGGACATCTATAGGTAAAGTGTCCACATCCACCTTAAAAATTACATTTGTTCTCAGGTGAAAAATGTAATGTGAGTCCTTTAATAAAGATAGTTGGTTTTTGATAAGTATTACCCACAAAGCCAATACTTTCTTTCCTATGAACATGACCTTTATTAGCAAGAATCATGTTTAGATATTTATTACATATTTCAAAATTTTCTAAAGTATGTTGTAGTATAACATTTTTCTTTTTAATTGCCTCTAATAACTTGCATCTACAGTAAGAAATGCATGATTTTGATGTTTTATGCATGTTTTCAATTTTACTAGCAAGTAATGCATGTTCCTTCTTAAGTAATTTATAACTTTTGTTAAGCTTCTTAAATTCATCAAATAGTTTATAGAATATATTTAACAATTCATCAAAAGTAAAGATGACCTTGAAAGAATCACTTACCTCATTGTTGATAGTCATAAGCGTGAGATTCTCCACTTCATCTTTGTTGTCTTCTTGATCTTTGGAGTGTCTTAGCTTCTTATGTTGATAGTAAGAAGTTATATCCATTTTAAGTTTATTTTTATATTTTTATTTATTTTCATTAATTTATTTGGTTCTTTGGTCATAAGTTCAAATTCATAATCCTCATTACTCGAGGTATTACTTGAGGAGTCATCTATTCTTCTGTGTCAAGTCCTTCTTGTTTTGTGGAAGATGTTCATCTTTAGTTCTCAAGGCAATGCCATTCCTGTTCTTCGGAAGGTGTTCTTCAAGTTTATCATTATAAGTTATTTTATTTATTTTTATTCCTTTAATTTAGTTGTGCTTTCATGTGTGATTTCTAAAGTATGTCATATATCAAAAGTTGAATCATAAGTAAAAACCTAATTAAACTCGTTTTTATCTAAAGTATAAAACAAAGTATTCATAGCTTTAGCATTTAATGTAAGATATATCTTTCATGATTATTCCAATCATGTATATGATTCGATGACTTATAAAATTCATTTTCAACGATGTTCCACAAATCAAAATCCAATGAAATAAAAAAGATCAAGTTAGAGAAATATTAAAAGTGTATTTTGTTAAGATCAAGTTAGAGAGCTATTAAACTTAAGATCGAATGAAGAATCTCGATTTAGCTATGGAATGTAAAGAAGGCTCACAAATTTATAGTGGTTCAATCACTAACTTGACCTACGTCTACTTCCCGAGTCCTCCTTCATCGAGGCTCGCCAGTGTCCGTTAATAATCTTCTTCCACGAGTGAAGATAAAAACACTTTACACCTTTCTCCTTTTTCCAAGCTTAGGAGAAGAACCTTTACACTCTCCTTTTCATAAGTTCAGAAGAGAAACTTCTATAATTTTTTTCTTTATTCCCCTAAAGTCACTTTACACTTTGAAGCACTCAAGGGAATGATAGGACTCCAGCAGGGTTGAGTCCTAATCACCCTATAAGTAATTAATAAGAATCCTGTGAGATTGTAATAAAACCTCACCTAGTCATTTCTATCCTATAAAGAAGTGTGGCTATGATTTATTTTGAGGCCTTAGGCTTCCTAGCCACCACCCCCTTTACTGGGCTGGTCAGCTAGGGTTTCTAATAGAGGGGCATGGCTTGTGCAACCACTTAGGTCGTCGCCCCCTTTATTTAGGCATGGCAGCTATAGGAGGGGCAAAAGGAGGAATTCACTTAGGAAGCACACACCCCCCTCCACCCTAGGACTAGGGTTTTGAGCCCTATATAAGCTTGTAGCCTCTACCTCTTTTTAATAAGCAAGTATTCTCTTTTATTCAACCTTATGGCTGACTCCTAGGAGGGAGGAATCCCTATAATGTCGCAAGAATTGACCCCCCTCAAAGATCAAATTCTATAGAACTCTTCTTGGGGTTCTATCATTTGGTATCAGAGCCACATTTCTGCTACCCTTGTTGTCATCTCCACCACCTCCACCCTTCCAATTAATTCCCATAATTGCTATAACATGCGCCTCCATCTTCCACCCGAAGCCACAAATCAAATCAATCTACTGCTGCCCCTTGCATTTAAACTAAAGATCTGGTATATTTTCATCATCCATGCATATTTAGTACTGTAAATCCTTTACCTTACATATTGAAGAAGTTTTTCGATATTTTCCTTGTTGCAAAATCCTACCGTTGCAAACATGATCATCATTGCGAAGGGGAAACACTACAGGAAAATTTCAGCCAACTGTTGCTTCTTGAAACCAAACTATTCCTCATCTTTTTTGGTTAAAACTTTTGCACAATTTCATAGATCATCTTAGCTCTCATCTAAGATTTATCTCTAAAAAAAATCCCTTCTAAAACTGGACTTATTGTGATATAATTCCTCATTGCATATTGTTGAAATTTTACGATGAAGAATCTGCATTCCATCTTTTCATCTATTTTCCTACCATTATGTTGCCAAACTTTTGTCAAACTTATTCATTGATATTGACACATCTGAACCGAGGATTTATTGACAAATTTCTACATATTTTTCTTGGATTTTTCTCTAGAATTTATGTTGAGAATTTATTACTTCTTCGACGCAAACTCTGTTTGGCAAAACAACACATATGCAATGATCTTTTGTCGAATCCTATCAGATAGTTGCTACTATTTTTCTAGATTTGAAACTCTCTTTTCCTTACCTTCATCCCCTACTACCATAGCCCCAAATTTCATAATTTTTTGCTAGAATTTTCATTGAGAAACTGTTGTTTCTTCTACAATAATTCTACTCTTCCAAGGCAGTATACACTATAGCGAACTTCGTCGAATTCTATCAAACCTTTGCTGCCATCTCTTCCAAATCTAAAACCATCTTTCCCAAACTTTCACTCGTTACCATCACAACCCCAAAACCCTACCAAATCGTAGCCAAAACCATACCAAAATTAGCTATAAAATAGCTTAAAATCGTAGCCTTAGGCTAATCTTTACTGCCATCTATTCTAGATCCAAAATCCCTTTCCCTAACCTTCATCCACTACTATCATAGCCGTAAAACCATACTAAATTATAGCCAAAACTCCATAAAATCGTAGCCCCAAACTACACCCAAAACACCCACAAAACAAGCCCCAAAGATCGCAGCCTTCCACCTTCAATCCACCAACCTTTTAGCCACCCAATCTCCCTTATCCCTTCAACCATAGCATGCATCTATCACTGCACAATGCTGCTAGCAGTGATCTCTTGCTACCATCCTCCTTGATCACAGCTAGCAGTGATCCATTATGGCACAAATGCTACCAGTAGTGATCTTTCACTGTTATCTATTTTCATCGCAGCCATAGCAATCTCTCGCTGCCATCTACCTTGATCACAACTAGCAGCAACTTGATCATGTCCAGTAGTGATCCCTCACTGCACAATGCTGCCAATAGTGACCACTCGCTGTTAGCAGTGTTCCTTTGTGGCAAAAGCTACTAGCAGCGATCTTTCGCTGCAATTTGTCTATATCGTAGCCTGCAACAATCTTTTACTGCCAATTGTCTTGATCGCGGCCAGCAACAGATTGAACACAACCAACATCGGTCACTTACTCTAAACCACTATTGCTCTCATTCATAACAGACATGCACTCTGTTGCCCCGTGTTCCTCCTATTGCAGTCGCACCCTTGCTACAACCAACACCACTTGAAGCCACAAAGTCACACCGTAGCTGCAGCCGACGTCGTTGCTGCCCTCTTCTTCCTCCACCATCACTGCTGCCTTCCAACTCATATCTCTTGGCTGTCATCTTCCAACAGATATTAGCCACCTGGAAAATTACAGCCTTGACGATCTTGTAGCATCACTGCAAAACCACAGTCGACGTTACTATTGTTGTCTTCGTCCTCTACCGTTGTTGCTACCCTTGGCTGTCATCCTCTATCAACGCAGCAGCCACTTGGAGACTTCACCACCGCAGCCCGAACAATTTTGTAGCAACATCACAACAGCACTTTCTTATCCTTTTGCTGCCATTGTCGCCTTCAACCTGAAGATTACAGCCAAACTCTTCAACCGGTTTATTTGGCAAGTTGGAGATCCTTACGTCATGGTATCGGTGGGCTTATTCGAAGCCAAATTGAAGGCTTTCGAGATACTTATGGATGCTAAATTACGTGCTCTCTTCGAGAAGTTTAGATTGGGTTGATCACTAAGCCGTGATGCAAATTCAGAATATAAAAAGAATCTATCGGATATAAGAAGTGAGGATAAGACATGACAGCCCTACACCTCGATGACATCGATCTCCTTTACACAACTTCAAGAAGGGCACCTCAATCAAGATGCTCAGAGCATGAGAGTGATATCCCAACCAAAAGGATATAAACCTTTAACACCAATCAATTATAAGAACCTTGATGAAGAACTAGCGATGATACGCCAAACCTCCATTATCCAAGAGTACCAAATTAGGTTTAAAAGGTTATTTAATCAAACTTGTGATTGGTCTGAAAAATTGATATTGAGGACTTTCATTAAGGGCTTGAAGCTGAAGATTCGAGAAGAAGTTAAAGCACGATAGCCATACACACTTAAGGCAGTCATCTCCTTCGCGTGACATCAAGAGGTGCAATTAAACTATGAAGCTCAGAGGACTAGGGTTGCTCCTCGACCAGCGGCACTAAAACTTTCACCTTCTACTGTCAGCCGACCTCCTTACCGAAGAAATTAACAAGAGAAGACTCTCATGACAGATTGGCAAAGGGCCTATATGGGCATTGTAATAAACTATGGAGCCTAGAACATCATTATAAAAAGGAGAGACATCTGATGATCATGCCCACTGAAGAACCCAAACTTGAAGATATGACTCTCGAGCCCAATAAGAAGGCAACACCTCAACCGGCCACCCGCATGGTCCCTACTTTAGCTGGCTACACAAACCCATAGAAGATTAAAGATAAGATGGCTGCCTAAGAGATGACAGAGACATAGATTGTTTGACCATGCTTATTTCCCACTATGACACATCCCTACATACTTTTCCCCAGGGATAAGTTACTTCTGAAATGTTATATCCTGTCGAACTCACCAGGTTGCTGATGCAGCACTTCCAAATCTCAGGTGGCTTCCACGACTTTCCCTAAGATCAGATCATGATACTCAAAGACCTCCTTAATGATGACTTCCAATCTATGACCCAAGACCACAAGAAAATTGAGCCCCTCCAATGGCAAAATCAGAATAAGAGAAGGATCATTCATATATCTCAAAACATCATCCCTCTCACTATGAAGAAAGATGCACCACCTTGGTTGAATGGAACTATAGCCCTCACGACCATGATGTTGTCCCCACCAAGTAGTGGCCAGATGTTTATAATTGGAGCAGACACATCCAAAGTTGGGATCGACATCACCCTTATGCAAGATGGTCGACTCTTAATTCATATTGAGGTTTCCCCCACACTCCACACGAGGTTTTTAAAGGGGATACTCATTGCTACCAAATTTAAAATTTGGTTGGATACAGGTCCATGGCACAAAAGATGAGTAAACCCAAAAGAATTGTAATCCATACTCATACCAGATTATGCTCTCATTATCCTGAATAATACCAAAGGACAGTCACCATTCCAGAAGAAAGATTGGTTATTACTAAAGACTAATCACATGACAGCACATGCAAAGAAGAAAGGACCTCCCGACAAAGTATAGAATGGATGAAAAATTACAGATCAAGTTTTCCTACACCTCTAGCCCGATTAGCAGGAAACTCGAGCCTTAAGGAAGTGGTCTCCCTATTTCTTTGGTTCTTGCAAAATTGGGGATCACATTGGGGTCCTAACCTGGAGATCAGATCTGCGCACCAGATTAAGATTACAGTTGATCCTCCGGGTATCCCACCTCAAATGAAAATTTGAAGAAGACGACTCAGCCTAAATCCTTCCAATTGACACTCAAGTTGATGAGGAGGCCAAAGTTCAGTTGATGATAGCATAGGAATCATATGAGGAGCTAAAAACCTAGTTCTATGAGTTTATGGATCCTCAATCTTGAGGACAAGGCTGATTCAGAGAGGGCGGGCTTGATAGGACTCCAGCAAGGTTGAGTCCTAATCACCCTAGAAGTAATTAATACGAATCCTGTGAGGTTGTAATAAAACCCCACCTAGTCACTTCTATCCTATAGGAGGGGCAAAAGGGAGAATTCACTTAGGAAGCACCCCTCCAGGGTTAGGGTTTTGATAACCTTCGACGAGCTTCCGGTGAGTTTCCACTACCTTTTCACAGTCGTAGTTAATCCTACATCACTCATCTCTAACACACGGGTTAGATCATGAAATCTATCAATTGATTTTATCATCAAAATCTAATATTTAAAATCAACATCTATAAGGCTGTAAGGATGGGGGGAGGATTCACAACATTTCAAATATTGTGGCTAGGGTTCTTTTGACTAATAACCAGAAGAATCTTATGGGTCATAATCTTATTTTGAATGCCTACATAATTAGAGAGGGGCGAACATCAGTCACCCCTTGGACTTCTTTGGCAAAGCGGTTGACGAAAAGAGAAAGAGATTCTTCCTCTTCTTGCCTTAGCCTAAGGATAGTTGTTGTTGATGGCTTAGGTCGTATGTTGATTAGGAAATGCAGCTTGAATTCCATGGCAAGTTGGTCAAAAAGATGTAATTGAAAATGGTAGTAATTGGTTGTACCACACTCGAGCTAATCCTTAAAGGATGGTGGGAAATACTCGACATATTATTGCATCAAAAGTGTCGTATAAGGTCATCTAGGCCCGAAAGGTGGTGACATGCTCTATTGGATTAGCATCGCCTTCATAGGCTTCTAGCGCTATGAGACAAAAATTGAGTGAGATAGGTTTGTCTTGAATTTCTTGGATAAGGAGATCCTCTACTTGTATAATCACCTTGGTCCTCTTTGGCTTTATGCACCTCCTTTTAGACCTCGTCCACTTGTCGATTTATCTTTCATAGTTGGGTCTACAAGGAGTCTTCTACTAAATCAAATTATAGTGTATTTGCTTTAAAAAGATGAGATTATCTAATATCATGTCCTAACATTCATCTGGCATCTTCTAGCTACCCCTTCTTTAGAGGCTTACTATTGGATACCATAGGCAGTGAACCTATAGGAGAAGTATCATGCCTCGGGAGGGTAGAGATTGGCTGAGATGTAGGTGAAGGCGATTGAGTGGAGTCGCTGCAAGGATCAAAGCAGCACTAAGAAGAAATGAGAGGAGCTCTCAAGGGATTACAACAACATTTTCACAAGTTTTTCACTCTTGATTCTTGCTCATTCACTAGCAAGAAAGGGTGGGGTATTTATAGGCCCCAAATAGCTTTAAAAGTGGAGCTAAAAATTAATTTTTAAGTGTTCTCGAGGTGCTAGTCTTGAAAACTGTGTTCTGAGTGGTTCAGTCGCTTGCCACAGTTTGGGAGACTATATTTTGGGCGTTTCAGCCACCTGACAGTCTAGGAGACCATGTTTGGGTGGTTTAATCACCTGACATACCTTCGAAGACTGTGTTATCTTGGAGATCGTGTCTTCGAAGACTGTGTCTCATCTGACCTTATGTTACTGAAATAACTTTTATAATAAGTCCAAATCAGTCTCAATTAAGGCCTAATGACCTCTTAATTGAGTTAGTAAATCTAACTCTCATTATGATGCTAACTATAACATTCAATGTATAATCTTCATTGTCTGATCGTCTCTTTAGCAAACTCCTGCCATCTTTCTAATGAACCCCCGACGAACTCCTGATTTCCTTCGGTGAACTCCTAATGAACTTCTAGCATTTTCCCGGTGAACTCTCGGCGAGCTTATGACAACTTGTCTACAAACTCCCGATGAACTTCTCAGAAAACTTCTAGTGAGTTCTTGACAAGCTCCTGATTTCCTTCGGCCAACTCCCAAGGAAACTTTCAGCATTCTTTCGGTGAACACCCGATCAGCTCCCGACAACCTATCGGCGGACTCCCGACGAACTTCTTGGTAAACTTCTGGTAGTTCTCGGCGAGCTCCCGACAACATCATCTGAACCTCGGCCAACCTCCGACGAACTCTCGGCGAGATCCCATTGCATCATCCGAACATCAGTCTGATGCTCGAACTTGACTCCAGCCTAATATCTGATATTGCCCTTTACTGTCGCAGTTAATCCTACACCATTTTTTTTAACACACAAGTTAGATCATAAAATCCATCAATTGATTTCATCATCAAAATCTGAGATTCAACAATCTCTCCCTTTTTTATGATGACAACCAATTGATGATGGAGTTAACCTTAACGCTCTCTATGTATATGTCATAAGATAAATACAACAAACTTGAATTCAAAAAAACCCATCACTTTCGAATTCTAGTATTTTCATAATTGAACCATTCATGATACCATACATTATAAAATTTTTAAAGCATTCATTTTCTTGGTATCACATAAAAATTTCAATTATTATATTCACAATATAACTATGTCATCAATTATGATATAGCATTCATTTCAACTATTTCAACGATGTCAAAATATCTCTCTTATGTCATCAATTATATCATTTCTCCCCCTTTGTTATCAACAAAAAGAAGAAATGCTCAATTCAAACATTTATCACAAATATCTACTATTTAAATATTTATTATTTTTAAATATTTATCAAAAATATTCAAACATACAATTTATCATTTATCATTAATATACTATCTCTCCCCCTTTTGTCATAAAAAAAAGGAAAAATATTTAACATAACTTTTCTAAATAATTATTCAAAACAAATGTTCATTATATGATAAAATTTCAAACACAACATTTATCATATGCCATCAATCATGTCGTTTCTCCTTATTATCAAAAAGGAGAAATATTCACTACACATTTGAATACTAAGTGTTCAATACATATGTTAACACATTTATCATAAATATTCATTATACAAAGAAATCTAGTCCATTATCCCCCTTAGTAAAAAAAAAAAAAGAGTTTAATCTATTTCGTATCAAATTATTTTCTTCCCCTTTGTAAATAAAATAGAAGAAGAAGAAGGGGAGGGGGTGTTAATGATCTAAAAAATTAAGTATCCCAAAACAAAATAAATTATTAAGAGGGGAGATACATTTAAAAATATTCATGAATCCAAGAATCAAAATATTGAAAGAGACTTCATGAGTCTTATCACAAGAGAATTTTAACTTGTACTTTTTTTTTTGTAAATGTTAAGAAAAAAGAATCAAGTGAAACTATTTCAAAGGATACCTCAAAAAGTTGAGAAATCTAAAGAAATCATCAAACTCATAATTGCAAATCATGCTTTTAGAAGGTTTTTCATATCTAATTTTCTTCAAGCAAATTGTTCCTCATTTAATGATTTTATTGTAAGATAGCAATTTTATCTCCTCCTTGGTCATTGTAAATAATGAAAATGAGTCATAGGAGAGTAAATAATCTTGATTCATTCAAGGTAAATTTTAATACATATAATTCATTCAAATAATTCTTCTTAATAAAATATAAAAATAATCTTGATTAAAAATCTTAAATTATAGTTGTTAAGATTATAAATCTCTTTTTTTAATTAAAAAGAAGAAATAATAGAGGTTAAAGATAATTTTCATAAAGGATAAGTCAAGTGAAGAAGTCAATGAGAAGTTTAAAGAAAATTATTCAATTTTCGACTCATCATAAATTTAAGAATTATTAATTTGGTGATATATCATACATGAATATAAAGATGTCATAAATGAATCATATTATAAAGGATATTAATATCAAATCATGAATACCAAAAGATATAATTTAATTCAACATATTTCCTTTTAGGTCAAAATTTTTTTTATGAGATTAAATAATAAAAAGGATCTTGTTTCATATATATAGTTTTCTTTAATGAAACAAACAAGTCTTATTAAATAATCTTGATTTATATAAAGTTCACAAATTTTGATTTTCAAGATGTCAAGATAATGATAAGATCTTTTTTATGGTACGTTAGGAGAAATAAAAAATAATTTATATATAGAAAATTTCAAGCTATCAAGATCATAGTTCTTAATGAAAATCTTAAGTTATAAGATCATAAGTCTCCTCTTTGGTAAAAAGAAAATTATAGAAGTAAAACAAATGATTCCCAAATAAGATAGCTCAAGTCAAAAATCATGAGAAAGTTCATGATTTTGCCGAAAAAAAGTCTCATTCAAATTTCAATTATCAAAATCATTTTTGTAGTTCAAGAGATTCAACAATAATCATAACACTTTATCTCTAATTAAAAACTTGATTGAGAAATTTTCAAAGAAAAAATTTTCCTCTTTTTAGTTATTTCAATCCATGTGATTTGTTTCATACAAAAATTCCTTCACCTTTTATTCCAAATCCATGCATTGATTGTCATTTAAATTCTAGTTTCATCTAAAAAGAAATCATCAAGATCATTAAAATAAGGAAAACATTTTTAACTTTTTAAAACTGAAAATCAAGTATCATTTTCAAAAGAAATCATAAAATATTTTGAAATAAAAACTTCGATTTATTCCAATTCCAATGATTTTTAGAGTGAGTTACCATGCTCATTTCATTCTCACTAAATGTATTTTTAATTTTAAAAATACTAGACAATGAAGCATGATTTTTTTCTTTTTTATAATGTTGTATGCTCAAGTTCTATCATTCAATAATATCTATTTAATCATACAACCCATATTTCAAGTTACCTTTTCAACATTATCAAGGCCATTACAATAACACATCAAAATGATAAAATATCTTTAAAGCAAAAATTCAACCAATCTCAATTCCAACATGTAAATGAGTCTAACTTTTTACACATACTGCAAGGAGTTGACAAACTAATTTCAAAAATTTTTATTTATTTCAAGTCTATCTAATATAACATTCAAATTATACAACTATTCAACCATCAATCATTCATAACATTTAGGCCATTCAACAATAGTCTTTCCAAATATTTAAACCAATGATTTTGAACTTATTATTCAATCATCATCAAAATCTCATTTATGTAAATTTCAACATATTTTTCAATAAAAATGGTTCTTTGGTTCTAGTTCATTTTCACACTTATATATTCTAACTATGCATCATCAAGATTAATTGTATAATGATAACTATTTTCAATAAAAGGATTTTTTATAATAGAAACAATGATTATTAAGCTACAAAC
Source organism: Ensete glaucum (assembly GCA_021527575.1). Lineage (NCBI taxonomy): Eukaryota > Viridiplantae > Streptophyta > Magnoliopsida > Zingiberales > Musaceae > Ensete > Ensete glaucum. The sequence goes on along the minus strand of CM038556.1, from coordinate 17,841,724 downwards.
ATCTTAATTCAAATAATTTTCCTTATTTTTTATATTTTAGCTAGGAAGCTTCATAAGTAAGTTAGATCTCAAGTCAAATGGCTTGAGCATCCACAAGATATCATTCCATTTTGCTTCTAGCCTTAGTTTGGTGACAAACCTATAAAAAAGATTTAGGTACCCATTTTACATTGGGACCTATATGAAGAAATTTATCTTTTTTATCTAATGGTTTTTTGTTATTTCTTATGCCCTTAGGAACCCAAACTAATTTGTGAGGACTATAGTTTTTGAATGGACATTTGTAAGCATATGTCATAATCTACCATAAAAATTACATTTAATTTTTAGTAGCAAATTTAAGATAGGTCCTTTAACAAAAATAATTGGCTTTTTTTGAATGTCACCAATAAAGTCTATATCATTTATTTTATTAATATGACCCTTATTGACAAGGATCATATTTAGGGATTTGTTCCCAATTTTAAATTTTTTTAATGTAGTCTTAAGCATAATATTTTCTTCTTTAACACTATCTAGTATTTCACATTTAGAGTAAAAACTGTGTAATGATAAAGTATCATGCAAGGTTTCATATTTGGTGTATGTATTATGTGATGGTGCTACTTTATGCATTTCATCAAGTTTGTTAACTAATGATGCATGCTCTACCTTAAGTAATTTATAGGATTTGCTAATCTTCCTAAATTCATCATAAAGCCCATGGAAGAAAGTAATAACTTATTAAAAGTAAAAGAGCTTTCGGGTGGATTACTTACCTCATCATGATTAGACACGAGTGCGAGATCTTTCACTTCTTCCTTATTGTGTTCTTCATCTTTGGAGCATCTTGGCTTCTTGCATTCATACCAAGAAGTTTTGTCTATCTTTAAATCATTTTTATGGTTCATGTTGATTAATTTATCTGGTTCATTTGTCAAATGTTCAAAGTTCACATCGCTTGAGATTTTACTCGAGAAGTCATGTGTTCTCTTTAGTTCCAATTCCTTCTTGTCCTTTGGAAGGTGTTCTTAGTCTCAATGTCAAATTTTTCTTGCTCTTAGGAAGGTATTCTTTTTATTCATTTTTGTAAGATATTTTGTTTAATGATTCATTTAGATTTAGTGTGCTTACATGTATTAATTCTAATGTATACCAAATCTCAAAAGTTGAATCACAAGAGGAAATCCGATCAAATTTATTTTTATTGAGAGCACAATATAAGGCATTCATAGTCTTGGCATTTAAAGAAAACATTGGTTTTTTATAATCATTCCAACAATTTATTGGATGGATGAGTTTTAAAAATATTTTTTAATAATACACCACAAATCAAAATCTATAGAAATCAAAATGATGCGTATTCAAAATTTTCAAGATGTGTAGTCTGTCCTATTGAACATAGGAGGACATGTGATAGAAATCTCCTCTTGATTGCCAACAAAAGTCATCTTTTTTAGATTTTAAGCTAATTAGAGAAAAACGTGGCTCTGATACTAATTGTTGAGGGTAGGGGGTGGAGGATGATGTTATGGTGGGTGGGGGATGGAAGTAAATTAGTGCTTATAAAAATTTCACTTTGATTTAAATATTTACTCAATAAAAACCACATCGGAAATGCGTTTAAGTGTAAAGATGCGTTTAAGCATAGAGATGCATTTAAGTATAGAGATATTTGTAAGAGTGCAAGCAAAGGTAGTAGACAATTAAGCAATGAACATAAAGAGCGAAGAAGAGGAAGTAAACCAATTTTATAGTGGTGTGGTGCCCTTGACCTACGTCCACACTCTCGATTCCTCTTCACTTGAGGCCACCGACTTCTACTTCTAATCTTTTCTAATGGGCAAAGATCAAACACTCCTCTTACAACTCTATTCTCTTTTAGCAGGTTCAGGAGATAACCTTTACAATTCTTTTAGCTCTCCTTTAAACAAAAACTACACAAGAAGAAATGAGGGGATCTCTTAAGGGATTACAATAGTGTTTTCACAAGTTTTTCACTTTTGATTCTTTCTCATTCATGAGCAAGAAAGGATGGGTTATTTATAGACCCCAAATGGCTTCAAAAGTAGAGCCAAAAATCAATTATTAAGTATTCCCGAGGTGCTAGTCTCGTAGATCGTGTTCTGGGTGGTTCAGCCGCCTGACACAGCCTGGGACTATGTTCTGGGCGGTTTAGCCGCCTGACAATCTGGGAGACTGTCTGGGTGGTTCAACCACCTAGTCTAGGCAGTTTAACTGCTTGACACACCTTCGAAGACTTTATCATCTTGGAGACCATGTCTTCGAATACCATGTCTCATCTGACCTTGGGTTACTAAAATAACTTTTATAATAAGTCCAAATCAACCTCAATTAAGGCCTAATGGCCTCTTAATTAAGTTAGTAAAACTAACTTTCATTATGATGCTAACTACGATATTTAATGTATAATCTTCGTTATCCGATTGTCTCTTCGGCAAACTCCCGGCATCTTTTTGATGAACCCCGGACGAACTCCTGATTTCCTTCAGTAAACTCCTAATGAACTTCCAACATTCTTCCAGTGAGTTCCCGACAACCTGTATGCAAACTCCCGATGAACTTTCCAGCAAACTTCTGGTGAGTTCTTGACGAGCTCCCGATTTCCTTCAACGAACTCCCAAGGAAACTTCCAGCATTCTTTCAGTGAACACCCGGCAAGCTCCCGACAACCTGTCGGCAACTCTCGACGAACTTCTCGGTAAACTTCTGGTGAGTTCTCGGTGAGCTCCTGACAACATCGTCCAAACCTCGGCCAACCTCCGACAAACTCTCGGCGAGCTCCCATTTTATCGTCTGAACCTCGGCTCGATGCTCGAACTTGAGTTTGGCCCAATATCTGATTGTATTGCCCTTTACTATCATAGTTAATCTTGCACTATTTTCTTTAATACACAAGTTAGATCATAAAACCCATTAATTGATTTGATCATCAAAATTCAAGATTCAACAATCTCCCCTTTTTGATGATGACAACTAATTGATGACAGAGTTAACCTTAACTTCTCCTACGTATATGCCGTAGGATAAATACAACAAACTTGAATTCAAAAGAACCCATCGCTTTTCAATTCTAGTATTTTCATAATTGAACCATTGATGATACCATACATTATAAAATTTTCAAAACATTCATTTTTTTAGTATCACATAAAAATTTTAATCATTATATTCAAATATAACCATGTCATCAATTATGATATAGGATTCATTTCAACTATTTCAAAGATGTCAAAATATCTCTCGTATGTCATCAATTATGTCATTTCTCCCCTTTTATCATCAACAAGAAGGAGAAATGCTCAATTCATATTTGAACCTTTATCACAAATATCTATTATTTAAATATTTATTATTTTCGAATATTTATCAAAAATATTCAAGTATACCATTTATCATATGTCATCAATATACTATCTCTCCCCCTTTTGTCATTAAAAAGGAGAAATGTTCAACATAACTTTTATAAACAATTATTCAAAACAAATGTTCATTATATGATAAATTTTCAAATACAACATTTATCATGTCATCAATCATGTCGTTTCTCCTTGTTATCAAAAAGGAGAAATATTCACCACATATTTGAATACTAAGTATTCAATACATATGTCAACACATTTATCATAAATATTCATTACACAAAGAAATCTAGTCCATTCTCCCCCTTAGTAAGAAAAATAAAGTTTAATCTATTTTGTATCAAATTGTTTTCTTCCCTTTATAAATAAAATAGAAAAAGAAGAAGGGGAGGGGGTGTTAATGATCCAAAAATCAAGTATCCCAAAACAAAATAAATTATTAAGAGAGGGTTTACATTTAAAAATATTCATGAATCCAAGAATCAAAATATTGAAAGAGACCTCATGAGTCTTATCACAAGATAATTTTAACTTACATTTTTTCTTTTGTAAATGTCAAGAAAAAAGAATCAAGTGAAACCATTTCAAAGGATAGTTCAAAAAGTTGAGAAATCTAATAAAAATATAAGAGCTACTCATATCATCTTATGTAAATATCAATAAATCCAAAACTCATGATAGCAAATCATGTATTTAGAAGGTTTTTCATATCTAATTTTCTTCAAGCAAATTGTTCCTCATTTAATGATTTTATTGCAAGATAGCAATTTTATCTCCCGCTTGGTCATTGTAAATAATGAAAATGAGTCCTAGGAGAGCAAATAATCTTGATTCATTCAAGGTAAATCTCAATACATATAATTCATTCAAATAATTCTTCTTAATAAAATAGAAGAATAATCTTGATTAAAAATCTCAAATTATAGTTGTTAAGATTATAAATCTCTTTTTTTGTTAAAAAATAATAGAGGTTAAAGATAATTTTCAAAAAGGATAAGTTAAGTGAAGAAGTCAATGAGAAGTTTAAAGAAAATTATTCAATTTTCAACTCATCATAAATTTAAGAAATATTAATTTAGTGATATACCATACATAAATATAAGGAAGTCATAAATAAATCATATTATGAAGGATATTAATATCAAATCATGAATATCAAAAGATATAATTTAATATAGCAGATTTCCATTTAGGTCAAAAAGAAATTTTATGAGATCAAATAATAAGAAGGTTCTTGTTTCATATATATAATTTTCTTGAAGGAAACAAAAAAGTCTTAGTAAATAATCTTGATTTATATAAAGCTCTCAAATTATGATTTTCTAGATGTCAAGATCATGATAAGATCCTATTTATGGTATATTATATAGAAGAAAAAAAATTGATTTATATATAGAAAATTTCAAGTATCAAGATCATAGTTCTTAATAAAAATCTCAAGTTATAAGATTATAAGTCTCCTCTTTGGTAAACAGAAAATTATAGAAGTAAGATGATTTCCATATAAGATGCCTCAATTCAAAAATCATGAGAAAGTTCATGATTTAGCTGAAAAAAAATCTCATACAAATTTTAATTATCAAAATCAGTTTTGTAGTTCAAGAGATTCATCAATTGATTGAGAAATTTTCAAAGAAAAACTTTTCATCTTTTTAGTTATTTCAATTCATGTGATTTGTTTCATACAAAAATTCCTTCACCTTTTATGTCAAATCCATGTATTGATTGTCATTTAAATTATAGTTTCATATAAAAAGAAATCATCAAGATCATTAAAATGAGTAAAACATTTTTAACTTTTTAAAACTAAAAATCAAGTATTATATCTAAAAGAAATCATAAAATATTTTCAAACAAAAACTTTTATTTATTCTAATTCCAATAATTTTTATGTTGGAAAACCTCAGTGGGTCCATCACATGCGCACCGAAAATCAAAACAAAAACTAGTTTCCTATGCAGATTAAATCGTCGTGCAAAAATTGGGGTCGCGAGAAAAATCATAAAAATCGGGAAACCACGATTTGTGAGAGATTGATTTTACCTAGGAAAATCGTATATCCCTATATTTTAGATCTAGATGGAGAAAATGAAGGAGGTCAAGCGTCCTCCTCTCTAGCGATATATATACAATGAATCTCTACTGCGAAACTCATCCAATCTGATCTTGCAACTCTTGCATGAAGGAGAGAGAGGAGAATAGGAGGTGTTGGCTAAAGCTGCAGCCTATCAACCATGAGTCTCCCCTCCTATTTATAGAGAGCCACCAAAAACCCTAGGGCTCTTGCCTTAGTGGGTATTAGATCTTCATCCAATTACTCACTAAACTTGCATTATTGGATCTCTATCCAATAATCTCTTTAGGCCTCTAATTAGGCCTTAATCATGGAATTCATCAGTATAGAGTCTCATCTAATAAGAATAGGGGCTAATTGGATCTCCATCTAATCCTTTATTCACTAAAGCATCCATCATATGTGTGTGACCCTCTAGGCTTGATACCGAGCTGACCGTGAGTCACTCCCATTAGAACTCCTTCGGATATAGTGAATTATTATCCCTATAATAATTCACTCGACTTATTGACTATGGATGTACTAGGCCACTACGCCATAGTCCTCAGATGGTACAGGGGGGGATCAAATCTATCGGACCTATCTGTCCACAGTTATCGTATATTTATAATCCCTCATCCAACTAATATTCCAGAGATCATGTTTTGGATATGGTATTGTCAGGCCACATACAGAATCCGTTATAATCTCGCTCTAATCAGATTTTCTTAGAGAACTCTTTCTCTCTCAATCCAAATGACTCTTGTCACAGACAACAATGTAAAATAGGTGTTCGATGAAATGCTCGTGTTTGTCCGTGTCCTTCGATTTAGGTACATATCTTGTACAATAAGAAGTGGGCTTGCAGTAGGCTTAGCAGCCCTAGTTTGATTTGCTTTATGACCAAGTTTGGCTTGTAAATACAAGTGTGTCTTATAAGCACTTGTGGGGACTTCGGTCTATAATGGACCATTATCCTTTGTGTGCAACCTCTTTGAGTTTGTAATATCCATAGGTGTAATTTATATCTGGCTTTATAAAGTGTTTGATTGAGCAGTTGCTTGTGGATCCCATAGAAATTACTTCTTCTGGCCCGTTTTCTCTTTTGTAAGTCTAAGGGACTCTAGGAGATCTCGAGGAAGGCTGACCTTTGCGGACGGACACGCATGGGTGCCGCACGGCTTAGGTAAAATTAGCTAAGCCCATAACAATATGGTATTAGAGCGGGACAAGCATACGCAGAAACACTTGCCATACAAACGTGGGAGACCTAGCTGGGCTGTGTGGAGGACAGCCAGCACGTACAACCATTTGGGAGAAAATGGACATTGAGATGTAGGGAAAGGAGTCGCTCAGAGAAGCGGGCATCCAGGTTTGGCATTCAGAGGAATGGCCAACCCTTTGCGTGAGAGGCACCACGAGGACAAGCAAGTGAAGAATAATGTGTAGCTCGATGTTGCAACCAAAACTTGATGGTGCTCAAGCAAAGCGGGGCACTTGGTGAAAGATAAGACCGTGCAAGGTGGGAGGTGTTGTGTAACGATCGAAAGAGTTATGTAAAGCTCAAAGAGGTAAGGGGAATTGCTAACTCGAAGGATTCGGTACTCATGCAAGGGCTTGTACATGGACGATGGAGTGTTCATGGCCATCGTAAGGTGCAATCAGAACTCAGTGTCATGGAGCATCAGAACTTTCTCTTTGACATGAAAGGATACGTCCGTAGGCAGCTAAAATATGCAACAAGTTCAGCACGTTGCTAGACCCTGAAGGGTGCAGTGGAGACTATATTGGAGAAGGGTCGCAATCTAGCAAATACATATGCAGGGGCAGAACAAGGCACAAGTTGTTCAGCAAGACGGAGTAGTCCAAAGGGGATGGTGGTCTCTGAAACTTTCAGTGGAAAGTAGGTAAAGAGAAAAGTTGCTCCAGCAGGATAGATATCCAAGAGGGATAAGTCCTAGTTCTCTAGTGGGAGAATCATGTGCAATGGACTGCACATATTAAGAAAGAGTTCCTCAAGGCTATATCTCCACAAAGCTCAACGGACCGAGTGAGCGACGAAGAGTCGTCGCATGGTCTCGAATGAGGTAATGCATTGGTGGATGCATTTTGAGATCAAGTGGGGGAGCAATCCAAGGCAACATCATATGAAGGAACACTTAGAGTCGATGCAGAAATCGAACTCAATAGAGAGCTGACCCATGGAATAGTGGACATGAGAGCCACTATCAACTCAATGCAAATCGAGGAGCGGAGCGACTTGGGTGGAACTCGGTAAAGTATACTAAGCCGTATGAAGGGAGTCGACATAGAAGATGGAACATGAAGTGGAGGCACGGAGCTTTTCTTGAACAGAGGTCAAGGGCATGAACTCTTATAGAGGCAAGAGTGAGATCATGTCATTCCATGAGTTCTTAATTCTGATGGGAGAGACTTATTTTGCATGGTGCCAAAGATGAAGGGAGCTTCGAGGCACATGCAAGCTACCTCAGAGATACATTTGACGGAGTAACTAAGGTGATTCGACTTGCGGAGGCAAAGTTGGAATCATGAGACCTTAGCACGAGGCAAAAGGATGCAGAGGCAGGTACTCTTGAAGAATATGCCACAGTGTTACCATTCGAGTTGTCAGGAACAAGATGAAGGGAGCAGAGATTGTGCTGGTAGGGGATAGAGGCCCAGGATCCAGATAATAGTGCACCAATTCTAGCGAAGTCATGGGGACTTCAGGAGCTACTAGGCGATGGACTGTCCTAGAGCTATGCTTCATCTAGGTGTGACCCAAGAGTGGGTGGACAAAGGTGAATTACTAAGGGAGTGAACTAAAAATTGGAGATGGCAGAGGCCCTATGATATGTTGGCAGAGGCCACACATGGAGAAGTCATAGTCCGAGTTCATCACATGAGAATCTGTATGCAATGGAGATGTCACCAGGAGGCGATATGGTGTAGCGGATCATGGTGGAATAGTTTGTGGTAATGTAATACAGACAATCTTGTCCTGTGAGGGACAAGATCATGTGGAGGTATGATCAAGAGTTATTGGGAGCTCCACATTGGTGTACGACACAACAAGAAGAAGGGCTATGGATTCAAGAAGTGAATGTCGTAGTACCACAGAGGTGGGTCTTCGTGTGTGCATCGAAGCTTGCATTAGATGAAAGCCTTAGTCATCAGCGTGTGGGAGTAGTATACCACCAAGGAAGAAGTCCAAGTGCAAGTACCAGTGAGTCCCATGGAGGGGGACATGATCATGTGAATGATCAAGAGTTGCTGGGAGCTCCACTTCGGTGAACAATGCAATGGCAAGAAGGGCTGTGGATTCAAGGAGTGAATGCTACAGTACCGCAGAGGCGAGTCTTCCATGTGTATGTATCGAAGCGTGCATCAGATGAAAGCCTTGGTCATCAGCATATGGGAACTGTGTACCACCGAGGGAGAAGTCAGATTACAAGTACCAGTGAGTCCCATGGAGGGGACTTGATTATACTAAGGTATAATCGGAGCAGCTGGAGAGTTGGATTGTTTCAGTGCTCACATTCGCTTAAGGGAGCCCGGCAAGTCAGAGGACAAGGCCGAGTAAGCGAACGTTGCTACCAAGGAAGCTAAGGAGAACAGAATCGGTGCGAGCCCTACAACAAGATGGCGGAGGCCATGCATGAGAGTTGCAGTCTGTCTTTCCATCGACGAAGAAGAACTGCTAGGAGGACATAGTGGTGTCGAAGCAAGTGGTCGAAAGGGGCGAGGAAGCGATGACGAGTCCAGCGGGGCTCAACTACCCAAAAGAAAAGCATCGGTTAGAGAGGAGGTGGATTCGGAGGAGCTCCACAATGCCGCAGAGACAGATCTACCGATCGCGAAGGAAGGGATGAAGATGTAAGATAACGGATAGTAGTGCTATGGGCTTGGCAGTACCATGGTACCGCAGATGCGGGACTTCCGTGGAGTCATCGATCCCTTGCTCTCATGGAGGGAAAGCATTGGTCATAAAAGGGATCGAGGAGGTAGAGAATGCAGAGGCAAACTCTAAGTACCAAGACAGGGCAGAAGGACAAAGGCCAAGAAACTTCATAAGACTGATGTCGATGGGCTTCTCATCAAGATAGCTGAAATTAAAGGACTTCGGGTTAATGCAGGAGTGCTCGACCAAGGAACGAAGTAGGCAGTACATGGTACTATAGCTTTCTACTCAAGAGGAGTAGGCGGCAAAGGTGATGGAGAAGACGGTACAATCCCAAAGGCGACCAGATCTATCAAAGACTTACTCCAAGTTGAGGGACTCCAAGTTGGGGTAAACTTTTTGCTCTTTTCAGGCAAAACTTCTTGCATTCTAGAAGTTCAATGGCAGTGGGAAGGCGAATCACAGTAGCTAACCCAACACAAGGAGTGCAACCACTTCAAGTGCTTTAGAAGTGTGAGCAAAGAGCGGGTGAATAATAGTAACCAGCTCAATGCGTGAAGTACAAACTCGAAGAGGCAGGTAAAATCGAGTAACCTTTGCCTTCTCAACTCGAGAGAATGGGCGAAACCGAGTACCCCAATTCTCTTAACTCGAGGAGGTGAGCGAAGCCAAGTAACCTTACCTTCTCAACTACGAAGAGAATAGGTGAAGTCAAGTATCCCAGTTCTCTTATCTATCTAGTAGAGGAGCTCTGCATAAGTTCAGTGACCCTTCAAAGAAAGCTTATGGAAGATAATAGTTATCAGATCCTCATCATTAGTGATCAGTACTACTGAGAGTAGATTTTTCACTTCATTTCCCAATTGACTAATCGAAAGTGGGAGTGATGCGAATATATTTGGAAGTAACAACTAACAGTCGAAGAAGGTTCAATGGGTAAACATTATGGAGGAAGGACCTTAAAAACTTCAAAGTTAGCGAGGCGATACTTGTTAAAGCTCTAACAAGCATCCACCCAGTTCAAGCAATATGAGTATAATGCGATACTAGTGCATAATAAGGTAGGTCTTTTCCTTCATCAAAGGGATCCGCGAGAACCAACAAGGATCAGCACAACTCAGCCAACCCCACACCAGATTTAGTCATTGGTGAGTTAAAACAGCATAGCGGATCAGAGTTTGACTACTCAAAAACAACGACGGAGAGCGACAGGGAGCCAAAAGGGCATGTTGTAGCCAAAGCAGAAGATTGAAGATTCAGCAGAATGTGAGGAGATATAGCGTCTATAGTGGCTTCGACGAGGACATCAAAGGAATAAGTGGGGGAGAATGTCACGGACAACAATGTAAACAAGGTATTCGATGCAATGCTTGTGTTTGTCCATGTCCTTCGGTTTAGGTACATATCTTGTACAACAAGAAGCGGGCTTGCAGTAGGCTTAGTAGTCCTAGTTTGATTTGCTTTATGGTCAAGTTTGGCTTGTAAAGACAGGTGTGTCTTATAAGCACTTGTGAGGACTTCAGTCTGTAATAGACCATTATCCTTTATGCGCAACCTCTCTGAGTTTATAATGTCTATGGGTGTAATTTGTATCTGGCTTTATAAAGTGTTTGCTTGAGTAGTTGCTTGTGGATCCCGTGGGAATTACTTCTTCTGGCCCATTTTCTCTTTTGTAAGTCTAAGGGACTCTAGGAGATCTCGGGGAAGGCTGACCTTTACGGACGGACATGCATGGGTGGCACACGGCTTAGGCAAAATCAGCTAGGCCCATGATACCCTGGCCAAGGATTTATCTAAGCAAGCATATATGGGATATTTCTCTCGTGATACCGAGAGTAGATGATCCTCTATTGACACTCAATTGCCTTTATAAGATTGGCTACCAATCCCGATAACCAGTTGTACCAAATCTAGAACTTTCCAAACCTGTAAATCTGGCATTAAAGAAAGAAGTACTCATGCAAGGCATCCTTAGTGTCTTAAGTCTAAGGACTAGATACACAATTGGGACTATGGAATCACTGTCTAACATAATGTATCATCAATCATATAATATTTCATAAGCAAATTAATTAGTGAACTCATTCTCCAATGAGCACCTGTACTATATACATAGTGTCTCCACACAAGTGGCTTTAAGACTAGTCGCCTCTATTATATAGACAGGTATATAGTATACCGATTTGTCCGATTATCTCAATGTCCCTCTCTAGTAACCTATGATCGAAATTATTTAAGATCTGTGTTTAAAGGTGAATCAATCTCATTATTATGATCTCATCATGATCCGATTCCCATTGCACAGAACCAAGGATATTATAATATATATGCTACAGATAATATAATGTGAGAATATGCCAATATTAATCATAAGCAAAAAGATCACACAACGAGTTACACGTGCCATCACTCACGTGATTGGCTTGCAGGGCACCTATAACCAGCAATCTCCTACTTGACCAAAAGCCAATCACCTATATGTTTAATCCCTATCAGACCCCTCTGATGCTCAAATACAATCTGAGCCAGCGACTTCATCAGTGGATCTACAATGCTATCTTTGGATGAAACTTTTTCCATTGTTATATTTTTGTGGGTCATAATCGCTCTAATTAGATGGAACCTCCTCAGAACAATTCTGATGAGACCTGGATTCCCTTGCTAGAGTTATTGCCCTATTGCTATCACAATATATGGGAGTCAGCTCCACGCTGCTTGGTATGACTCGTAAATCCTTGATGAACTTCTTTATCCACACCCCTTCCTGTACTGCTTCTGCTGCAACAATGTATTTTAACTCTGTGGTCGAGTCAGTAGTAGTATCTTACTTGGAACTCTTCCAGCTTACTGCTCCTCCATTCAGGGTGAAAACATATCCTAAATTTGACTTACTATCATCAATATCGGACTAAAAACTTGAGTCCGTGTAACCCTCAACCTGGAGGCTACCTCCTCCATATACCAGTAAAAGATCCCCTTCTCAAGTACTTAAGGATACACTTTATTGCCTTTCAGTGTTCTAAACTTGGATTTGCCTTATACCTACTCGTGACACTCAGAACATATGCTACATCAGGCCTAGTACATAGCATCACATACATGATAGATCCAATAGCTAAGACATAGGGTATCCTATCTATGTTTGCCCTTTCTTTAGGAGTCTTTAGGGACATACTCTTATAAAGTGATATTCCATGTCTCATCGGTATGAGACCTCTCTTAGAATTCTCCATGCCAAACTTTTTAATAATGGAGTCTATATACCTGGACTAGGATAAGCCAAGCATCCTCTTGGATCTATCTCTATAGATCCGGATCCCCAAATATATGATGTCCCCTAAGTCTTTCATAGAGAAGTTTCTAAATAGCCAAGCCTTTACTGTGGAGAGCATTCCTACATCATTTCAATGATTAGGATATCATCTATATATAGCACCAAAAAGGTAATAGCGCTCCCACTTATCTTCCTGTACATACAAGGCTTATCTTTGTTCTTAACGAAGTCATAAGATCTAATCACCTCATTAAATCTTATGTTCCAACTTTGGGAAACTTACTTTAATCCGTAAATGGATCTAAGTAACCTGCACACTTTATCTGGACTCTATTTAGATACGAATCCCTCTAGCTGTATCATATATACCTCCTCCTCGAGGTTGTCATTGAGAAATACAATTTTGACATCCATCTGCCAGATCTCATAGTCATAGTGTATTGCAATGGCCAAAATAATTCTAATGGACTTAAGCATGACTACAAGTGAAGAGGTTTTGTCATAGTCAACTCATTGTCTTTGACGATATCGTTTAGCTACCAGCCTTGCTTTATAGGTACAATATCCTCAGGTGCATCCATAAGGTTCCAAATCTTGTTAGAGTAAATGGAATCCATTTCAAAATTTATGGCTTCTTGCCACTTCCTGGAGTCTATACTCATAATAGCCTCCTCGTAAGTCGAGGATCAACATCTTGAGAGTCATCTCCTCTGATATGTCCCACATATCTTTCAGGAGGGTGAGATACTCTACTAGACCTACATAAAATTAGAATTTGTGTGTTAGATACCTGAACAGACTCGGGCTCTGGAATGGTGCTTAAGCTAGGTTCTCCAACCTCGCTCAATTCTATCTCACTCTCACTGTTTCCACCGAGAATATGTTCCTTCTCAAGGAACATAGCTCTCTTGACAACAAAGATCTTTCGGTCCTCGGGATAATAGAAATAATACCCACAAGCTTCCTTTGGGTATCCCACGAATGTGCACCATTCTATCCTTAATTCCAACTTATCGGGGTTGTGTCTTCTAATGTAGGCAAGACAATCCCAAATCTTAATAATCTTAAGATTGGGCTTCTTTCCTTTCTATATCTCATATAGTGTAGGTACTATCAACTTTGATGGAACTCTGTTAAGAAGGTAACCTACATTCTTTAGGGTGTACCCCAAGAATGAGATGGGTTGGTCAGCAAAACTCATCATAGACTGCACTATGTCTAACAACGTGCGATTCCTCTTTTCTGATACACCATTGAGCTGAGGTGTATAAGGAGGTGTCCACTGGGATATAATTTCATTGTCCTTGAGGAAATGGGTGAACTCTATACTCAAGTACTTTCCTCCTCGATCTGATCAGAGTCTTAATACTATTTCCAATTTGGTTCTCTATCTCATTCTTATATTCTTTGAATTTCTCAAAGGCCTCAGATTTGTACTTCATTAAGTACACGTGTCCATACCTAGAGAAATCATCAGTGAATGTAATGAAGTATGAGTAACCACCTATATCCTGAGTCGACATGGGACCATATACATCACTATGTATGAGTTCCAATAACTCGATGGCTCTCTCTCCAGTTCTACTAAAAAGAGAGTTGGTCATCTTTCCACGAATGTAAGGTTCACAAGTTGCATATGACTCATAGTCAAATGGATCTAAGTATCCATCTTTCAGCAACTTTTGAATCATTCTCTTATGTATATGACCTAGCCTACAATGTAATAGGTATTATTCACCTCATCTCTTTTCCTCTTAGACATATTTATATTCATGATATATGGAGAAGTGTCTGACACATATAAGCTATTTATAAAGGTCCCTTTAGTGATAATCTCATTATCCATAGTTATTGAACAATTATTATTCTCAAAAACTAATTTATATCCATTAATTGTCAAACAAGAGATAGAAATAATATTTTTGATAATAGAGGGAATAAAATAACATGCATCTAATACAATAATAGCTCCACCAGGCAGATGTAGGGTGATCTCTCTAACAGCAACTACAACAACTCTTATTTCATTGCCCATCTGGAGGTCCATCTCGCCTCTAGCCAATCTCCTAGGTTTTGCCAAAATCTGCAACGGATTACAGATATGATAAACACTCCCGGTATCTAATACCCATGTGTTATCATGAAAATCTGACAAGTGGAGACTGATCATAAATATACCTGAAGCTTCTTCAAACTTCTGTCTCACCTTCTCTGCAAGGTAGTCCTTACCATTCCTCTTCCAATGCCCGTCTTGGCCGTAGTGGAAGCACTGTCCTTTGTCCTTTGCCGGGTCACTCTTGGCAACCTTTGCCTTACCTGGTCTTTCTTTGCCCTTGCCCTTCTCAAGTGTCTTACTAGCCTTCATTTTCTTATTGGTCTCACCAATACAAAGAACTTACTTCTCTTTATTGATGGTGCTATCAGCTTCCCTCAATATATTGAGGAGCTCAGATAGAGTCACCTCAAGCTTGTTCATATTAAAAATAATGAACTGTGAAAAGGAATCTGGTAGGGACTAAGTATAAGATCAACACACAAGTTATCCTCTAGGACAATCTATATACTTCATAAAATGAGTAATCGCATCCTTGCTTGTCCTTTCCTCTGGTGTGGGCATAATCATGTTAAGGAC
This sequence comes from Ensete glaucum, assembly GCA_021527575.1. Classification (NCBI taxonomy): domain Eukaryota; kingdom Viridiplantae; phylum Streptophyta; class Magnoliopsida; order Zingiberales; family Musaceae; genus Ensete; species Ensete glaucum. Next base: position 17,826,502 of record CM038556.1, on the reverse strand, counting down.
ATATACGATTTTCTCCTCCATGAGAATAATTATTAAATTACGGAGCCAGTGAGGCGATTGACATCAAGTATGTCATGTAGGAGGTTTGTGAGTGACATATTTCTAACAAAACAAGATATAGTGAAAATAAATAACATGCAGATTTTACAGAAAATACTAATTAAGATATAGACTTCTATCTTAATGTACTCCCACTATTTTCTTAGCGAATCACGTGACACCCTTGACACGTGAGACGAAAGTCTCTGACAGACTCCTAGTGGGGATTAGGATCTAATTGGCGTCTTAGTGCAACCTCGAGGGACTTGACCAATTACACTAAGCCCAAAAGGTAGGCAACTCTTGCCAATCACAACTCCTTGTGATTCCCATCATATTCAGCCTCTGAATCATCATAGTCTCGAGGGACTCGACCAACCATGATGTTCAGTTAAGTCATCACCATCGTTACAAGATCAGTCTGATTCGATGATATGCTCTCGAGGGACTTGACCAAGCATACCATGTCCTCAGGTCATTGGTGACATCTCTATGTCATAGGCAAGATCTCGATCACGTAGATAGGTGAGCCTCGTAGGACTCGACTAACTCAACCTATGTCGTGATTCAATCTTCCTATAATAATGAAAGGCCACATGGGTCAATCTTATTGCCTCATGCTTACCGACTTAATATTATCTTATGAGGGATTTTTGTATCGGTCTCCTAATATGTCATGTCATACACATACATATTTAATATATATCTATATCGTATATATATATATATATATATATATATATATAGTAGGTGTATAATATATCACATATGCAAGCCACACCGGATGATTATGAGCCGTCACCTAATATGATTAAGCCCGAGCTAATGGGCCTAATCACTCATAATAGGATCTATGTGTGCATTGGAGTATCTCCATGCCATATGATTGTTGATCTCGACATCATCGGTTTCGTCGGATCGTTGCATCACCATGCGTCGTGATCTCCCGCCACGACATCGTGGGTCCCGCTGTAACCTCCATGCTCCCGCTAGCGATACCCACATGATGAATCTCTACAGTGAAACTCATCTAATCTGATCTTGCAACACTTGCGCAGAAGAAGAGAGGAGAATATGAGGTTGTGGCTAAAACTGCTGCCTATCAACCATGAGTCTCCTCTCCTATTTATAGAGAACCACCAAAAATCCTAGGGCTCCAGCCTTAGTGGATATTTGATCTCCATCCAATTATCCACTAACCTTGCATTATTAGATCTCTATCCAATAATCTCCTTAATCAAGGAGCCCATTAGAGTCTCATCTAATGAGAATAGGGGCTAATTGGATCTCAATCCAATCCTCTATTGGCTGAAGCATCCACCATAAGTGTGTGACCCTCTATGCTCGATATCGAGCTAGCCGTGAGTCACTCCTATTAGAACTTCTAATATAGTAAATTATTATTCCCATAATAATTCACTCGACTCATCGACTATGGATGTACTAGGCCACTATGCCATAGTCCCCAAACGATATAGGGGGGATCAAATCCATCGGACTTGTCTGTCCATAGTTACCGTGTATCTATAATCCCTCATCCAACTAATATCCTAGAGACCGTATATTGGATATGGTACTGTCAGGCCACATACAGAATCCGTGATAGTCTCGCTCTAATCGAATTCTCTCGGAGAACTCTTTCTCTCTCAATCCGAATGACCTTAACTAAGGATTTGTCTGAGCAAGCACATATAGGATATTCTTCTCGTGATACCGAGAGTGAATGATCTACCATTGACACTCAATTGCCTTCGTAAGATTGGCTACCAATCTCGATAACCAGCTGTACTAGATCTGAACTTTCCAAACCTGTAAGTCTGGCATCAAAGAAAGGAGTACTCATATAAGGCATCCTTAGTATCTCAAGTCTAAGGACCATATACATAATTGGGACTATGGAATCGCTATCTGACATTAGGTATCATCAACCATACAATATTCCATAAACGGATCAATTAAGGAACTCATTCTCCAATGAACACCTGTACTATATCCTTAGTATCTCAACACAAATGGCTATGACACCAATCGCCTCTATCATATGGATGAGTATATAGTACACCGGTCTGTCCGGTTATCTCAATGTCCATCTCGGGTAACCTATGACCGGGATTATTTAGAATCTATGTTTAAAGGTGAATCAATCTTATTATCGTGATCTCATCATAATCCGATTCCCATTGCACAGAACCAAGCACATCACAATATATATGCTACAGATAATATAATGTGAGAATATTCCAATATTAATCATAAGCAAAAAAATCACACAGCATGTCACATGTGCCATCACTCACGTGATTGGCTTGCAAGACACTTGTAACCAGCATCTTAGAGTGAGTTACCATGCTTATTTCATTCTCATTAAATATATTTTTAATTTTAAAAATACTAGATAATGAATCATGATTTTTTTCTTTTTTATAATGTTGTATGCTCAAATTCTATCATTCAATAATATCCATTTAATCATACAACCCATATTGCAAGTTACTTCTTTAACATTATCAAGACCATTACAATAACACATTAAAATGAGAAAATATCTTCAAGTCAAAAATTCAACCAATCTCAATTCCAACATGTAAATGAGTCTAACTCTTTACACATAGTGCAAAGAGTTGATAAACTCATTTCAAAATTTTTTATTTATTTCAAGTCTATCTAATATAACATTCAAATCATACAACTATTCAACCATAAATCATTCATAACATTTAGGTCAATCAATAATAGCATTTTCAAATATTCAAACTAATGATTTTGAACTTATTATTCAATCATCATCAAAATCTTATTTATGTAAATTTTAACATATTTTTCAATAAATATGGTTCTTTAGTTCTAGTTTGTTTTCACACTTATATGTTCTAGCTATGCATCATCAAAATTAATTATATAATGATAACTATTTTCAATAAAAGGACTTGTTATAATAGAAACAATGATTATTAAGCTTCAAACATCTTAATTCAAATAATTTTCCTTATTTTTTATATTTTAGCTAGGAAGCTTGATAAGTTAGTTAGATCTCAAGTCAAATGGCTTGAGCATCCACAAGATATCATTCCATTTTGCTTCTAGCTTTAGTTTGATGATAAACTTATAAGAAAGATTTAGGTACCTATTTTACATTGGGACCTATATGAAGAAATTTGTCTTTCTTATCTAATGGTTTCTGGTTATTTGTTGTTCCCTTAGGAACCCAAACTAATTTGTGAGGGCTATAGTTTTTGAATGGACATTTGTAAGCATATGTCGTAATCTACCACAAAAATTATATTTAATTTTTGGTGGTAAATTTAAGATAGGTCCTTTAACAAAAATAGTTAACTTTTTTTTAATGTTACCAACAAATTCTATGTCATTTCTTCTATTAATATGATTCTTATTGACAAGGATCATATTTAGGGATTTGTTCTCAATTTTAAATTTTTTTAATGTAGTCTTAAGCATGATATTTTCTTCTTTAACACTATCTAGTATTTCACATTTAGAGCAAAAATTGTATAATGGTAAAGTATCATGTATGGTGCATGTATTGTGTGATGGTGCTACTTCATACATTTCATCAAGTTTATTAACTAATGATGCATGCTCTACCTTAAGTAATTTATAGGATTTGCTAATCTTCCTAAATTCATCATAAAGTTCATGAAAAGAAAGTAATAACTTATTCAAAGTAAAAGAGCTTTTGGGCGGGTTACTTACCTCATCATGATTAGCCACGAGCGCAAGATTTTTCACTTCTTCCTTATCGTGTTCTTCATCTTTGGAGCACATTAGCTTCTTGAGTTCATAGCAAGAAGTTTTGTCCATCTTTAAATTAATTTTATGGTTCATGTTGATTAATTTATCCGGCTCATTTGTCAAATATTCAAAGTTCATATCACTCGAGATTTCACTCAAGGGTTCTCAATGTCAAATTTTTCTTGTTCTTAGGAAGGTATTCTTCTTGTTCATTTTTGTAAGATATTTTGTTTAATGATTTATTTAGATTTAGTGTGCTTTCATACGTTAATTCTAATGTATGTCAAATCTCAAAAGCCAAATCAAAGAGGAAATCCTATTAAATTTATTTTTATTGAGAGCATAATATAAGGCATTCATAGCCTTGGCATTTAAAGAAAATATTAGTTTTTTATAATCATTCCAATCATTTATTGGATTGAATGGCTTTTGAAAATATTTTTCAACAATACACTACAAATCAAAATCTATCAAAATAAAAAAGATGTGCATTCGAATTTTCGAAGATGTGTAGTCCGTCCCATTGAATATAGGAGGATATGTGATAAAAAGTCCCTCTTGATTGCCAACAAAAGCCATCTCTTTTGGATTTTAATACTAATTATTAGGGTCAAAGCGGCACGGGGGGTTATAGAAGTGAATTAGTGCTTATAAAAATTTCACTTTGATTTAAATACTCACGCAATAAAAACCATATCAGAAATGCATTTAAGCGTAAAGATGCGTTTAAGCATAGAGATGCATTTAAGCATAGAGATATTTGTAAGAGTGCAAGCAAAGGTAGTAGACAATTAAGCAATGAATATAAAGAGCAAAGAAGAGGAAGCAAACTAATTTTATAGTGGTTTGGGCCCTTTGACCTATGTCCACTCCCGATTCCTCTTCACTTGATGCCACCGGCTTCCATTCCTGATCTTTTTCAATGGGAAAAGATCAAACACCCCTCTTACAACTCTATTCTATTTTTATAGGTTTAGGAGATAACCTTTACAATTCTCTCAGCTCTCCCTTAAACAAAAACTACACAAGAAGAAATGAGAGGATCTTTCAAGGGATTATCACATCGTTTTTATAAGTTTTTCACTCTTGATTCTTATTCATTCACTAGTAAGAAAGAGTGGGGTATTTATAGACCCCAAATGACTTCAAAAGTAGAGCCAAAAATCAATTTTTAAGTGTTCTCGATGTGTTAGTCTCGAAGATCGCGCTCTGGGTGGTTTAGCGACCTGACACAGTCTAGGGACTGTGTTATGGGCGGTTCAGCCGCTTGACAGTCTGGGTAGTTCAACCGCTTGACATACCTTCGAAGACAATATCATCTTGAAAATCGTGTCTTCGAATACCATGTCTCATCTAACCTTAGGTTACTGAAATAACTTTTATAATAAGTCTAAATCAACCCTAATTAAAGCCTAATGGCCTTTTAATTGAGTTAGTAAAACTAACTCTTATTATGATGCTAACTATGACATTCAACGTATAATCTTCGTTATCCGATTGTCTCTTTGACAAACTCCCAGTATCTTTTTGATGAACCTCCGACAAACTCCTGATTTCCTTTGGTGAACTCCTAATGAACTTCTAGCATTCTTCCGGTGAAATCTCGATGAGCTCCTGACAACTTGTCTGTGAACTCTCGACGAACTTCCCAGCAAACTTCTAGTGAGTTCTCAACGAGCTCCCAATTTTGTTCGGCAAACTCCCAAGGAAACTTCTAACATTTTTCTGATGAACACCCGGTGAGCTCCCAACAACCTATCGAATGGAAGGTGGTGGGAGCGGCAGGTCAAAGCCCTAATTGCATAACTAAGCAATTGAAAACTTGTCGACGGGTTCTTAAGAATAGGAGTTAGGCAGGGCAGGCTGAACGTGTGTCTGGAGAGTCCAAGAAGGAGTATAACACCCTATAGTCAAGTCGATTTGGGCGCAGGGGAGATAGACTTCACCCGGGCGTGCAGTGAAAGCTGAGATGCAGCTGGTAGGTTAAGAGAGACTAAAACATAGCAAAGTAAGCCCGAGTTTTTGTTTCGGTATTGGCGTGGTGCTGGTCCAATCCTTATATTCATGGTCAAAGGCGTAGTTCCAAGTCCGGTTAGTGTTGGCATTGGTTTCAAATGACCATCAATACGAATGACTCTAAGGGAATAACGATACTTCTACTTAGAGGCACACTACATGGAGCGATGGGAATCTAAGTATGGATAGTCAAAGCCCTAGATGTGGTCTAAGAAGGATCCGACGACATCATTCTAGAATGGTAGCGAGCAAAGTCAGAATAAAAGGCGAAGTCAAAGCCTTAGATGTTTGGGGAAGTAATACTTACATTGCTAGGCTCGGTTTCAACTAAGTAGTGGCATACCCGGTTTCAACTAAGTAGTGGCATCCTTGAGTGGAACATAAGCATTAGTAGCTTGGTGCAGAGACAAGGTAGTAAGAATAGAGGAATGCCGGTCATATATAAGTTTGTAGCCGGAAAGATAGAATGAAAGGTATGAGTCACGGGCCAATAGTCTTTGTATGATCTATAAGGTTAAGGCGGTGTCGGTTCCACTCTTGTTACATCGAGTTGGGCTCTATCTCCCTACACGTTAGGATCATCGGATCATACCTATTCTATTGACTCCAACTCGAATACCTATTCTAATTCTATTGGCAGCCTTTCCATACCTTAAGCATCAACATAACAATCAAACTAACAAGCAAGACTGCTAGTAACAAGCGGAGTGACAAGTATGTGGAAATATAGACTTAGTGGCCAAGGTTTCAAAATAAGATAAAGGAAAGGTAGCCTCTAACTCAAACATAGGGAAGGTAGGCTTGGCTTTTGGGGTGTATAATAAGGCTTGGCTTGGTCCTGTCTATTTTCTTTCTTTTACTAAAACAAACATCACAAGAATGACAAGCAAGGACAGCTTCTAAGCACTAGTAAAAGGATAAAGGTAAACAGTAAACAGGGTTATAGGTATGCGGTACAAATATTAAGGCCTGTTGACATTGATTAAAGTAGGCGGGGAGAGCTCTAGTCCCGTAGTAAGGCCCTAGTTTACAGTGAGGTTCTTGTTGTCGAAGTCCATCTTTATTGTTAGCTTAATTGTGATTGTATCTCTAGTCCAATTCTTCTATTTAGGTCTGATCGGTGGTGATTCAACTCTTCTGTTGTTCTTATTGTTCAGGAGGCGGTAAAGTAAGCCTATTTGCCGTAGCTCAATTCCGGTTTCGGGTATAATTATGGGTAGACGGTGGTTCTCGCCTTGTCGTTAGTAGTGAGGAAGTCGATCGGTGTGAGTGCTTTCCTATAGTTGTTAGCTCGAGTCTTGTCGACCGGTTCCTTTCTCATTATTAGATAAATACTCTTTTGCTAAAGGATAGGAAAGGACTAAGCTCAAAGTTGAGAGTAGAGCAAAGAGGTTTAGACTTGACTTATAGACATGAGAGTTTTAGTGTCAAAGCGAAGATCCGGATCAAGAATCACGTAATGAAATACAAGAGAGAAAGACTTAGTTTCAGTGGCGATTAAGCTCAAAAGTAACAACTACAGGCTTAATGGCAGGAAAGCAAAGGACGAAATAACCTCACAACCAAGAAGAACAGGAACAAGTATAGGTTGTTGGTCCTACAAAAGTCATAAGGGTATTGAGAGTGAGAGCGAGGGTGGAGCTAAAAAGATAGCAAGTAAGCGGCCTAAAACTCCATTAAAGGAATGTCGGGGACAAAACATAGGCTTAAGTAGTTGCTAGGCACTTAAAGCAAGTGTAGGTAGACTTCTCTGGAGGAGCGGGCTCTATAAAGTCAGGAGTATAGGCATGGAAGCTAAGAGACCGAACAATAAGAGTGATTGATGGTCCGGAGAGGCAGACTCCACCCATAGAATGGGAATGTCGGGCGAGATAGACATACTACAAAATAGGCATTGCAAGGGACAACTATAAGAGTTCAAAGGCAAAGAGTAGAAACAGTGGAGGCGCAGAAGCTAATTAGTAAGGCTTTGCAGGTGAATAAGATGATTGTGTTTTTGTGCGGTGAGTCAGATTGATTACCCGCCTACTATTATTATAGAGTCGTTTCTTATACCTTTTACATCAATTCTTCTACCTATATGCACTAGATCATAAACAACCTAACTTAACTCACCGGTACTAAAACGAACAAGCCATATCCGAGGTTCGGCCGGGGTCACCGTCATTTCTGTTATTCTAACTTGAGCATTGAATTCCAATAGTCTTATATGATTATACAAACCGGAATGATAAGAATATTGTATGATGTAACCAAACCGGAATGATAAGAATATTGTATGATGTAACCAAACCTACATTCTATTCTTTTAGACTTTCCGTAATTCTATTTTATTATACTTTCCGGAATGATTATGTTATTCTTTTATGATTTTATCAACACTTTCCTATCTATCTCTTTTTCTTATTATTCTTTTCCTATCTCTTTTCTTTCCCACTCTTTTCGGCAGTCAGGGATGAGACCACTACTTATGAGGATGAAAACACTACCTACAATACTCTTTCACACTACCGGATAGATGAAGCTGCTCAGGCTATCTCGTCGTGGGCGTGGGTAATTTAATAAGTTAGCGGAAAGATTGAATCAATCGACAAGAACACAACTAACTCGGTAGTAAGTCTATTACCCTAAGTCGGAATCCAATACAACTCATACCGATAAGACATCAAACAAGTAAGTAAGATAATTATCCTTAAGGGCTCTTAATGAACCCGGAACCACAAGACCTCTAGTCGAAATACATAATTTCAGTATGGGGTACAAGAACGAAAGGAGTAAATAAGGTGTCGAGTGTTGGTGCTGCGTACTATGGAATGCAAGTCCTAATTAGGAGAATTAGATAAGAGGTACAGGCCTAGGTAAAAGGGGTGCGCGTCTTTGTTCTCTGGTTGGTTCAATTTCGATGGTAGCGGTTGCGAGTAGTGGATTTCCTAGCTCGAGTTTAGCCTATCGTAGCTAGTCGATCCTTGGTTTCGTAGTTCCATCTTTTAGAGTCACGCGGACAGACGGTAGTTAGAGCGAAAAGCGGATAGGGTCTTTATCCGTCTTTGGATTCTCCTCGACGCCTGAAATTGCTAGCTTCCAGATCGTTGAGTAGCGGTAGTAGTCGATTCTTGTAGGTAGGCGGATTCTTTATTAAGAGCTATGGTATTGTTGTTAGTAGTATTCTATTCCTCTTTCGAACAGGCTAGCGTAACTCTTTCTAGCGAAAACAGGACAAAAAGGCTATAGAGTTTTTCAGTTTTGATGAGAGCTGGTTTCCCAGTGTTAAGTTAACTGATCTATTAGTTTAAACATAAATAAACTATTCTATTCCGGATGAAACACCTGCTACGAACCTATCTCTTTCGCTACACTCTTTTTAGCGTAACTCGCCAAGCTTAGAGACACGTAGTAAGTGGCGCGGCAGCAGACGGCGTTGCGCGGCTAGCTTAGCTTCACCCCACTCTTTTCCAACAAAAACCTATCTATGAGTATGATTATTTCCAACAAACCGGAATTCTATATATTCTTTTATCATTAAGTAAGTTAAGTAGTCTTCTTATTTAATATACTATATGATATTTTGATTATTATTCTTATACAAACCGTAATTCTATGATTTTATCACACTCTTTTTGCGCTTGGCTGGCTGGCCCCTTGCTTCCCGCCTACATCATACTGATTACTTAATCGGAATTGAATAACTACGAGAATAATAACACCTATCATATCAGAATTCCATCAAGGGTAACTACTCCTAACACTGTGTCTCCCTCACTCGGGCTGAACTAACTGATATAATACGAATTGGACTAGCGCTAACAAGAAAGACGACTTTTACCTACTCAACTGGGAATGCAATAGTGCCTAATACGGCTAAAACACTGAAGTGAAAGACATCGCCACAATAAGAATAAAGATAAGAATGCAGAATTCACAAGTAGCCCGGGTTCCACAAATGCTAACAAGGCTAGGCTAAGCATCGAATTCAAATAAGATCAGGAGCAATACGGAGAATAGGAGAAAAGAAAAGATATATTGATTAGGCGCCAAGGTAGTTAGAGTTGGAGCAAAGACGGAAGAGTACAAATGGGAAGTAAGGCGTGGATCGGGGAACGCGGAATTAGATAAAGTGTTGGAATAGTATTGATTTGGGAGTTTAGGGTTTAGTTAAAGAAGTAGGGCTTGGCACGAACACCAACAATAAGGATTACTAAAAGAAGGATTGCTACCCGCCCTGCCTGTTTGAATGATTTTCCTGCATTCGGCGGTAGGTTTCCCTAAGTATATTTTATTATTCTTTTTTCATAACAAACCGTACCGTAATTCTATGATTTTATACTTTACTTTCCGGAATGATTATTTTGATTTCCAACAAACCTACATTCGAATGCTTTTATGATTTATTCTATTTTCTTATGTTATTATTATTATACTTTCCTACATTATATGATTTTCCCCACTCTTTCGTTTCCCTTATCTATCTATTATCCTATATTTATGCAATCACTTATCTATTTACTTATCCACTAAACAAGAATCCGGCTACTATTGATGAGCCTACCCTTATCACTGAAATTGTGTATTTACCCTTTCCGTTAGTCTTACTACCCTTTCCGTTAGTCTTACTACCCTCTTTAACTAATGCTCCCAAGGCTGAAACAAACAACCTAATTCTCTTTCTCACCAACCAACCTATCCTATTAGACGTACCCACCAACCTATCCTATTAGACGTACCCACCAACCTATCCTATTGCCTCGGCCTATTTTTATTGCTTTGGTTTGGAAGGGCCCATCAGAGTTATTCTGCCATTTGCATTGCCCGACCACGATAACACTACTTCTTGACCAAACCCAACTATTAGTCTACCTTTCCTTGCTCCCAAACTGTATTTCCCGTAGACGATTCTTCTGATTATTCTACTACTATAACTATAGTAACTGCCACTCCCGGATTGGATACTCAGAATGGTTGACTGCAAAAATGAATAGTTTACTATATATTAATAGAATATTACCCAGCGCAGGGATACTGTCCTTCTTGAACTACTAACCTAGGATCTTGCTGCTGTGCTTATGGGCTTTGCTTTCACTCTTCAATTACTGACCTCAATACCTATGCTAGAGTTTCCAACTCGCAATACTCACCATCAGATTATAACTAGCAACGATGAGACTTACCTTACAGCACCCCTCCTCTCATTATGTAGGCTTAGGGTGCTCAAGTATAGGTTACAAACTCTCGATGAAAGTAGCCCGTTCTGTCTCCTTATTTGCTACAGCTTCTACTGATATATATAAATCGTTGCTTTAGACGATGCATATATCAATCATATTATATTCTTTCTTTCTTTCTTTTTCGCTATTGGCTAGTCTTTCTTTACTTTATTTACTAGTTGGGCCACCATCGCATCGCCGAACACAGTGCCCCGACGGATCCACTATTTTCTTGATATTCTAAAGGGTACGCCCCGAGTGGAGAAACCCCCAACTGGATTCATAGTCTTTTTCTAGGTTTGCATCGACCCTTCCGCTAAAGAGAGGTCAAATTGATCTCTGAACCGACGTAGCGTAGCATGCTCCCTTCGTTAGCTTCTTTTTCTAACTAATAATTCTCTCTAATAAAATAACGATAACAGGTCTAGCTTCACTAAAAGTCATAATCGCTACGATCTCGGAACCAGATCTACTTTATCATCGGCATTCTCTAAATGGATTGATTACTTTATGGTCTTGAACTATCGATATAATGTAATGACAGATCGCGGTAAGCTTGTCTTTTCGGGCGGAAAGAGGTAAGCTTTTCTTTTCTGAAGAGGTGGGAGTGGGAAATCTTAGCCCAATTAATGACTTTACTAGTAAGGCGAGGCCCGCTACTAGTCGAGCAAGGTTATTTATAATATCCAAATGTCAATAGAAGCAGGGCAAGAAAGAAGTCAGAATCATCCCAATATTCAGAGCGCCTCCGCTAGAAAGCTCAGCCATTAAGTAGAGAATTTACATCCATTTGCTGTCTCGTTCGCTCCCCCGCTCCTTGGGCTTCTGGGTAACCGGATGGCGGGTATCCTTTCGTGTGAGCACAAGGCTTGCTAAATAGCTTGCTTTACATTTCGTATACTAACTCCTAAAACTGGATTTAACTTAAAAGAATGGGCTGTTCGACTTAAATCCATTTGTCGGCAAGAGGTCATTTCATTCTTTACTTTCACTGAAAGGAGAAGTCGAGTCATCTTATCTTTAACTCAACATTGGGAATTTCCATAATAGTACTTGAGGCTGATACTACTTACTATTAGATTAAGACACTACCTTATCAGATTAGATTGAAGATGGATTGAAACACACTACCTGTCAGAATTGGAATAGTGCCAACAATCACTCGACTCAAAAGTCAGAATCCAAAAGGTGTGGGTGGGATAAGGAATTCCACTAAGTACAGGAATGGATATATGTTTAGGTGTGCCACCAGCGCTATCAAGTAGTAATAACAAGTAGTAAATACAATACAAAATGAAACATCTTTATGAAAAAGAATGTCTTGCCTAGCCTACTTATGTGAGGGTATCAGGATTGGACTCAGTAGTACATGAGGTACTAAAGAATATGGGTACGCTCCCGCGCAGCAATAGACTTTTATTAGTAAGCATCAGACTGGAGCTAGTAATGATTAGAATGACACCTCTTCTCAAAAACTTATAATGATGCAAAGTCAGCGAAGTCAACTAAGGAGTAATGGAACCGGTAACTCACAGAAGAAAGACTTGAGCTCAGAACTTCTACTTTAATAGTAGGTACATCCTTTTACTTAAGATTGGGATTCTCGTTTGTTTTACCTATTATTGCCAACTCCTTACTCTAAGTTCCAAAAAGTCAAAGAATGCCTTTTCTTTTTATGAGCTCTCTCTGAATTGATTTTCTAAGTCAGGATTGAGTGGCATGGATTTGATTAGGTAGCAGGTGAGGCAGAGACTAAAGCCAGGTAAGTAGAATAGTAGAGCTGGGCTGAGGGCGCTATTAGGGTCCAGACTATTAGTAGAAGCGAGAAGAATAAAAGACAAGAGAGACATACCCTAACTCTATCTCCGGACTTTAGAGCAGTAGCGAGCGATAGGATCTTAGATGAAGCGTGTAAGGCAGTATAGGTTTTTTTGCCGAGTAGATAGAATGCAACTAACCCGTATAGGACTAACCAGTCTAAGGACTACAAAAAACTAAGGTAATGGATTCAAAACAAATCATGAAACTCCCTAACTTATATTAGCCCCTACCCTAGTGATAGTGCTCTTCACTCTTATTCCTCTGTATGCGTCATACCTCATCTATTCCTTAATTTCTATTCGAAGGGGTACTCTCCATAGCGCATTAGGAGCAGTTAAAGAACGAGTCCTGTTTTCGTGGAGTTTCCATCATGGTTTCAGAATGTAGTTTCCTCTGTGTAAGACTAAGTGTGGAATGCCTAGTTTTAGTTGAATGTAGAATGCCCATTTCTGGCTAAGTAATGAAGAATGCCCGCCCAGTGTTAGTTTCATCTCTGGTTTCATTCGTTGCAGAAGCCGAATCTACTCTCTTTTATACTACCGAGGTGTTTGTTGTCTCCAGAAAATACCCTTGAGATGGTGTTCAACCCAAAAAAAGAAATAAGCTTCAATCCGGGGCTTCACCTAGCGCAAGAAAGCAAAGAAGGGGCCTGTTTTCATTTCCAATTTATAAGAAAGTTGATGCAACTAGATACTTAACTCACATTGGAACTGGACCTGTTGCTTCTCTTTATCTTTCAACTAAGTCTTCTTCTTTCTCTCGTTGCAAAGAAAGACAACAAAACACACTCCTGAAATTCTTTCACTTAGGGCGCCTAAGATGTTAGGTTCCTATGCCACTATACGTCTTAAAGGAGTACATGGGTTGATGTTAGTTACCCACACCCATCATACATAGCTCATGATTCTGGTTTTTACCTTACCACTGAAGAAGCGCATTCTCATAGTAAAGGCAATAATACAAGTGAAGGCAATAATACAAGTATAAGGAAGTAAGCTTAATTCTCGTCGACAGCACTGGCCTTAATCATGCACAAGCACTTTCATCTTTCTCTACGACCCCAATAACACCTATAAAAGAAGAAGCAACTACTACAAGTGAGTTATAAACACCAAACAACTAAGTAAGACACCAAAGCCAGAATGCTAGGAGTGGAGTTTCTTCTATACTGTTTCCGTGGGCAGATGACTGACCTGATTATTCTTATTCACCGGATTTCGTGGATGAAAACTCAAACATAACTTTATTAACCGACTTCACTGTCAACCGTTGTACTCTAGGCAAAGGCAAAGAATCAATCAAGTAACTACTAAGGCAAATAAAGGTTAGGGGCTAAGACATAATGTATTCAATGAAGTTGGTATACGGCCTCTCGACTTCTATTCAATACACGAACTATTTCACATCTAGACAGTAGGTGGTACAGCAATAAGAATAAAGATCCACGATGGAGGTAAGTACCTATTGCTTACGGGGTTAGTCTCTAATTTACGGTAGTTTAGATGCGGGTGCCTATATCTTATATGTGTATGCTATGAAAGCTCTGGAAACTAGGTAAAGGCTGTCAAATAGGCAATTATCGTCACCTCTGTTCAATGGAACTCATGTCTTGCTTTGCTTATGGGGCTCTTATACTGCTTTATCCCATTCCCGTTCTCTTGTGTTAGTCCTGCTACTCCCGATTAAGATTCCAATTCATTATTCTTTTAACTTAGATTTATATGGTTGTTTTCATATTCTATTTCCTATTAGTTGATCAGAGAAACTATATTAGAGAAACCAGGTCGAAAAACTGTAGTTGCTATTCTGTTTCACGATAGATCTGTACCATTGTGAAATCCAATCTTTATTCTTTGTATTCTCGGTAAAGTAAGGTGAATTGCTACCTATGCCACTTTCTAGGCTACCCATGCTATTTAGTAAAACCCAACCCTGACTTTTTGTCTTTCTTTACCGGCTACCAAGATATTGGACTTTGTGTCACTATAGGACACCTCCTCTTAAGGAATACAAATAGAAACTATGGCACCGACACTATAACTTGAATCATTAGTACACAAGCCCGGCCTTTTTAACTATTGTCTCGGCCTACCGCTACCATAGCTACATCAAAATGGATGTCAGCACAAAAGACTTACAACTTCCTCTCGTGGACAAGCGACTCTTTAGTTCACTACGCCTTGTTCCATCACTCCCGAGCCCGCCCCCGAGCATTGCGCTAGAAAATAAGTCTGCGACTCCATAATAGAAGGCTTGCTCTCGCTTTCACGCTGATGCCACACCTTGCTTTGGTCACTTACGACTACTAGGATCGATTGTCTACGGATTCGCCTTGGACCCCCAACACGTACATAGTCTTGCTGCCCTATCTCTTATTCTTTACTTGTAGCTCGGCTGCCTACTATTTGCTTCAAAGCTATCCTTCCATCCTTACTTGATAGCCGGTGCCACATGTGCTCCTCTAAGAATGCGGCTACTAATAAGGTCCCCAAGAGAGAATTTAGGCTTTGGGGCCTCATTGCTTTTAAGTCAGCAGCATGAGAAGCACGTGTTTAGTTTGAAAGAAGCCGAGTAAGGATCCCGATCTTAACCCTTCTAGGGGAATTCCAACAAGTAGAGCAATACGTCTATACGGGTAGTCGACTATGAGCGGGAGTTTGAGAACAAAGGTGATTGGTGCATCCATTATCTGTCTGATCGTACCTTAATCCATGTTTACTTGTTTGATTCCAATGGTAATAGTAGATTTCCTCCTGTGCTTTCGTCTTGTCGACTAGTGAGATTCTTGTTATCGAGTAGTGGATTTCCCATAAAACTACAGAAGTTATGTTAGAGTGCATTTGCTACCAATAGATTATGATTAAACAAAGAATGGAGAACACCTCTTTTCTCTTGAAGGAAGAAACTCGGCAACAATGGAACAACATACAGGAATGCCAGGCACGAGTGAAAGGAAAAAGATAGGACAATGAGTCGGCCCAAGGAGAGATTGATTGTAGGGTTTGGTTCTTTTGCTTCTTGGTTGAATTTTCATGATAGCCATTCGTTTCAGCCGTTACTCAAGAGTCAATTTCCTATTTGTTGGATCAATTCCTTTCTTTCTCTTGTTTCATCGTAGAAGAAGCGAGCACTCACCCTATAATCAGTAATAATAAAGGTGTAGAGCCAATAGAAAGCATAGTAAGAGCCTCACTTTCAATCAATAATGCAATTAAGGAGCCCTGTCCTGTCCGACTATTAGCTAAAAGAAGGTTGCTATCCAAAATCCCGGGAAAATGATAAAAGTCAGTCTATTTTGACCGAGCTATGAAGGAAAATGCCAGTGCTATCAAAAAACCCAGGAAAACGCAAAAAGAGAATTACTCTTGACCTCGCTATGAAGGAAAAGAACGAAGCTATCAAAAATCCCGGGAAAACATAACTAGACAAGGTTAGTATAGACAAGACGACAAGCTACGTATAATGTAGCACGTCAGTGAAGTCATCTACATTAGTGTCGCTAAAGTTGAGCGCCCTCCGCGCAACAGTAGTCTAAGCTTGGTATAGCTAAAGCTTGTTCCCATGTAGCGGCAGGAGTTCTCGGAGAAATTAATTACTTTCTGATTCTCTATTAGGGAAAACTCCTTTGCTACCTTTTTCCAGTGCAATATAGGCTTTGTCATTAGCTCTGTTGAATTGGTTAAGTAAGAGGATCATTGGTTAAGTAAGTTAAGCAAGAGAGGAACTAGGAATAGATAAGAGTATGGGCACGGTCCAGCGCATCCACTAATGAACCAAGAAAAGTCCAAACACCGCTAACAAAGCTTTAACAGAGAAGTGGGAATCAATCAACCTAGATATAGGCAATGAAACAAGGAAACCCGACCTCGACTACTGCTGTCTCTCTTTCGAATATTCCTGTCTCTGATTCTTTGCTTAGTGTTACTTATTAGTTTACTTACTTATATTGATATTGATAAATACGTTTTCTCACACGATATGTTATGTTATTATTATATTATAGCTTATTATAAATGATTCTGTTCTCTTATATTAATATGTATAGTAAGGATACCAATACCAATAAAGGAATCAACCTAACAAGGGCAGCTTTGCTGAGCTAGGATGCTGCTAACGTTACGCTAGCGCCTTGATGAGCTGGAATGGAATGTGAGCTAGAGTCCTGGGTAGAGCAAAGCGCAACAAAGAAAGGGAGCGTGTGTTCCACTCATAGGTGAACATGGGCATGTAAGTCTATAGCCTAGGCCAGCCGAGGAGTTATCCGGAATGCTAGTAAGGGGCAATAGAATGGAAATGCAGCTAACGAGCGTATGAGTAACCCTGTACCATGGGCATTTTCTTTCCAAGTAAAAGTAATAGCGGACCAATTCCGATTAGGTCTACCAAGGAATACGCCTTTCTGAGGGAATCAACAATTTTAGCAAAGAGTCACAGAGCGAGGATGTAAGTGTGGGGAGACCTTAGCTCTAACTACAGAATTGGGGACAAGGCTACTAGCAATGGCAGAAAGACTCATAATGGGAAGCAAAGAGAATAACAACCATATCTCTCGAATAAGAAAACAACTTCACTTGGAACTAGTACTTTCGCGACTTCCCCTGGTTCTTCCTCGGTTTCAGCTTTCCTCACTTGCTTATTGCATCCATATTGCCACTTACATTATTCTTTGTCTCCTTTGGTTACAAACTGGGGCGGTATCTTATACAATATTGATTAGCATGTTATTAGGGGCCAAGCAACCCACTAAGAAATATCATCCAAATATCATATCATATGATAATTGAATGTGGTAATTTGAGAATGAAAAGCAGTAAAGGTGGCTTCTATCAGTAGGGTTATTACAGGACAGGATTAGGAGTAGAGGATTCTTACTAGCATGGGTTGAATTACAAGTTGTAGCTCAATGCTTAATAGCAGTAGTTCAATGCTTGGCCGTTGGCCGCGCCTGAGCTCCTATGGGCGACTCAATTGTTTCTTGCTTTTGACACGATGCTATTTATTCTTTCTTTGATGCGAGGTGCCCTCTAACGAGAGAGACCAGTTCGAGCAAACAACAACCCCGACGTAACCCTACCTCTATTGATTGGTACCTTATATGATGATGTGCCCTATATGATATGCCCTACATGATACGCGATACCCTATATATGATATGCCCCTATTGATTGAAACAAAACCCTAGCCTAGTATGACACAGACATCATACCCTATTGATTGCGAAACCAAACCCTAGCACGGTGCAACACACCTATGTATGGCACAACATCACCTAGTATAGGATCGATCGCCTCCCTTAGTATAAGCGCGGCAAGGCATGTTCCGTTACATGATGTCGTAATAAAGAAGGGTAGGTCACTTAGTCTTCAGAAGGGTAGTTTACTCATTTCTTCTAAACAACGAGGGTAATTCACCTATGCAGAGAAGGTGGGTCCCGTCCGCATAGAAGTTACCTCGGCAATTCATAGGTAGGTAGGTCGTGCACAAGAGCTATCGTTACGTTCAATGAAAAGTAGAGCAGTTCAATTTGACTTCCCGTCCACCGATCGAACTAAAATAAGTATTTACGGGATTCTTACACCCATTGCCTTCAAGCTGCTACTATCATATTATTACTCTCATGGCTAGCATCCGCCCTTCCCTTTGATTCCAAGTTGATGACTTTAGAGTTGGATTGCGGTAGAGCTCCTTTCTTATTTGCATTGCGGTGTTTCTATTCTTTTCTTTCCGATCGTCTCATCGGTTTAGTCGTTGGGTTTTCATAGAGTAGCGGATTCTATTAGTAGCTTTAACCGGTACTTACGCATTCTAGCCAAAGTATAGTTGAAGAGGCGCAGCTCGTGCCAAGAGAAAGCGTACGGACTTAAAGATAGGCAAGAGAGCCCCGGTGGGTGAACTACAGACTCAAAACATGGGAATAAGAAGGTGAACAGAGGAATCACCGGTAGTTTCCGTTTGATACCTAGGAGAGGGATACTATAGTCTTCTATTTGTAGTTGTGTTCCGAGAAGTACTCGTTTAGAGCATAGGTCTTGTCTTGTTAGGTGTAACATCATTCCTTCTATTAGTATAGTAGGTCCTTTCTAATAGCACAGACAAGAGGTTCTAATGGTTCATACTGTAGGCGTGAAGAGCAGCTTTAAAGTTAGGTCTTATTTGTATTGATTTTCTCCGATATTTAGTAGCTGTGCCTGCCTGAGTTTAATAATGAAATAAGGTATAAGTCAGAAGGATAGTAAGAGTGAGAAAAGGCAAAGAAAGTAAGTAAGCAGCGGGAGAGTGAACCATAAGCCCCAATCAGTAGTCAAAACATGTGAGTAAGTAAGTGAAGACTCACTGGTAGTAGTGACATGCTAGCAATCAAACACACCCCGGATCAGGAGTAAAAGATAGAGTGGAGGCTAATAGGCATCAAAGTAAGGCTAAGAGAGGGGAGCGGAAGAGCTAAGCTGTCAAGTAGGGCTTATTCTGGTTGGTTTCACTGTTTATGTTGAGTGGTGCCCTTTTTCTTGCTTTAGTATTAGAAGCATTGGTTCGTTTCTTGTCAACACCGATGATTGTTAAGCACCCCCAGTTTTCATCCTTTTACTTTTTAGTGGAATTGCCGGTTTCCTGCTAAAGTATTGGCTACTAGTTCCGGTTCCTATCCTATATAGTAAGTCGGTCTTAGAAACCAGCTCATAGGCAGTAATATTCGATTTGATGGCGGTGGGGCGAGCACCTACTCATTCTTTTACTGCGGAGCTCAACTCCCTATTTGATAGTAGAATGCAATGGACACCTCTATCCACGTCGATAGACATGAGTTTGTTTTAGTTGACCTTAGAGGCAAGAAGAGAAGGGCAGAGTTACTTAGTGGAAAGGAAGGCGTGGAAGTTATGATAGTAAGGCTTAGCTAAGGTTAAGTTAGTTTGAAAGCAAGCTCGGCAATCAAGTAAAGAATGGCAGCGCCCCTAGTGAAATAAGTTTGACTTAATTTAATAGCGGGAAGGGCAGGTTGGGGGTCAGGTAATGGCAGGCTTAAAAGAAGTAGTTGGATTATGTTTTAGTGGGTGGGTCATCAACTCTATTGCTTTCTTTGCTTTAAGTCTCTCTTTCCTGTATATCAGTCCATGTCCCCAGCTCAAACAAACTAGTTTCATAGTGGAGCTACTGGAAAACAGGCTTACTGTCCTTTGTTTCAAACTCGGTATTGGTAGTTTCGTTCTTCCTTTCCAGTTTCTCAGCCCCCCTTTTGAATAAGCTATGCGGTATAGACTCAACGGACTTGGACCCAGCTTTCAAATGATAAGATTGCTCTCTGGATGTTAAACCTTATCTGCAGGGCAATCCACGAAGACAAATAAATGATGAATCAATTCTAAATAAATGATACGAATAGCACTTGGTAGGTGGAAACGGCTGACTCTGTGCCTATGATTTACTCGTATTAGTCTTACTTAAGGTCGGCCACGCTTAAAGATCGGTGCGGCTAATAGTTCTGACAGAAAGAATAAAGCTTGCTAGCAAGAGTTATAAGTTGTAGCTTAGGCTTCATCTCCTTCTGAAGCATATCCACTTCCTGGGATTCCTTATGTCGTGGGCTTAGCTTCCGACTTATGTATTACTTTACTATAACTACTTAGATGTATGACTAACTACTTATTATTAATATGTTAATATATATATATGACTAACTTATCCTTATCTATTTGATTGGAATGTTCTTGTCTTGTCATTCTTTTTTCGTACTTGTGCACTCTCGCTCGAGGAAAGATAGAAAGTGGATGGAAGGGATAGGCGTCGTGTACTAGCTTGGCAAAGTATAGTTTTGTGTCCTCCTCGTGTAGGGAGAGGCCCGTAAAAGATTTCTCAGAAGTGCCCCCCTCCGAACAAAAGATTGAAGTTCAACAGCAAGCCTTTGACTTTTCTTTTGAGTAAGTACATACAAGAGCACGTCTCTTTTTAAAGAACAAGTACAGACCCGGGGAGCGGGAACTTAGGCTCTAAGGCAGTAGTGCTGGACTTAAAGAAGTATAGGTGTGTCGTCGGACGAAGAGAACAACTCTCAACCAGGAATAAGTCATTTGAGAATACAGAATGGAACTCAACCCCTGGATCCTATATTCTATGTCAAAGAGTCCAACAGGTAAGTCAGAATTAAAGGCAAGAAAGCAAGAGCCATAAGCCGAAGGAATCCAACTCTAAGGTAAGATTTTCGCTAATAAGTAGAAGAGAAGATCGAAGCTAAAGCAAAGGAATGTAAACTCTAAAGTCAGAATGAGCGCTACTACCACAATATACAATAGCGTATTACTACTTACTCACTGTAGAATTGAAGGCACTAAGCTTGAAGAATGAATGGAGGAAAATGGTAACTATAGAGCTGCAGAATCGAATTGAACGACAACTGCCCCAAGAGCATAACATTACTTATTACTGACTCTAAACTTAAGAAAAGAAAAAGAAGTGCTGATGTGTGATGGATTAAGCTAGCTCTACTCCTTGCTTCAAAAGAAAACTCCTAATGCCTCTGAGAAGACAGGCACTCACCGGACCCCGCCTGGTTGCTTTTCTTGTTACGTTGCTTGCTTGTTTTGTTCGGTACAATCTGTTTACCTTGCTTATGGGCTTCTGAAACGCGGTGTAGTAGAGTGGTGTAGTAGAGTTTACAGTTTGATTTCTTTGATTAATACTTTCCTCAGAGCTAAGCATATTCCTGAAGTCGAGTTCCATTCCAGTTGAGTGTAATCCCAGTTATACTTGAATCGTATTAATAATTGCATCCAGCGTTCACAGATTAGTATATCCTTTTTTTCACCTCACAGTGAAACTCAAAAGAAACGAATTAGCTGCTTTGCTTCCTTACTCACGCTTTGCTTCCTTACTCACAACAAAGAAGTAAGAATGGGGAGCACACCTATATTTGATGCTGTAGTCTTTCGTCCTGTCCCCTTACTTTAGTCGTTGCTTGTTTCATTGAATCCTGCGCACAACAACCATTTCATCTGCACGACAACTAATATAAATCTGGAACCTAACTAGAAACACTTATTACTGCTATTGCTGCTCTACCTAAGCTCACTGTGCTTTTAATTTAACCTTTTCCTTGCTCTGGCACTGTGATTGACCATCATATCGTCTTTATTACCCTGACTGTTTACTCCTTTCCTTAACTTCACTCTAACCTAACTGTGAAACTCCAACTATAATTGCAGTGTTTGTTTGAAGCTTCTCTTTACTCTGTGTTGTGCTTTACTTATCTCTACGAAGGTATCTCAACTGCCCACGTGTAATTCCATTAGCTATACATTATTACTAAGCTTGTTCGGTTACGGGGAAAGGAAAGCGAAAACTATTGTTATTTCCACTATTTGTATTTCCTGTTATTTCCATTAGGCTTAAATTCAATTGAACTGCGGAACTCACTAAACTAACTTTCGCACCCTTCCCTTCACTACAAGGAAAGTATCCCAAATAGACAGACTCTATCTCTCTAACTCTCAATGAAGTACTTAGCAATAGGCACCTGTTACTAGGTACTAAGCAATAGGCACCCCAAATAGACTAAAAGTTGGATACCCCTGGGAGGGAAAGTAATATACCCCGATAGTATTAGCACAACGTCTTGCTTAGTTACATGTTCGAACTCAGAAACTCACTAAAACAGCAGGCACCCACCCCCATTCTTTACTGAGAGAATAAGCGTTAGCGGTTGAAAGTAATAGTATACAAAATAAGTTTACGATAAGAAAGAAGCAGTTAACGATAAGAAAGAAGCAGTTAAGTAGAAAGCTTATATATAAGTAGGCTGTAGCTCAAAGTCGTAGCGTAGAGAGAGGTTAAAGTGCTTGTTTGTAGCTGACTTTTCTTTCGGCTAAGCTTGTCCCATTCTCATAAGCTTGTCCCATTCTCACTAGAGCCGTTTACACTGGACCGACAACAGCAGGATTCTTTATACATGCTGCCACAAAGTGTTTTATTGAGACAAAGCAGTTCTTTCTATTGAGACAAAGAAAGCAGTTCTTTCCACCTCCCGCGCCGGCCACAGAAGAGCTCATCCAAACCGGAACAAAAAACCTCGTTCGGCTCATCCTGAACAACTAGGTTAAGGTGGTGAAAAGTGACGTAGGCACATTGGACTAAAAAGAGTAGATGTATCATGCCTATCAACAGACTGACTGCAGCTGCACCGGCGAAGCCAGCAAGCATGGATTATAGCTTATCTATATTAGTACACTTTAGAATTCCCTCATCCATACTTTTCCTTTTCTTACTAAGCGCTCTCTTCTCCACGCCCCACTGTGCTATAATGATGCTAGAAGTGCTACATGGACTACATCTCTTTCTTAGGACTCCAAAACATTAAATCAGAAATGAACCGGCGAAATCAGAAATGCACCGGTCCACTTTACTCCTTTTTTGCTACTCCATATAACAACATATTGAATACCATACATGCGGGGCTTCTACTTTACTCCTTTTTTGCTACTCCATATAACAACATATTGCAGAAATACCATATATGCGGGGTTCGTTCAAAATTGGAATAACTATAATAAATAAAGAGAAAACACCTTAATAAATAAAGAGAAAACAGACCCCTTTCTTGACTTTAGGAAGCGCCTTATTCAACTTGCCTCTTCTTTCTATTTATTTTAAGAGAGTAAGTCCGTTCGACCTTTTGTATCTGCTCCTTAGATAACCTAGAAAGATGTTCCACCTCTTAGAGCCCCGCTATTTAACTACGGACCAGAAGGGCAGGGGCAGGTATCCTTTATGTAGTAAGTGTAAGTCAATCTTTACTTATTTCCGTTAGTCCGGTTCCTTCTTTCTTTGAGCTGTCTTACGCCCCCTATTCAGATATAAATGGAGATAGGGGTGAGTTTACTACAGAAAAGTCAGAAGTCAGGCGTTTTATACAATGTAGGAGAGACAAAATGCTTATTTTCGTACTATTACAAAAGGGTAAAAAAGCAAGTCCCCGGCTACATGTCCTTTTTCCTTCCTTCCCTTGAACGATAGAAGAACTATTAGAACAGTCTTGCTTGAGACTAGCCATCTTCTATCGACTCATCTAGAGCTATTTCCTCTCTTAACTGACGCGACCTTTCCATTATCTTTCCAATCTTATCATTTGAGTTGAGGGCCATTTATCGATCTGCAAAAGAAGGATGCCGTATTTTCATACTTTCCATACTTCATTAATGCCCTATTTTAGTGGTGTCTCCGAGATCAGATGCTGTTCAAAAGTAAGCAAATCCATTGCATCATTCTTATCAATGGTTGAAATATCCCCTTAAGTAGGTAAGCCCCATCAGCATTAGTTCAATTGTGTATTATACAAGTTCAAGTACGAGAAGCGCACAGTCCAGTTAGAACACCAGTTGTAGCCGACACTAGCTCAATTAGGAGTTCCCAGTGAAAGTAAAGTTGGCAGTGGGTTATGCCTTATGTGTAGCAGTGTCATTCTCCTTTTTCTGTGAGGATAGTAGGCCGAGTTGCTAGTTAAGGTCCTGTTATGTTAGCACTAGTTCGATTCTACTAGTTAGTTCTTAAAGAAACCCCGGCTCAAGAAAGCAAGTGAGTAAGAGCAGGTTCATATGAAGTAAAGCAAGAGTTAGTGAGGGAACAGGTCAAGAGAGCGGGGGAAGCCATTAGATTTAGATTAAGGCGGCCGAACGAACACTAAGATAAGCAGAAATATGGGAATGCACCCACCACATAATTCTGTAGTTATTGTTTCACCGTTTTGCTTCCCTTTAGGCTTAAGCTCCTCAGCTACATTCTTCAATTGCTGCCTTATTGCTCCTGCCCTACAGTATTTAGTTAATAGTAGCCACTACTGATCTCATGTATGCGACTTATTAGCCTGTCTCTGCTTACGCTTACTTTACTTCTTTAGTTGTGGATTTCAAACTGACATTCCTTTCTCTTAACCTTAACCTGAGGGCCGCTCTCGGATACTTGCTAACTGTATCTCATTCTTTGACCGTGCATGATGTGGCATCAGAATCAAGAAAAGGCTACCAGCCCCTACCTAATAAGTAAGATACATCATACTGGCGGAATTGACTAGTGTACTAAAAGACTTGAATCCATAACTCATACGGTAACTAAAAAACTGTAAGCCAAAACAATCAACAGAAAAGCAAACACTACATTTATACTTGAATACTACGTTAGCGCCGAGTCAACTCGCATCACAGGAATTTCCATTGATCAACAACCCGCCTTAGCACTTAGTCTTTCTTGCCCAAACTGCCTTTCCCGGAGTGCTAAGTTGGCTAGAGGTAGGGCAATTCTTCGTTGAGAGCACATAGCACTAGGGCCTATACCTGGCTAGTTCTTCTGTTTCCGGACAACGCGCTTCAAAGCTTTACACTATCTTATGCCCGGAACTCAAAACTTATTATTATGATTGTTATTCCTATTTTATTCCCAGCCAGACAGTCAATTTATTCTTCCACAGCTTATGATCTTTCTGTTGATTCCTCTTCTTCTTTAATTGACAACACAATCACCTCTCTCGGCGCCAACTCCTCAGATCTCTATCTTGTTCCCGAAAACAAACTAGACACATTTTCCTGCTGATTTGAATGTGACTTCTGCTTCTGTGCCAAACGAAACTGGAAGGTAAGACCAAACAGAATGGGATTTTGCTACTTAAGAGAATTGGGCTATGTTTAATGGATATGGATAACTAACCAGAAGAGGGTAACTTGGCTCTATACCCGGAGGAAGTTATAATTGAACTGGCTTAGCGCCTTGTCAACAAATAAAGAATTGAATCCACCTTAGAGCGCTGAAGGAACTGCACCCGCACTGCTAACTTGAGCCTCCTATCTTGCTTGAAACTAGACCTCGACTTTAAGACTCCACTAAGGTCTTCCCCGACCGCAACAAGTAACTACTATGCTACAATGTGTAGCGTTATCAAAGTGCTTGCTGAAACTCTCACTCCCGGAGACCTGAGCCGCGTTTAATGACTGTTAACTAACCCTTATAAGCGAAAGAAACTAACTTAAACCGAGCTACTACTAGATATGATTCAACTGGAACTTGAACTGCTTTATCCACGGAAGTGCACCTCGCATCAAAGCTATGAAAACAGTACTTGCGCCGTTACTTGTCTAGGCAAAACTCACTGGCGGGGCAGCCTACTTAATCTTCTTGCGCAGAGTCGGAGAAGATAAGATCTTAGCGCAGATTCCAGCCTATCAGGAAAAGATTGGAGTCTAGAGGCGGACCTCCACCTAAGTGAAATAGTCTATCTGATTGCTATCAAAAAACACAGGAAAACATAAATTGAGAGATCCTTTTGACCAAGCAATGAAGGAAATTGACTTTGCGTTAAAAAAACCCGGGAAAACATAATTTTATAATTACTCTTGACCTCGCAATGAAGGAAATTTACGAAGCTATTCAAAATCCCGGGAAAACGTGAAAAGAGAATTCCAAATAGGTTCGCTATGAAGGGAAATGCCTTTGATACCTTTTTTGTCGGGTTTCCATAACTTTGATTTTCTTATTTCCAACAAACCGGAATGAGAATGATTATTGAATTATTCTATTTTCTTATGTTATTATATAGTATGATTCCTTCTATTCGCTAAGGGGAAATTAGATTAGAAATAATAGAAATACCCCGATGCGTAACACACGACATTTCAATTAAATAACATAAGATAATTTCCATACATAAAATAATAGAATTGTTGAACTCAGATAATTGTTTCACTAAAAACATGTAATAAGAGAATTGATTGTTTCATAAGAGAAGATAATCTAATAGAATGAATTGTTTAAGTAATAGAAGATTGAATAAGATAATTGTTTCATAAGATAATCTAATCGAATAGAATGAATTATTTTGTTGAACTCTCTTTCGCGTAACTCTTTCTAGAGACAAAGGAGTTTTACAACATCATAAAAGAATAATCGGATAAAGATGTAGGTTTGAGACTCATTTTAGTGTTTCTAATGCATTAACTACGGTGCAGCACTGGGAACTACTCTCCTACTTGTTTGTAGCATCCTTATTCTTATGTCATACATTTATTCTTCGATGCCCTATTCCTTGGTGAAGTCTGTTGCTCCTGATCTCCTACTTCTCATTCATAAACTAATTGGTATGACCCAGCGCAGCATAGACTTGCAGTAGTAAGCACCAGATTTGAGCTAGTAACAATTACAATGGAATTACGGCGGAGCAACATGAGCAATGAAAGCAGTAGGCAGTTATTAAATACAAATCAAAAGGAAAGAATTCAGAAGTAGAGTAGTAAGCCTGAACTCTTATTGGTCAACATAATTCTGACTAGCCCAGTTGCCCGACCCTTATTCACCAGCGCAGTAATCCTTATTGTTGGCATTCGTGCCAGGCCTTATTCACCAGCCATCGTCAGCTGCCCTACCCCTTACTGTCATTACAAACATACTAATACAATGCTAAGTGTTTTGTCATTTTCTCTTTTTGTATCAAAAAAGGTAGTCTCCATTCTGTTGAACCATATATCTGTTCTGTTGATTTGGTTGGGTGTTCCGGTTTCCTCTTCTTACCGACCTATACCTGGAATCCAATCTTGGCGTACCTTTCCTAGGCACCAACTACACCTTTCTTTCTGCAAACTTACCTTACCGATCTAGTAGACCCGTCCTGTTATTCTCCTGTATAAATATTACCCTCTCGACAACCTTTCTTTCCAGCGGGAAAGGGGGAACTAAACCAATCTTCCCTTTACTCATAACCTGTAATTCAACTGTTACTGACAAGGCGGATACTTGGTCCAACATTACTTTTTCTTATAAATAGGGCTTTCGCTGCTGAACTCGAACCTAAGGCTTTTCACTATTGACTACAAGGATCGAATCAGCCGACAAGGCAGATGCCACGCTTTCAAGGATGGAACACTACCCGATAGCCGGAAACGAGAGATGTGGAAGTCAACTCAAAACCAACCGGTAATCCAAAACCTCCTAGGCGGAAACTAGTGCTTTAAAGAAAAGAAAAAGAACCTGATCGACACCTTGCTTCACTTGTGGATCCTTTGTTTGCAAACTTACATTGCTACCGCCAAGACACTACTAACCACGGATAGCCGCCTACTACTCACTCCATGTGCTTTGCTTCAACCTATGCCTTACTACCCATGACTAAGTAATTCAATCGATTGGTCCCGCTAGTAATAAAATAAGCGAATGGAACACGAAAAGAGAGAATAAGAGAAACTTACTACAGAGAAATAAAATGCCATACTTGATGCCATCTTTTGAGTGGGATTCCTATTGTCACTACACTTGCCTAATTCTGATGTGCGTGTTATGTGCTTACTTTCTTGTTTGTATTGATGTATGCAAATAGAATAGAATGCTGAATGTCACAACAAAAGATGGGTTAATAACCAAGTAATAGTAGGCCGATAGAAAGAGGAATAGCGTAGCAGACTCGCCCTAAGAAAGGGTTATAAGGTAGTAGCGAAAGGATACAAGTAAAGGTCGCAGGTCATTAGACAAGTGAAGCCAGGTGTCCCAGTGACGCTCCTAATGTTACTATAGTTCAAAGCCGATACTCGCCAACCATAATCCTGTATTACTAATTAAAGCATCATAAGCGCTCTGGGGATTCTATTCATGTGTGCGCTAGATCATATCTATATCCATACTTAGGGGCGCGGGGCATTTCATAATCAGAATATATGGAAGACGAACACGAACACGGGGCTCATAGGCATACACGAACACGGGCTCATAGGCATACACGAACACGGGCTCATAGGCATATTAGAGAGAGGCGCATTAGGGAGAGAATGTAATTCAAGGTGGTAAGGATGAGATCGAGGCAGGGCAGGCGCATGGGCAAGAGAGACAGACCCGAACTAACAAGTATGTTTTCTAGTTAAGAGCTGTAGGTCAATAAGCAAGACCATTTTATGGAATACATGGATTTCCCTTCCCTTCTACTATGACTAAACAGACTTAATAAGGAAGGACACAATAGTGGCAATCCCAAGAATGGAACCAATCAGTCTAAGAATGACCCCTCTAGTAGGACAACTCATACGTAGGAAACCCGCTGGTGCTTCTAATGCTTCAACAACATGCGTGGGGACTATTAGTTTCTTGGCGCTTGGCCTTACGTAGTTACTTGGCGTCTAGTATCCGGGGTTGAGCTAAAGAATAAGATGGATCGAGAGTGCTTGTTAGCACGTAGTCGGATCCCCTATTTTCGGTTTACGTCCCTAAAATCGGATTGCGCTCCATTCTCATTAGCGTGATTGAATTCTCCGCTCTCGGGTAGTTCAACCTTCTATTAGCAGTTCCATTATATAAGGCGAGTCGATTTCCTAGTTAAGTGGATACGCCTTGTAGGTAGGAAATAAGGTCTTAGTTAGGATTGGTTGTTCTCTTATGAGTATAGTAGTCTAGTAGCTGGACTCTTTCCGAAGTTGTAGCCTCGAAAGCGCTAGTTCGCTTCTTGTATGCTTTGGTTGGTTCTCCACTCTCTCTTTCCGTAAATGAGTTTATTTCCCCTTCCCTTGGTCGGGTAAGGACCGAATGGGATCTAATAATAAGATAAAAGTCGAATAACAGGCGCATAGGCGACAGGTAGTAGAGACAACAAAGCAAAGTAAGATTAAGTGCCCAAGAGAGTAAGCGCTTTTGCCCTCGAGTGACATTACCGATAGCAATGATTTCAGCCTATAGTATTGACTTATTGGATCCGGATCTGTGGTTCAATCCCGTATGTAGGTAAGTGAGGTTCCGCTTTGAGTTAAGATCTTGCCACTACCCTGTTTCTATTATGATAAGCACGTTGGTCTATTTCTTTATTCTAAGAGAAAGTATTGAAGTGCATTAGTCGACTCTTGCTAGCGGAGGAATCGAGTTAACTAAAGGAAAAGCGGACTTCGATTTGTAAGAGTAGTTAAAGCATGAAAGCGAGCAACGGAAGCTAGGTGCACTACTTGGAGGATCCGGATCGGCATTTAAAGAATTAGATAAAGCTTTGGTGGGCTAAGAATAAGTAGCACTTCTTGGTGAATGCCCGATTGGTTATGAAAAGCAATAGTTTTTGTCTGCTTGCCAAGATTTTATGAGAATGATCTATATAGTTGAATGTAATTGTTTCCCTAGGTCCAAGTATACAAAGAAGAAGGTAGCAAACTAACAATTCCACTTATGAGTAGAACTCGATCCGACTATCCAAGCCTAACTCATCAAGACATGAGCCCTCTACTTGTGAACTTAAAACCAAACTCCTGACCTAAATTATAGATTTTAGCTTGGGCTCTCCGTTCGGACCTAAAATCTTATCCGCACTTATTTCGCCCCTACACAGACTACTCAAGGTATCGGTCAGGATGAAAACACTACCTACAAGGCTTTCGTCTGGGGGGCTCGGCAAGGGCATTTTCTTTTCTCCTTTTGCTTACAAGGCCGATACCACTGCAAGGCTATAGCCCGGACATTGTATCCAACCTAAAAAGGGAGAATCGAATTGGCGCTAACAAGGCTTTCACAAGTGCTTTTCATAATAGAACTCTCCTGGCGGTTTGTCTAGTGCCTTTTAATGCTTTACTTACATTACAATAAAAGAAATAAGGAATTTAGGGTTGGGGTTCAATCAATCCATAGCAAGGAACGTTATTGGAAGCAGTGGTTCTAGTTAAGTGCGCCAAGGGTACAAGATGCGAGGAAGCAGTATTGGACAGCAGAAACAAACGCAGTATAGTATAATATAGGTACGATCCCCGGTGCATCTCCTAGAATAGTAAAAGAGTAGCCCCGGGTTGGTGAAATGCTACTAGCGAGCCCGGCTTAAAGGAAGCAAAAAAGAGTAGCAACTCCGACTTAAGGGCGGTTTAAGAGTCAGAGAAGAGAAGGGGCTTTGAAACCACCGCATGAACAATAGAAATGCTACTTGTAGGGGCTTTGACTCAGAACTAGAGAATTACAGGCGGGAGAGGCACACTAAAACATAGCAATGGAACGTTAACCAAAGAATGTACGACAGGAGTACAATAGAGGGTAAAGAGGGTTTTTCTAGAATTGTGCTTATACCGGTATGAGGGGAAATACTTAATTCAAAGCACTAAAAGAGCAGTTCGAAGCAAGGATACTTGGTTTTGAGTTGAATTGCGTACATCAAGTGAAAGCCTCACTGGCGCCAGTTCCATTCCTTTTGTCAGGAGTTGGTTTCCTTGTTGCTAATGATGGTATCGATGATTCGTTTTTGATGGTTGGCAGTGTGATTCAATTCGGCGTTAGCGGGGTAATCCTGCCCGCACTAGTCCAATCTATTTGCTATTGTATAAGCTTTCAACAAGGGAAAGGGCATGTGAGGAAGCAGTAGACGCCTAAAGTCCAGAGACCAGCTTTAAAGGTGAGTTAGTTAATAAAGAATAAAAGGCAGGATGGTTAGTTTGGAGCAAAGACGACATTAGTCGAAGAGTGAGTTATTTAGTTTGATCCGCTGGGGTGAATTTCTTTTTAGTGGCGACATCAGCCTTGTCCCCCATGGATGCATTCTCTGACTTATTGATTGTATTCCTTCCAGTGGTGTGGTGTTTGTGGTTTCAAAGCCAGGGGTGAGAAACACAGGTTTCAATATGGGAAAGACAGCTTTGAGTGTAAATAGCTAAGGGACCGGGTCAGTGGCTATAGCCTTTCAAATGAGTAGTTGGTTTTCCAGTTGTGAGTTAAGATCTTGTTAGCACTGGTGGAAGTTTGAAACAAGCGAGCACGCATCTGGATGTCAAGTGCAATTCTAGTCATAGTCGGTTTGGTCTAATAATAGTGTCAGCAGCTTTTACGCTGCCCTGGCCCCCGTTCGGTTCGAGTTGAGTTGGATTACGAGAAACACTAGGACAGGCCTTTTGTAAGCAGTTAAAGAGTCTGGTGAGCAGTTTCTTTCTTGTGGGCATTAGCTCGAATCTGTTTTCTAGCGGTCGGTCCATTTCTTGTTTGTTAGTGTAGGAATCGGACTTACGGGAATACTCATAGAAGTGTGGGGACCTGGGTCATCTTAGCAGTAGGTTCATATCGGTATACTTTATCATGCATTTCTTTATATAGGGATAAATGTGCTACATAGGTGGAAATAGGCTTGGGCTACCGTACCGCTGAGGGGTTAACTCGCTCCGCCTAAACCACATCACTCATTACTTTATTGTTGAAGTCTCCTCAGGTCTGGGATGGTATACCTTCTTAGTATTCGTATTCCTAGTAGTATCATGCGCTACCCTAGTATAATAATCTATCATCATCTACAAATGAAAGAAAGGGCGGGCAGTGGGACTAAAAGCGAAGAAAGTCCGACTTAGGTACAGGAGGAGAAGCACCAACTCTATTCTTTATTCTAAGATGAAGCACATTGGTTTCCTTTCGGTGAGCTGCATTCTTGTAAGCACCAGTGATATTCTTTCTAGTCTCCAGCAGGATCGAACCTAATTAAGAAATCATCATTAGTATAAGTTTGATTAGTAGTAGCTCAATTCCCGGGTTTGTTTGATTGAAAGGATTGTAAGCACTTGTTTCAGCATTTATGGTATAGTAGTTGGGAGCCGCAAGGGTTTTGCCCCAGTGTTGTAGAGCATAGAAATAGTCAAATGCAACCTTAGAAAAAGGGAAGGTAGACTCGATGAGTAAAACAAAGATCTAAATCAGTAATGTTAAGAAGAAAAGTAAGCAAAAACAGGCTAGGCAGGGTGAAGCTAACGAGCGGTGGAATGAAAACAAAGATAGTAAAGGCGCGGATGGAGCTACAGGCGAATATTTCTTTTAAGCCTAAAGTTTGGTAGGGGAAGTTTTCAACTAATACCCCGGATCAGATCCTATTCATAGTGCAATTCCATGCTCCCGCTTCTTGGCAACATCCATGAAATTATTGTATTAATAGTCTGATTCCGTATTCAGAGCTATACTCCTGTTGGCAGTGTTCGATTTGAGACAGTTCATTCTGATTGGCATTGATTGGATTTTCTAACTTATGAGTTGGACTCTCATCAGTGGTGGTTCAATATTCCCTTTGAGCATTCAGTTCCATTCGTTGTTACAGAAGTCAAAGGATAAAGTCAGGAGCATGGTAAGTAGTGACGTGACAGGTTCATAAGTAGTAAAGGCAAGATCTTACTCAGTAACACAAAAATATAAAGGAGCAGTTTCCGTTTGATACAAGAGAGGGGCGGATCCTATTACTAATCACAATGAGCTTGGTGGGGGCAAAGCCTTAGTTACCGGGGTCATAATCTGACTATCCATATGGGTATTCCATCCTTTTTTGTGTGGCAGTTAAGCTTGAGTGTCTTGGTGCGTAAACTATCTGCTGTTCTTCTACTAACTATAAAGAGAAGTATAATACAGTGTCTTGGTGCGTAAACTATCTGCTGTTCTTCTACTAACTATAAAGAGAAGTATAATACAGTGTGGTATGGTCTCGTGCATCGTATAAGAGAATACAAAATAAATAAACTGTCGCCTACAGAGAAACAGAATTAACTAAGTGCTTCTCATACTAAAACAGGAAATAGGGAAGCGACTACGACGACAAAAACAAAAGAAAGGATGAGGCACCAAAGAACAGAGAATGAAAACTGTCCTTCTAAGAATTGAATACCGCCCTCGGGGAACAGGAACAAGGTACTGCCTTTTACTCGGCTCGGATCTCATACTTTTGCTTACTATAATAAGGATTTGCGCTACCACTTTGAAGGTTGCCACTACTTACTTTGGGTTTGAGTCTACCACTAACGTCTATTAGGGGGTTAGAACCCTACTTGCTAGCTTCCGCCTTACTTATCCTTGCCTCCGCCTTGCTTCTAGACTGAAGTATGACATCCTGGCGTGGGCTCTGGCAATGCTGAACCCCTTTTGCATTTTGTAAATACCGCTTATGAGACTACACCTGTGAACCCGGGATTCCACTAGTACTAGCGAGGCTTCACTCTCAACTAAAGCATTTTTCTGTTGCGTCTTAGAATACACCTAGTGCTGCTCACTAGTATCCTCTCCGGTAGTAAGACCCTAACATGCAGACCTTAACTGCAGTTTCTAAGAAAAAGACCCCGGAGTCAAAGATTTCAACCAGGAATACAGGATGCCGCTCTGGGCGCTATAAGACATCTATTAGTGGACATCAGCTTTTCAATGGTGAATACAACAATTGAACCCCTCACCGGTCAGTTAGCCTTAACTAAATGAGAGTCAAAGCCCTAAAGAGAGGAAAGATAGGTTGAAAGCATAGATAAGGAATAAGTGCCCGAGTAGTTAGAGTTGGAGTCGAGCTTTGAGAAGAGGCAATAAGGCTTGGAAATACTAGTTCCAATCTTATTGTTAGTGAGCCCTCTCCTTTATTGTTATCAGTAGAGTAGTTCGGTTCTCCCGTATGTGCTGGATCAGACCTCATCATTCAATTCTCTGTTGCAAGGTAAAGAATTCAAAGCATTAAGCGCCAGTTTGAAGGTAAGGCCAGAACGAGATAAAATGTAGTCAGACTTGTCACTGGGAAAGGCAACCTATGATGCAGCAAAGTCCGCCTGAGATCACGTAATGACAGACTCCCTTTCTTTACGGAGCTAAGAGAAAGTAATGTTAGCACTCACCGTTAGCACTCATCTAAGAAGCAAAGAAGCAGGTCCAGGAATGGAAGCGAGGAGCCTCAATCCGGGCAATACAAACTTAGAGCCGGGTTGAGTCAACAGATAAAGAGCAGATTTTACCCAAGAGCGAAATCGGAGATATTCGGATGTGAGGTCAGTAGCGCGAGGCTAAGAGATGGGAAAGATGGATCTGGTGCTCAAGGATGTAGGATGGGTTACTACTCCAGTCAGTTATGATAGGCACTGGGTTCGTTCTCATAGTAGTGCTTGGTGATTTAAAGCAAGGGGAGGCCTTTCACTTAATAGTAACAAACAGGATGGATGTACTAACAAACAGAACAAACAGGATGGATGTACTAACAAACAGGAGTAGAAATCAATTCATCAATGCCCTTAAAAGAAGAATGCAGGGTGAAAGGTATAGGTTTGATGAACTACCACAGGGAATAGGGCAGGGAATGCCGGAGCTACTAATATTTTATTTATATCATAAGCATTAATATAAGCTAATAGAATAGGGAATGTAAGACACAGAAAGAATAAAGTGCAGTAGATAAAGAATAGAAGTGAGTCCAATAGAACCTAGGTCAGCTAACTACTAGCATTAAAGCAAAGAGAGGTAAACGCCACTGAGCAGGAAAGGAATGAACAAGCATCTTATCTAATACGAATGAAAATAACAAGTAAAAGAATGGAAGTGGTTATAAGGAAGGAAAGAAGGGAGCTACAGGCTAGGATCAAGGAAGGGAAGTTCAGTTGAGTCGGTGTAATAAGAGAATTAGAATGCTGGAATCTAGTTGGATTCTTCCTTAAGAGCTGCTTTCTTTTGGGCGGTGGTGTTATGCTAGTTTGTTTGGTTCTTTAGTCAGCAGTGGATTTCCCTTTCTTGGATATAGCCCTATTAGGCAGTAGTCGACTCTTGATGTTACTATAGTTCAATTCTCATGAGTAGCAATGCCAGTGCCAGCTTCAAATACGGGGCGATTCTCTCTAAGACATCGAACACTACTTTTAGTTCATCATTGAGTGGAGTGCTCTCTTGCACATAGGGCATATAAATGCAGAAGTTTGTAAAGACAAAACACAAGATAAGAAACTAAGGGGCTCGCGCGTAACGTAAGGTAGCCTTAGCTTCATAAGTTAGGGCAAATAAGAAAGCTTTCACTTAAGATTGAGAGTGCAGACGCAGAGCTTCCATTGGAGATGATACTTATTGATTTACCCCGCTTCAAAGCCAGTACCTTCTATAGTTTAAGATAAAGATCTTGCTGATTTACTTTATATTGTGGATTCTTTCGTCGACTTAACAAGTACCGCGTAGCCAACAGATCTTGGAGACAAAACTCGAACGGAACAAACAACGTCTGCAGCAGATACTGAGAAAGCGTATTCTATGGCTTATACTTCCTCACCTCGACAATACTGCAAAAGCAAAATAAATAGACAGACTCATTACCAACAAAAGCACTGACACAATAAGTTTTGTTTGAGCAAGGATAGGAAAGGAAGTAGTCTTGTTTTCATCGCCAGCTAAGTTATTCTTATTACCTACCCCACTTGTATACAATATCAGTTATTCTTATTACCTACCCCACTTATATACAATATCAGAGAATAGGACTCCCTTGTCTTAATCTTACTCCCGGTAAACTTCTGGTGAGTTTTCGATGAGCTCCCGACAATATCGTCGGAACCTCGACCAACCTCCAGTGAACTCTCAGCGAGCTCCCATTGCGTCGTCCGAACCTCTGCCCGATGCTTTAACTTGGCTCCGGCCCAATATCTGATTATATTGCCTTTTACTATCATAGTTAATCATGAATGATTTTCTCTAACACACAAGTTAGATCATAAAACTTATCAATTGATTTCATCATCAAAATCCAAGATTCAATATCTGCTGCCTTGGATGAGCCGAGGCAAATGTTTGCATCATTCCTATCAATGTCTGCACCTGATGGGTTAGGGTAAAAAACACTTCTACATGGATCACCATATGCCCTACGCCAACCTCTAGGGGTAGAAACCGGAGGTCATTGAAGTAACGCTAATGATGCGTGGAGGTTTGGGTTGTAGCATTTCCATCCATCCATGGGGGAACAGATGGTTGGCCTCTATAGAGGTAGGGAAGGTGGGGAGCAGTTGCCTCTTCAGGTGGGCGCTCTCCAAAGTCATTTGTTGGTGGTTGCTTTAGCATCATCGACCCTCCTTCTAGTACCAAAATAGTATTATCTATCATGTCATGGCAAGTAACTACCACAGCTTTATCCAATTTGGATGAGGCAAGAGTGTCCAAGCAGCTTCTCAAGGGAGGACACTTCTTCCAAAGAGGTGGTAGGGATTGTGATTGTCACCTCCCGAGGTGTCTATGGGTGAATTTTTGAGAGGTTGTTGATTTTGAGTCCTTGCCCAATAGGTTAGTACTAGAAGGGGAAATCTGGCATGACCCCTTCGAAGCTTAAATCAACTTTTTATGGATATAAAGTTTGTGTCCTCTAGCATCTGCTTGGGAATTGTTTTTATACCTGTCATTGGGAGTGTGTTCTCCCTGAGCTCATTAGCACTTGCCAATATTTTAGACAGGCAGTTCACCTATTCGAGGCACTTTTCTGATCCCATATTTTATGGGGTAGCATCTTCATTCATAACGACGTGGGTGTATCATGCCACTTCAAAATCATGTCCCTCCTAAACTGAGCTATGTTAGTTCAGGGCACAATCATTCTAGGACCCATTCGATGCTTCAAGGTATGTATATTGTCTTTGTTGAGGTGGTACCAAGTACAATTAGAGGTGGCACCACATATGATCAAAGGTGGCTTACCAATTTGAGGGTACCAAAATTTCCTGTATCACTAGGTGTTAGATGAGAGAGGTCTCCTATAAAGGAGTGAGTGTGAAGGTTTTCTCTTATACCTAAAAAAAAAAAATATTATAGAAAAATATTAATCTTCACCGATTGGAAGCAACATTGGTAGTTAAAGTCGATGACCACAATGAAGAAGGAATCAAAAGTGGATGTAGGTCAAGAAGAATGAATCACTATAAATTAGGTTACATTCTTTCTCTTGCTTGTGACTTTTGATTGCATACTTATTACTATCTACTTTACTTGTAATCCTTACTCACACTCAATATTTGATTAATCATATATATATATATATATATATATTCTCGATAGAATTTGAAAGTTAGTTAAAATTTACTATAGTACTAATTCGAGTCACCCTTCCCCTCCCCACCCCCTCCCCCGCCTCCTCCAACCCAGTTCAAAGATATTAATAAAAATATAATTTTCTAAATAGGGATCATGCTTCACTTGCTAATGAATTTAATCTATTAGAAACTAAGTATGACAGCTATATGTCAACATCTTACACTTCTTGCACTAAATGTAAGATGTACATTTAAAAAATCACTAGATTTACATGTTTTTTTAAAAACATAAAATACTTAACATTAATAAAAAATAGAATATTGCTTAGAAAAGTTTATTGATAGTAATAATATAATATAATCTATTTAAAAGGAAAACATGTTACTATGAGAAATACTAAACATATTCAATTTAAAAATAATCATTTAATATGATTCATGCTAAACAAAATTATGTATCTAAAAAAGAAAGCATTAACTTCACAAGTAGTAATATTCATTAAAAGAATCCACATCACATACTAATATAAATGTCGAATTAGAGAGTCAGATGTTATGCCGGAAGATTGTCATGCTAAAAAATTAGACGTCGAGATAGAAGATTGGTCAACATGCTAAAGAATTAAATTTATCTCAAAGGTTTAGACATTATGCTTGAAGGATTAGATATTACACGAAAGATCGGATGTCATAGTAAAGTTGACATGCTAGATGATTGGGCAATATACTAGAGAATAGGACGATATACAAAAGGTTCAGACTACATGTCAAAAAAGTGAACAACATGTTAAAAGCTTACCAAATAATTGGTTGATAAGTCAAAGTCTTGATTGAGGTAACTTTGGGCTAATTTTAGTTAGTATTATATTGAAATAGAGCTTACTCATCATGAAAATTATTAGGCTTGAAGTTGGGCCAAATTTTGGTTATTAGAAAGCCAAATGCATAACCAAAACTACTTAGGTTAGCAATGATATCTATGATTTGGTAGTATCACCAAAGTCAAGTTTTGTGATATCATGTAAAAAATTATGATTGTAGCATCGTTAAAGTCTAATGTTATGGATCTATATAAAAAATTATAATGATAGTAATTTGGAAGTCTAGTATTGTAGTTTCATTTTAAACATTATGATGGTAGTACTATCCAAAGTGAATGATAGTACCATTTGTACCCTAAATATTAGAAATTTAGATTTTGACTCTGAAAGTCTTTTAGGGGCTATAAGTACTTCACTTGGGCTTGGTAAATGGAGCATTTATTCCTAAGGATGTGAAGTATTGTAACTCTCTCTTTACATTATTTGAGTCTCTTCCTCTCTCTTAAGTATAGTTGTGATATTAAGTGTTTGATGAGAGAGGTATCATATAAAGGAGTAAGTATGAAGATTCTCCCCTAAGCTTGAAAAAGGAGAATAGTTTTGTAAATGATTATTGATCTTCACCTATTAGAAGCAAGATTGATAGTCAAAGTTGGTAAACTCGAAAGAAGAAGAATAAGGAGTAGACATAGATCAGGAAGATTAAGTCATTATAAATTGATTTGTATTATTTCTCTTGTTTGTAACTTTTATGATTGCATACTTATTACTATCCACTTTACTCGTAACCCTTATTTGCATATAACATTTGGTTAAACATGTTTTCGATATGTATTTTTCTCAATTGAATTTGAAAGTTGGATAAAATTTACTATAACAATAATTCACCACTCCTCTTAGAGCTACTAAGATCATATACTTGAGTGGTGGTGCCTAGCCTTTTCTCAAGTGAGGATGAAAGTTTGAGGATAGAGCTGCTAAATTTAGAAATTTTACTAATTAGGAAATCATTCCAAGGGTGACTAGTATTATCATATTTTAAGAGGAAGATATTAACCAAAGAGAGTTCATCTGATTAAGGATAGCAATAATATGTTTTGCACTAATAAAATTTTTTTTGACCCTAATGCATTCTCTAATTCCAAGACCGAGTATCTTTAGGTTTCATGATGGTATCTGAACTAATCAACTTACATTTTCTATGATTGTAGTGATCATTCAAAAGAAGTCAGGAGATAATTTGACCATATTATATCATAATTTGTTAGAAATCCATGAATTAAGTCAAATATGCATAGGATGAGAGTTGATGACAGATGAGAAAATAAGCCCTTATGCATACATACCCTACACTGCACTTAAAGTTTTATCCATAAGGGAATTTTAAAACCATTCTTGAAGTTGACCCATAGAAAGGTAGGAAGAAAGATCTTTATGATGTTGATGGACGCCAATGGAAAGTGGATGGGTGGCTATTAATATAGATGCCTCAATACAAAATACATTCATTAGCTTAGGGTGTGTTCTTCGTGATTACAAGGGAAACCAAATAGTGGCTAATACTGCTGGTTGTACAACACTCGACCCTTTATCATGAATTGCAAGCCATTTATCATGTTATCTTGGAGGTGATCCTTTAGACTTATTAAGGTTCAATCTAACTCAAAAATTATAATTGAGTTCCTGAGTAATAAGATGGAAGTACCATGGAGGCGCTAGACACTTCTATCATAAATTACAAGCCTTAGCAACCAGTTTCCTAATGTGGTCTTTTCCTTCCATCAGGAAGCTCATCGCCCAGTTGATTATCTCACATATTTCTGTATTAACTTGGGAAAGATTCTTCTGAAGTCATCGAGTCTACCACCTAGCTAAAAAGAATGATTAATTCTGATATCAACAATATATCATACAAAAAATAGAGCAACGATGGTGACACTGACTAAGCAAATGTATTAATGCAGACATTTGCTTAGTGATAGTTATCGGGGCCGTGCATAATATTGCTTTATATGTTTTCTAAGCTTTGTAAACCTTGAGGTATTTCTTTTATTCCCTTTAATTTGGTGTGATGAAACTTGTGTTGCCAAAGTGTAATATATTTCTCTCTTTGTTATCCATACAATTGTTACCTATTTTGTCAAAAAATGGTTTTTAAAAGGTCAACTTCCTTCTTTAATGGTCAATGAATTAAAAATAAAGTATTTGATAGGAGGATCATAATGTTTATTAAAACAATACATTAGATTTGGTCAAATTAACTTTGAAGTGTGAAAAACTTTAGAAAGTAGAAAAGATATTTAATACATGTTTGCAAGATTTAGGATTGGCTCTAAATGCAAAAAAGAGATCATCTTGTTTCTTGTATTATGCTTTTTCACCAGCTCAGTTTACCTTGATCACTTAATATAGCATTTGTTTTCTATTGTTCAAAAGAAAAAAAAAAAACTAAAATGGGCCGATCCATATAAATGTAAACGGGGTAGGGTGGGGTGTGGAATGCTATGAATTCCCTTATCTACATTCCCATCTCAGCCTCGCTCCTTCGTCCTTAGGCCATTTTCCATTTGGGATGAGAACCTATGAATTCTCAATATTCTCTTAATTAAAAATAAAATTATTTTCAAAACTAATTAATATTAAAATTTATAAATAATAATAATAATATCTGTAAAGTATATACATCAAAATAATATTTAAATATAAATATATTTAAATATCAAAATAATAATATTTATTGATATTTATTTCATTTGGTTCAATCAAACAAAAAGACTTACAATGGACTCAACAAAGACTTAACCTAGTTTGATTTGAATTAGATGACCATCCGATTTCCTAACATTTGGATCCAGCATCTTAGCTTATATATTGATGTGGTGGGCATATGCAACGAGATAGGGTTGGGAGTGCTATACCTGTTCTTACCCGTGTGGGTAATACAAAATGATCGATCCTCATTTATTCCCTCTATCTCCACCCCATTAAGGTGGATCTTCACTAGTAATTATATCTCTAGGCATAGTTGACACCTCTATGGATCCATTAAAATCTTAAGCTTTCCTAGTAAATCATATTAGCAGTATTATTCAGTGGTTATATTGTTATGAGTGTAGCTAGACACGAACTTGATCGGTTAAATTTTTGGCTTTGGTTTGCCTCTACTAAACACATCTGATAATTGGATAACGTGTGTAGATTAGACCCGAAATATGAGTGAGGGATCCATAAGATAAATCAGTTCCAGATCCGAATCCTAAATGGATATAGCCCGTTTAAAAGTATCTATATTCCGGTCCTATTATGTACCTCCCCCGTTAGCTGCTGTCTCTTAGCCTCTTCCTTCTTCGCATGGCTAACCCTATATTCAATGCTCTCTCCTTTTCATCCTCCCCTTTCATCAACATTAAACCCTTTCTCAGGACAGGAAGAGGGAGGAGGGGGAGATCCTTTGGCAACAGTAGCAGCAACACAAGAGCATACCATCGTGGCAGAAGAAGAGGCCGAGGAAATGATCTCATCGATGTCGTCGACCGTCTCCTGACAAGAATCTTTTGCCATATGGCTTTGGTGCTAAAGCTGGACATCCAAAGCGATGGGTATGTACGAGTTTCAAACCTATTAAATTTCAACATGACAACATTCATCAGAGTTTCATTATGATCACACAGGACCATGTGATAAAGATAGAAGTGAGAATCAAAGGTCGGAAGAAATATTTCCTCAACTGATCAACGAGATTTTCTCATTCAGTTAGGAAAATTTGTACAGCTAACATGCCCCCGCAAGATCGAGCTCCTATCAAGGACGCCAATCTTGGATCGATATAAGGAAAAGAGTTTGCGGGCTACAGACTTTATGAAAGAGTCGGCCAGTAATCAGTCGTATGGACATAAGAAACACGAAGCTGTTAGCAGACGACCTAATCTCGCATGAAATAGAAATCAATAACAACATGTTTCATGCGGGAATAGAAGACATGATTGGCACAAAGGTAAGTAGCACCTATTAGGATCAATTAGCACTAAGAGGGGGGGGGGAGGTTGGTTGGGGGAGGGGGGGTGATTTAGTGCAAGAGAAATTGTGCTCATTTAAAAAAACTTGCTTTCGTAAATTAGAGAGTGAACAATAAAAGCTTTTCTTTATATTTCGACAAAACCAAAGTAGAGTGATTGAGACTCTACTTATAGAGAGTGATTGAGGCTTATTTCTAAATAGAGAGTGACTAAGAGAAATCAAATGTAATAAGTAAAGTAATCAAAACACACTTATATTTATAGTGGTTTGGCCTCAACAAGCCTACGTCCAATCCCCGAGTCTTCTACCTTGAGGCAAACCGACGTCCACTATCAATCTCCTTTGGGTAAAGACCAAACCCTTACAACTTGAGCCTACAAGGGAGGCAAGAATTTTATAACTTTTAGCTCACTCTCTTTTCCTTTTCTTTTTCTTACAATTCATACAAGTTTTTTATATAATTCTGATCCCAAAATTATTATATAGAATATAAGAAAACTTAGAATATTTATAGGCCCCAAATGACTTCAAAATTTAGAGTCAAAATTCAAACATATATGGAAAATCCGAGTACGGGTGATTCACATAAGCACCGATGATGCAACCATCGAAAACACCCTGAAAATAGGGTACAGGCGGTTCAGCCGCTATCAACTACCTAAAAGCCTCAGTGGCAGCGGTGCACCCATCGCTAATTAGTAGTTCAGTTGTCGAATTTTTTGGAAAAATGGTTCCCTCTACTTTTCGAATTCCGACTTGAACCTTATGTTGATCAATTCTCTAGTAAACTAATTGAGCTCAACCTGAGCTCAATCAAACCCCTTTAGTAGACCCGATTGCCTCATTGAGTTGATTTAAATTTTTTTAAATTAAACTAAATTAGGACTTAATCCCTAACTATGACTCAATGATTACAACCATAATGACTATCAAGCTAAATAATAAACTAACTCCTGCCAATCTAGTAGCCTTCGACATTCGTACGGTGAGTCCTATGGTCTTCTTCCGGTGATCTCTCGACATGTTCCCAATAAGCTTCTGAATTCCTTTGGCAAACTCATAGTGAACTCCCAACAAGATCCCACTGCATCGTCTGAACCTTGGCCTAATGTCCAAGCTTGATCCTGGCCCAACATCATGCTGTAACTCAATTCCTCTATCGTAGTTAGTCTTGCAATACTTCCTCTAACACATACATGTTAGATTAAATATTCATCAATTGATTTCATCATCAATTGATGATGGGAGTTAAATCTTACTCCCCCTAAATCCATGTCATAATAGAAAATCTCAAATTCAAGAGAACCACATACTCTTGAATTCAAGTATCATGAAGTAATTAATATTTTAAGCAAATAATATTTCAAGGATTACAATGAAACATTTATAGATCAACAAAAATTTGCTTTTAAATTATCAAGCTATTAACTCATCAAGGATTTTTATGAATTATAAAATTTTAAAAATCCCCCCGTAAGTTATTAACTATTTTTTCCTTTTGTTTATCAACAAACAAAGAGAAATGCCCATGTCACATAAGTCATCAA
Source organism: Ensete glaucum (assembly GCA_021527575.1). Taxonomy (NCBI): domain Eukaryota; kingdom Viridiplantae; phylum Streptophyta; class Magnoliopsida; order Zingiberales; family Musaceae; genus Ensete; species Ensete glaucum. The sequence goes on along the minus strand of CM038556.1, from coordinate 17,782,559 downwards.
CATCTAACTTTTCCCCCTTTGTCATCAACAAAAAGATGAAATATAGGGCTAAGGATTTTAAGGCACATGAGTCATTGCTCCCCCTTTGTAAAATACGATATGAGCCATAAAGAATTTTTTTCCTCTTGTGAAAAAGAAGAAAATAAAATAAGGGAGGAGTTGTAAACCATTATTAAGAAGAGCTCTCAATTTTATAGATGCAAATTTTGAATTTCAAAAAGAAAATTTTGAAGATAAGCTAAAAAATTCAAGAAGATTCAAAATCTAGGAGCTACTAGATTTTATGTAAATTTTAAGTAAGCGTAGTAAATAAATCTATAAAATAGTAAAACATCATTTTTATGTAAATTTTTATGTAATCATATATTTTCATGATTTAGCATTCAAAATTCTCTTATAAGAAAATCAAATTATTCTTTAATTAAAGGTTTTGTAAAAATATTTGCTAATTGAATACTTAGTGTCAATAAATTCCAAATAAATATCTTGACTATTTATATGATCCCTTACAAAATGATGTCTAATGTCAATATGTTTGGTTCTTGAATGTTGAATAAGATTTTTAGATAAATATATAGCACTTGTGTTATCACATTTTATAGGAATATTTTTCAATTTCATTTCATAATCTTTCCAGTGTGTTTTTTATCCAAATAACTTAGGCACAATATGCATGTATTCTGCTTCCATAGTAGATAAAGCTACTGAATTTTATTTCTTAGAAGTCTAAGAAACAAGTGCATGCCCTAAAAATTGACATGTCCCAGTAGTACTCTTTCAATCTATTCTACATCCACCAAAATCGACATCTGAATAAGCAATCAAGTCAAAGTTCTTTGATTTTGGATACTATAATCTTAGTTTTGAGATTCCTTTTAAGTATCTAAAGATTCATTTAACTGCTTTCAAATGAGAGAGTTTAGGATTAGATTGAAACCTTGCACACAATCCAATACTAAACATGCTATCCGGTCTAGTAGCAGTTAAATATAATAAACTTTCTATTATTCCTCTATAAGTTTTTTAATCAAACTTTTATCCTTCATTGTCTAAGTCCAACTTTGTAGATGTGCTCATGGGAGTGTTTAATGCTATAGCATTTTCCATCCAAAAATATTTTATTAAGTTTAAAGTATATTTAGTTTGACTAATAAAGATATCATCATCTAGTTATTTATTTGTAATCAGAAAAGGAATATTAACTCATTCATTAGGCTCATTTCAAATTTTTGGCTCATTTCTTTAGCAAAAGAAACATATAAAGATTCATTTATAGATCCAAAAATAATATCATCAACATAAATTTGAAAAACTAGAAGATCATTTTCAAAATACTTAAAAAATAATGTAGTATCAATCTTGCCTTTAGAAAATTTATTTAAAATTAAGAAAGAATTAAGTCTTTTGTACCAAGCTCGAGGGGCTTGTTTTAATCCATAAAGAGCTTTTGTAAGTTTAAAAACATGATTAGGAAGAAGATTATTTTTAAAATCGGGGGGTTGTTCAACAAACACTTGTTTTGAAATGAAACTATTTAGAAAAGTACTTTTAACATCCATTTGAAATAATTTAAAATTTTTAAAAGATGTAAAGGCAAGGAGCATCCTTATGGCTTCAAGTCTAGCCACGGGAGCGAAGGTTTCATCATAATCGATTCTTTTTTCTTGGTTGAAACCTTTGGCCACTAATCTAGCCTTGTTTCTAACCATGATACTATTTTTATCTTGCTTGTTTCTAAAGACCCATTTAGTACCAATCCCGAGTACGGCTTTATAATCATCGATGGGTAGAAGGAAGAAATCAGCTACCACTTCTTAGTCTTGGAGGAGTAGTTTCACCCGCAGGCATCGTTGGTTGTAATTAAATATTCGACCGTCGACGACCTTTACGTCAAACTTATTGCAACCTTCGATTTGAAGCACAAAACATGCATCAACCTTACTGTTGAGGAAGTTATTGGTGTTGCTCATGTCAATGAGAACAATGATGGGTTGCTGTTTTAGAAGTCCTTTAACTTTCATCATCTGCGGGTTGGAATAGCCGGCCAATGCGTACACAACGTAGTCGGCCAGTTGGGACTCTTCTTCCATGGCTTATTCTTTAGGTTCAAGAGCTTCTTTATATATTTCATTTTCCTCATTCTCCACTGGTTCAATCATGAGAAGTTGGCCCTTTTTGCAGAGATATTCGCAGCTCAATGGTTTATCGCAATGCTAATACAACCCCTTGGCCGATCATTCATAAAGCTCATCTCTTGTCAACTTTTTTAGTGTGGGGACTTGGATGGCAGTAGAGAGGGTAGTAGGCCTTGGCATGGCTGGTGAGAGAGTGACCCTTGTCCTTCGTATCTCGTGGTACAATTGTTCTTCCTGGATACGTGCGAAGGAAATCGCCGCCATAAGAGTGTACAGTTACTATGCCTTTACTTCTTCTCGGATCTCCAACTTTAGGCCATCGATAAAAGTACCTAAAAGTTGTTTCTTAGACTAATTCTCAGTTGGTTAGATAAATGCTCAAACTTTATTTGGTATTCTTGTATTGTAGAGGTTTGACGAATCTTTGCCAATTGTCCATCGATGTTGTTGAAATTGGTTGGTCTGAAGCGGTTTAGTAATCATTCCTTGAATCACTACCAAGAGAGTCCTCCATAGATATGCTTAAACTAATTAAACTACTAAATAGTATCTCCCTTGAGGTGGATGGCAATAATCTCCACCCGTTTGGCGTCGGCAGTTCGGTAGAATTGAAAATAGCGCTCCATGCATGAGATCCACCTAATCAGGTCTCCTTCCTCCCATCTAGGGAAGTCAACCTTCATGCATGGATTATTGAGATCAGAGGTGATGTGGCCATGTTCTTAAGGATCATCTCACCGATCTGAAGTTTCTTCATGTTGTGATTTTCTCGAGCTCGACGGTCGACCAATGCTAAATTCGGCGAAAAGGGATCGCATCTTCTCTTCCATGCGGTTTTCAAATGCTTCAAGCTTTGCATCGATAGCCTCCTCTGATGCCATAGTATATGCCTTTAGATATGTAATATTGAGACATTTTTTCTATTGTCGAGTTAGTGGTATGGAAATTTTAGAGAAGAGGGTGGCCGGTTGGAAGGTGAATCGATTTGGATGGAAGTAGGCTGCGACTTAGGGCAGATATAAGGCTGCAGTTTTATGGAGTTTAGGCTAAAAATTGATGTGGTTTTAGGGCTGTGATAGCAGTAAATGAAGGTTAGGAAAATAGATTTTAGATCTGGGATAGATGGCTGCAAAGATAGGTGTCTCAGTAAGGAAAGTTAGCTAAAAAAGTAAGTGGATCGATAAGGAAGTAGGTTAATTTGGGGGGCTATTTGGATTCAATTTAGGGTAATATTTGGAAGGGTTTTTGGTGAGAATGGTAGGGTTTGGAGATGAGAAAAATAGAGCCTAAAATCCCACAAAAATAACACTCAAATATGATAAAATTCGGTGAAAAGAAGTGCTATAATGTGCTGTCCTGCTGAACCGATTTTTGCATCGGAGAAACGATGACTTCTCAATATAAATTCTAGAGGAAAGTTTAAGAAAATTATATAGAAACCCTTGGTTTAGATGTTGTCAATACCAATAGAAATTTTGATGAAATTTTGGTAGCATAACAATAGGGAAATAGGGCAAAAGATGCAAGGCAGATTCCTGCATCATAAAATTCTAGAACTATGTGATGGTGAAAGATCATATAAGAAAATCGGTTCTAGGAGGAGTTTTTCTATGAAATTAAATCCAAATGAAAGCCAACTTGATTTTGAGAATTGTGTAAAAATTTTGGCTAGAAAGGATGAACAAAAGTTCATTTCAAGTAGCAACAATTGGTTGAAAATTTTTGTAGTGTTTTGCCTTGGCAATGATGATAACGTTTGTGATGGTAAAAATTTGCTGCAAGGAAACTTTAGAAAACTTTTCCCATATATAATATGAAGGATCTTGTAGTATTGAAGAGGAGTGGGTTATAAAAATATACCAGAATTCTAGATCAAACGTAGGGGGGCAGTGGCAAACTGATTTGATTTGCTACTAGGGTGGAAGGTGGAGGCGCGTATCATAGCAATTATGGGAATTGCTTGGGAAGGTGAAGGCAGCTGAGATGGCTACAGGGCAGCAGGAACGTGGCTCTGATACCAGATGATAGAACCCCAAAAGGAGCTCTATATATTTTGACCCTTGAGGGGGATCAATCCTTGGAACGCTGTAGGGGTTCCTCCCTCATAGATTCGGCACAAGGCTGAAATAAAATTGATAATTGCTTGATTCAAGAGGGGCGGTGGCTAAATCTTTAAATAGGGATCAAAACCATAGCCTAAGGGGTTGCTTTCCTAAATAGAATTATCCCTTTGCCCATCCTATAGCCAACCTGCCTTAATAGGATCAGGGGTGGCTAAGTGGCTCTTTAGTCGACCTAAGTAGGGGGAAACCCTAGCCGACCAACCTAGTAAGGGATGTGGTGACTACTAAGCCCTAAGGGCTAATCTAGACCCTAGCCATACTCCTTTATAAGATAGGAGTGGCTTTATTATAATTTAATAGGTTTTTTATTGACTAGTACTAAGATGATTAGGACTCAACCCTACTGGAGTCCTATTATTTTCCTCTGGAATTTACATCAAGAAGACATTATTTCTCTGACGTAAAATCTGTTCGGTAGGACAGCACATCGCAACATATTTTTCATTGAATTCTATCATATTTAAGTGCTATTTTTTGTGGGATTTTGGACTCTTTTTTCCTCATCTCTAAACCCTATCATCCTCACCAAAAACTCCTCCAAATCTTATCCTAAACCAAACCCAAATAGCCACCCAAATCATCCCTAACTGTAGCCTACTTCCTTATCGATCCACTTACCTTTTCAGCCAACTTTCCTTACCGATACACCTACTTTTGCTGCTATCTATCCCAAATCTAAAAATATATTTTTCTAACCTTCATCTACTGCTATCACAGCCCTAAAGCCACACTAACTTGTAGCCTAAACTCCATAAAACCACAACACCAAATCGCACCCAAAACAGCCACAAACCGCACCCAAAAACCACAGCCTTCAGTCCACCAACCTTTTAGTCGCCCAATCTCCCATATCCCTTCAACCGCAGCATGCATCTTTCACTACCCAATGCTACCAATAGTGACCTCTTGCTGCCATCCTCCTTGATCGTAGCCAGCAGTGATCCTTGCGGCAAAAAGCTACCAGGAATGATCTTTCGCTGCAATCTGTTTACATCGTAGCTCACAACAATTGTTCGCTACTAACTATCTTGATTGTGGCCAGCAACAAATTGAACACAATAGTAGCCATCTCTTGCTCCATACCACTGCTGCCCTCCTCCGCATCGTTGCCTTGTCTTCCTCCTATTGCAGCCACACCTTTGCTGCAACCGACGCCACCGCGAACAAGTCGTGTGACATTCTGCTGCCCTCTTCTTCCTCCACCATCATTACTATCTTCTGACTCAGATCTCTTGGCTGCCATCTTCTAGCAAATATCAGCCACCTAAAAAATTACAGCATCGATAACATTGCAGCGTCAACATTGTAGCATCACCGAAAGATTGCAGTCGACATTACTATTGTCATTTGTTCCTCCACCTTTACTGCTACCCTTGGCTGCCATCCTCCACTTGGAGACTTCACCACCACAGCCCCGACATCGCTATCATTATTGCCTTCAACCTGAAGATTATAGCTACACTATTTAATTGGTTTGATTTGACAGGTTGGAGATCCTTACGTCATGATATTGGTGGGCTTATTCGAAGCCAAATTGAAGGCTTTTGAGACACGTATGGATGTTAAATTATATACTCTCTTTGAGTAGTTTATATTGGACCGATCACCAAGCCCAATAAGATCATAATGTTGTACAAATTTGGATTATAAAAAGAACCTTAGTGAATAACTAACGATGATCCATCAAGCCTCCACTATCCAAGAGTACCAAATCAGGTTTGAAAAGTTACCTAATCAAACTTATGATTGGTCTGCAAAATAGATATTGAGGACTTTTATTGAGGGCCTGAAGCCAAAGATTTAGGAAGAAGTTAAAGTGCGACAACCGTACACACTTAAGGCAGTCATCTCCTTTACGCGACATCAAGAGGAGCGATTGAACTATGAAGATTGAAAGACTAGAGTTGTTCCCCGACTAGTGGCACTAAAGCTTTCACCTCCTCCTACTGTTACCCGACCCCCTCAGCCACAAAAATTAACAAAAGAAGACCTTCATGACAGATTGATAAAGGGCCTATGTGGGTGTTGTGATAAACTGTGGAGCCTAGAACACAAATGTAAAAAGGAGACACCACTGATGATTGTGCCCACTGAAGAACGCAAACTTAAAGATACAACTCTCGAGCCCAATAAGAATGATACACCACAACTGGCCACCCACATGGTCCCTACCTTGGTCGGCTACACCAACCTGTAAAAATTAAAGATCGAAGGGTTTCTCGAGCAATAGTTCGTCATCGTCCTTGTCGATGCTGGGAGCACACACAACTTCATGAGCAGTAAGGTTGTTGTCTACTTAATGCTCCAAAAAGAAGATTATAATAGGTTCAAAGCCAAGGTAGCTAATGACCAAATTCTGAAGTGCTACCAGAAGTGCCCGCGGGTTAAACTAAGCCTACAGGAGCAAGACGTAGTTGCTTATTTTTTCCTCCTCCCTCTTGATGATTTTGATATAGTGCTTGGCATTGATTGGTTGTCCATGATTAGAGACGTTTTCTGAAATTTTTTAAAGCTAACCATGAAATATTTTAGAAAAGGAAAACATGTGATTCTAGGAGGGAGCCCAGCAACTACAACCACAACACAACACAACACTTGAAGGGGGTACCAAAAGAAAAATTCGGTGGTTTCCCAATTCAAATTCAAGGGTTTTATGAGATTGAAGATAAAAACCTTCTCCCATAGCTTGTTGAAATTTTTTATGTCTCTACCAAACCGAGTCGATTACCTCATTTGAAGTTGTCTAACCCCCCTGTGCTGAACAGGCCAAAACTTCTGCTAGTTGTTGCTTGACCAGATTTCTTCCTACAACCTCAGAAGGTCGAAGATAAAAGGGTCATCCAAGAGATGATAGGGACACAAATTATTCAGCCATGCTTATTTCCCGCTATGACACATCCCTATATCCTTTTCCCTAGAGATAAGCTACTTCTAAAGTGTTATATCCCGTTGAACTCACCATGGTTGTTGATCTCAAGTGACTTCCATGACTTTCCTTAGGATCAGACCATGATGCTTAAAGACTTTCTTGATGATGACCTCCAATCTATGACCCAAGACCACGAGAAAATTGAGCCCCTCCAATGGTAAAATCAGAAAAGGGGAAGGATCATTCACAAGACTTAATGAAGTATGAACATCATCTCTCTCATTATAAAGAAAGATGCACCACCTTGGCCAAGTGGAACTATAGCCCTCACGACTATGATGTTGTCTACACCAAATCGTGGCCAGATGTTTATTATTGGAGCAGACATATCTAGAGTGCAGGTCAGCACTATCCTCATGTAAGATAGTCAACAACACGAAGAAGTAAAAATGGGCCCTGAAAAATCACCACTCTTACCCACCTCAGACTCAGATCGGGCTCACACCACTAGAGATTTTATCAGAGGACAACCCTCACTCCAAAAGAAGGCACGACTACTATTACAGAGCAACCATGTGGCAGCCCATGCAAGGAAGAAACTTCCCCCTGACAAACGTCGAAGCAGAAGAAAGTTTCCTGAGAAAGATCAAGTCCCTCTTCATCTCCAACTCCACCAATATGAAATTCAAGCCTCAAGAAAGTGGTCTCTTTATTTCTTTGGGCCTTGCAAAATTGGGGATCACATTAGGACCCTAACCTAGAGATCAGATCCATGCACCAGATTAAAATTATAATTGATCCTCCAAGTATCCCACTTCAAATAAAAATTTAAAGATGATGACTCAGCTCAAGTTCTTTCAATTGACACCTAAGCTGATGAGGAGCTGAAGACCTAGTTCCTTGAGTTCATGGAACTTCAGCCTTGAGGACAAGGCTGATTTTAAGAGGGTGGGTTTGATAGGACTCCAGCAGGGTTGAGTCCTAATCTCCCTAGAAGTAGTCAATAAAATCCTACTAGATTGTAATAAAGTCACTCCTATCTTATAAATGAGTATAGCTAGGGTTTAGATTAGCCCTTAGGGCTTAGTGGCCGCCACCCCCTTTACTGGGTTTGGTAGGCTAGGGTTTCCCCCTGCTTAGGTTGGCTATAGAGCCAACCTAGCTGCCACCTGTTCCCTCTAAGGTAGGCACCCCTTAGTGCAAGGGTTTGGAGCCTTATATAAGCATGTAGCCTCCACCTCTTTTTATTAAGCAATCTACAATTTTAATTCAGCCTTGTGCCGAGACTAGGAGGGAGGAACCCCTACAGCGTGCCTAATCTTAATCCTGGGTCCATGTCTAATCTATATCTCCTCCCGTCATAGTTAAACCTACATGATGCTAACTATGACTTAATTAATTTTAATTTTAATAGCTATAAATCTACTTCAAGAGCTTTATAACTCCCGACAAGCCTTTTGGCTACCCTCGACAATCTTCCAATGAGTCTCATCTTCTTCTAGTGAACTCCCTTGCGCCATCCAGGCAAGCTCCTGATACCTTCGACAAGCTTCCAACACACTCTTGGCGAGTTCCCAATCGCTCCGTTTGAACTCCAGCCTAATGCATAGACTTGACTCTAGCCAAACCTGATTGTCACATTCTCTCTGTTGTAGTTAATCCTGCATCAATCAACTTCAAACAATCCATGTTAGATTAATAACCCATCAATTTATTTCAGCATCAAAATCTAAGATTCAACAATCTCCCCCTTTTTGATGATGACAATTAATTAATGATAGGAGTTAATTCTAACTCCCCCTAAATTTATGCCACTTACATTTAAGAGAATCACACATCCTTAAATTCAAGCAATCAAAATTTTATGCAAATTTTAACCCAAATTTATATATCCAAGATATCGAATCATGAGTAAAAAAGAATTATACGCTCATATCCATATCCAAGATATATCAATCTATATTCATATCAATATATATCATTAATATCATGTGTCATCAATGTATATTTTTTCTCCTTTGTCATCAACAAAAAGGTGAAATATAGGACTTGAAATTTTAAGGCACATGAGTTTTTGCTCCCCCTTTGTAAAAATACAGCCTGAGTCATAAAGAATTTTCTTTCTCTTGTGAACAAGAAGGAAAGAAAATAAGGGAGGAGTTATAAAACATCATTATGTATAGCTTTCAATTTGTAGAGATGAATTTTGAAAATAAACTCAAGGATCCAAGATATTCAAAAAGATTCAATAATTTAGGAGCTACTCATGCATTTAAAAATATCTCATGTAATTTCAAGTAATGGTAGCAAATAAATTTGTAAGGTAACATCATGCAAATTTTCTCCTCATTTTGGTTTTGTAAATAATAAGATAAAAACATAAAGAATGTATTCAAAAATATTATCATAAAAGGCTAAATATCATGAAATCTAGATTATCAATTTATATATTTTCATGATTTAGCATTTTTAACTCTCAATCTCAATCTTGTAGATATAAGATTTTAAAATTTTTGAATATGAGCTCAACAAATTCATCTTATATAAATTTCAAGAAAACATAACAAATAAATCTAGTGAGTTCTTTCTTCTCTTTTAAGAAGTGTAAGTTAGCAAATTTTTGCTTCCTTTGTAACATTCAAGCTAGCAATTTTGCATTAGGCAAGCAAACAAGTTTTGCTCCCCCTTAATAATTTTCTTATGAAAGAATTTTCTTCCCTTCTTTGAATAATAAATAAGAAAAAAGGGAGTGGGGTGAGAGATATTGTATCACAAAAATAGGGCTCAATCTTTTAGATGTAAATTCCAAAATCCAAGAATTGATATCTACCCATGCAATTTAATTCATTTAAATCAAGAGTAGCACATCAAGTGATTCTTTAAATATTTAATATCAAAGATTTATTTCAAGCATCATATAAGTTTATGTTATATATATATTTCCCTTTGTAAACATTCATCAAGATTAATGAAACAAGAATAATCTTTTAAAACTATCTTATCACAAAAATTTGAATTCTCTTCTTATGTTCATTTTAACTAGAGTGATTTTGAAAGTGAGCTCAAAAATTTTAAGAAATCCAAGTAGAATTAAGAACCACTCATGCATTTAAATTGTATGATTTTTTAACATAAATAGCAAATCATGTATTTTTGTAGATCACCTTTCATTTATATTTTGATAATAAGCATCAACAATTCCAAAAGAAAACATGATAGCTTAAATTGTTAATTAAGAATTTTACATGCATATTTTGATAAGAAGTGTAATTTATAAAATCCAAGAAATCCAAAGGAAAATATGATAATACATCAAGCTCAAATTATGAAATATGCATTTTGCATGTATTTAGAAAATTATAAATTTTCTTCTAAGCAAATTGTTTCTCATTCAAGGTTATCATATCCAATTTGCTTCCAATCATATTGATAATTTTATCTCCCCATTTGTTATTGTAAAAAAAAATATGATTGCATAATTTCTTATTAACATCCATATTCAAATTATACCAAAAAGTAGAAGATCATGTCAATAAATATAAAATCAAATTTTTGAATAACAAAAGACATTACTTCATTTAATAAGTTTATTTTCCCCTTTTTGTAAATAAACAATAAGTCTTAGGTGTTTATCTTAATCATCCAAGATAAATATTTTTAATAAAATAGAAGAATGATTTTGTTAAATATTTTAATTATAATTATTAAGATCATAAATCTATTTTTATTAAAAAAGTGAAAGTCATAGAGATTTAAACATAATTCCCTAAAGGATAAAGTCAAGAAATCAAGGAAATTGTTCATAATAAAAAAATCTTATATAATTTTCAAGTTATCATAAAATTTAAGAAATATTAATTTTGGTGATAAGTTATGTCATTCATGAGTTTTTAAAATAAATCATGTCAAGATAGATATAGATATCAAAAGACATTCATGAATATTAAAAATATAATTTAATTTAATAAATCTCCTCTTAGATGATAAAATAGAATCTTAAGAGATCAAAGAAGAGTCTTTATTCTTAAAGATATCATTTTGTAGATATCAAGATCATGAGTTAATTTCAAGAAAGAAAAAGTAGAAGATCTTGATTTATATATATGAAACTTCAAGTTTTCAAGAATATTATTCATAAAATAATTTTCAAGTAATAGATTCGAAGAGACAAATTATGATTCATTTATATGACTTTGTTTGAACAAATTTATGTAAGGATTTCAAAGTGTAATTTTTCTTCAACTTATCAAGATTATGATAAAATCACCAAAATATCAAAAACATCGGTTAGATTCATCAATCTCATTTTAAAATAAAATCATTTGTAAACTTATCCAAAATCATTATCATAAATCACTTTTTTAGAAAATTTTAATAAAGTCAACATAGATTGTTTTCCAAAAGAAAATAGCTAAAGTTTTCTAATTTATTTTTTGTGGTTAAAGAGATTCAATAATAAATATATCATTTTATCTTGTTGAAAGTTTCATGGGATAAAAAATTTATTTCGTAAATAATTTCCTTCTTTTGAAATTTATTTCTAGAATGAATATCATTTAAAGTCCAAAAACAAAATTTCATCAAGATCATAACAATAAAATATTTTCAAATAAAAGCTTCGATTCATTTTAAATCTAATGATTTTTATATGTTGGAAAATTCTTTCATGTTATCAAGAACTTTTCCTTAAAAAAAAATAATTTTGTATATGACCTTTAAGTTCAAATTCAATGTTTGGTCATTTAATATCAAGACAATGTACATAAATTCAAGCACACAAATCAATATATTAATCATCATCAAAATCTTTCTTTCATACATATGATTTTTATTTAAGGTAGCTAAACTTTCTTTTTTCTAATTCTAGCATGCTCTAGTTATGCAAAGATTATGTATCATTGAAAGTAATTAAGATTAATTATAACAACGATTCATCCTTAAGATTCTACCAATAATTTTATTTTTAATAATTTTTTTATTATTTACTTAGGTTAGTGAGCCTTGAAAGAGTATTAGATCTCAAGTCATGTGCCTTGAGCATCTACTTTCAAAATATTACTTAGTGCTCCTAGCATTATTAGGATGCAACTTTATATTATAAGAGGTTTTGATTTAGGTACCCATTTGAGTTTGGGTCCTTCATGATATGTTCTTCCCATTTTTTTCTAATGGCTTAAGTTTGTTTATGATTCCTTTAGGTACCTAAATTGATTTATGTGCACTGTAATTTTTAAATAGACATTTGTCGGCTTTATATCTTAATTTACCACAAAAATTATATTTATTTTTAGGTGGCAAATTTAATGTAGGTCTTTTCACAAACATGGTTGGCTTTTGTTGAGTGTTACCAACAAAGTCTATATCATTTCTTCTATTGATATGATCTTTATTAGCAAGGATCATATTTGGAGATTTATTTCCTATTTCAAATTTTTCTAATATTTGTTTAAGCATAATATTTTCCTTTTTAACATCATCTAGCATTTCACATTTAGAACAAAAATTGTGTGATGGTAAAATATCATACAAGGTTTCATGTTCGGTGCATGTATTGTGTGATAGTGTTACTTCATGCCTTTCATCAAGTTTACTAACTAATGATGCATGCTCTTCCTTAAGTAATTTATAAGATTTGCTAATCTTTCTAAATTCATCATAAAGCTCATGAAAAGAAAGTAATAACTCATTAAAAGTAAAAGAGCTTTCGAGGTGGTTACTTACCTCATCATGGTTGGCCACGAGCACGAGATCTTCCACTTCTTCTTGATTGTGTTCTTCATCTTTAGAGCACCTCGACTTCTTGAGTTCATAGTAAGAGGTCTTGTCCATATTTAGATTATTTTTAAGGTTTAAGTTCATTACTTTTTTTGGTTCATTTGTCAAAAATTCATATCCAAGGTTCTTATCACTCGAGATTTCACTCGAGGAGTTATATGTCATTCTTAGTTCACAATCTTTTTTGTTCTTTGGAAGGTGTTCTTCATATTCATTTTTGTGTGACATCTTATTTAATGAGTCATTTAAATTAAGTGTGTTGTTATATGTCAATTCCAATGTATGCCAAATTTTAAAAGCCAAATCGTAATAAGAAACCCAATTAAATTTATTTTTATCTAAGGTGCAAAACAAGGCATTCATAGCCTTGGCATTTATGGAGAAAGTTTTCTTCTCCAAATCATTTAAATCGTTCATTAGAAGAAAAGACTTTTCGAATCTATTTTTTAATAATAGTCCATAAATCAAGGTCTAAAGAAAGCAAGAAAACTCTCATTCGAGTTTTCCAAAAAGTGTAGACCGTCCCATTGAATATGAGAGGGTGAACAATAGAAAAACCCTCTTAAAAGCGAAAAGGAGCCATTCTCTTAGGTGTTAAACCAAATAAGAAAAATGTGGCTCTGATACCAATTGTTAGGATCAATTGGTACAGGCGGTTCAGCCACCCAAAATCCTAGGTATAGTGGTACAACCACCTCTTACCAATGGTTTACCCATCGGAATCTCCGTAAAAGTGGTTCCCTCCACTTTTCGAATTTCAGCTTGAACCTGATGTTGATTAATTATTTAGTCAACTAATTAAGCTCAACCTAAGCTTAATCAAACCCCATGGTGGACCCGGTTGTCTCTTTAAGTTGATTTCCAAATCACACTTAACTCAGACTCTCTCTTAACCTACAACTTAAAAATTATAATCAAACATGACCACCAAGCTTATTGACCTCACTCCTGCATTATGGCAACCTTCGGAATCTCCAGTGGCGAGTCTCATAGTCTTCCTCCGGTGATCTCTCGACGTGTTCCTAGTGAGTTTCCTGATCCCTTCGGCGAATCTCCTAGTGAACTCTCGATGAGCTCCCATCGCATCGTTCAATCCTTGGCTCGATGCCTAAGCTTGATCCTGGGTCCATGTCTGATCTGTAACTCATCCCGTCGTGGTTAAACTTGTATGATTCTAACTACGACTTAATTAATTTCAATCATAATAGCTACAAGTCCACTTTAAGACTTTCCCAACTCCCGATAAGCCTTTCATTTACCCCTGATAATCTTCCGACGAGTCTCAGTCTTCTTTTAGCGAACTCCCTTGTGCCATCCAAGTAAGTTCCTGATACTCTCGGCAAGCTTCCATGCACTCCTGGCGAGTTTTCAACTGAACCCCAACCCAATGCATGAACTTGACTCTGGCCAAACCTGATTATCATATTCTCTCTATTACAGTTAATCCTGCATCAATCAACTTTTAATAATCCATGTTAGATCAATAACCCATCAATTAATTTCATCATCAAAATTTGAGATTCAACAACCCTCACTATCATAATAGACGATTTTAATTACAGTGTGAAAGAAGTTCTCAACTAAGTTCTTAAAGTTGGAGAAGACAATAGTGACTTTAGACTTATGATGGAGAGGATATAACCATATATACTTTGTAGAATAGTCTACAAAGACAACATAGAATCTGAACTTGTCAAAGGAGACAACTGACATAAGACCCCAAACATCAGTATAAATAACTTCAAATGGTTTAGAGTAGGACATAGAGGATTTACCAAACGATAGTTGATGACTCTTATTGCTAAGACAAGCATCATAGTAAGTAATAACATTACTAGATTTAAAAACAGGAAGCGAATAGCAAGAAAGTAACTTTTTGTTCGATAGAAGTCAAGGGATGACCAAGATGTCGATGTCATATGTCAACTAGAGCAACAGTTGAAGAGTTAGCAGTAGGTTGGGTGAGATACAAGGCTGACGACCATTCATAGGTGTTGTCTTTATTCGGGCCTCGAACTAAGGATGCCCCCATAATAAAGTCCTTGACAAGAAAATAATCATGAAAGAATTCAATGGAAGTATAATTTTATTTGTAGAATTAAGAGATAGAAATAAGGTTTCTTTTAATGTAAGGGGTGCATGCAAAACATCATCGAGTGTGAAAGAAGTGATATGTGAATTAAGCGTCATAGAACCAGTATGAGTGATAGGAATTCCTTTACCATCATCGATGACAATGTCTTCATTTTCGCCATAGTTATTGTGGATCGATAGGTTCTGGAGATTGAAAGTGATATCATGGAAGCACTAGAGTTCACAATCTAATTGGACCGATTATTAGATGGAGTAGTCATAACATTTGCCTGAGGCCAGTTTGATGGAGCTAGGAGGCAAGGTCGAGACTAGCAGACTTTTGTAGAGTGACTAATTTTATCACACAACTAACAGACGACCTATTAATGAATCACAAGAGGAGGATAGTGTGGCTGGAAGGAAGCATTCTAATGATAGGTGAAGTATGGAGGATGTGGAGGAGGGAAAGATGGAGTGGTGCCCATAGAGGTAGGGGGAAAGTTGGCCACACCTTTTGGAGCATTCTCGCTATATTTACTATTTTTCTATTTAGGTTTATAGTTAAACTGAGCTGTGATGGGAGGTCCTGGCAGAGGTCCTGGCAGCCTATCATCACGCTTCAAGTATGCCTCATAGTCTATCAACTTTTCGTAAAGTTCTTCGAAGAAGATTGAGGAGTCGCGTGCTCGAAGTGCTGCTACCAATTCCTTAAACTTTGCACTCAGTCCATTAAGTGTGTGGACGAGAACTTTTTCATCAGTGAAGGAATGACCTATCAAAGCCATGTCATTGATAATCATTTTTATATATTGTAGATAGTTACCAACAGTACTTCCCTCTTGCTTTAAGTTCATAAGACTGGAGAGTAGCCCAAGCATGTGAGTGCGCAAGCAATTCGCTAAGGTAGTTTGTAATTTGTTCCAAGCTTTTGTAGTAGTAGCACAGGAGGACACGAGCGGGGCAATGGATCTAATGACAGAGGCTTGAATTACTTGAAGAATGAGATGATCTTGGTATAGCCAAAGTTTATAGGCTGAATTTGGTATGGGGCTGGGTTCTCCTAAAACGTGGATCATTATTGGGGGACAACTAAGGGATCCATTAATATAACCTAATAAATTATAGCCAAATAAAAGATTAAAAAATTGAGCATGCCAGGATGCATATTTCCGCCTTTGGATAACTTGAAGGGGATTAGAGATGCAATATTTATGGAGATAAGTCTTGGATGTGGAGAAGGATTTTCAACAGGGAAGATAATTGGAGCATTGGAGGTAGACGAAGAAGACATTGGGAAACCATCGAGAATGACAGGCGAGGGGGAAGCAAAAGAAGACACATGCTAGTAGGGAAATAACATTAACAAGGTGTGGGGGAGAAAGAAAAACCTTAGACCAGTGCAGAGATACCTCCATTGGCTGAGAAAAGAATAGGGTTGCCACTGAGAAGATAAGGCAATGATTCTTCTTTTCATGCATGAGAAGGGAGGAAAGCAACTTCCATTAGGAGGAACACGTTAAAGCCCATCAGTCGAGTAGGCAAATGAGGGAAGCTATGGAAGAAGTTCGACGTCGGGCAGCAAATTATATCAGATCTGGAGCTCCCACAAAAGCTAAGGATGCAGTCAAGGAAAGCTCGGGATGAGCCAAGGCTAGCTTGCAAGACCGATAGCAGGATGGAAAGCCTCTTTGTTGGCAGCGACTTATGTGGCTAATGCAGTAGTGGTGGAGTCAGTGGTCGACTATAGGAAGGATGCCTAACGATGTTAGTGCGGTGGTGACTGTAGCATATCAACGTGAAAGGTTGGGATTACTACAACTGCGTATAGTAGTTCTCGAAGCATAGGAGCTCTGAAAGGTTGGAACAAGCGAAGCTAGTGGGGAGGCTAGAGGTTGGAGCTGCTGCTACTACTTGTGAGAGGGGCAGTAGCTAGAAGAGTTCTGCAGAGGGGTAACAGCTTCGGCAATAGCCAGATCGAGAGAGTATAGATCTCGCCACAAAGAGGACCTTACGGAGGGGTAGATGGGAAGTAGGGAGGAGAAGACAATGGTGTCGACGGAATGATAGTGAGGGATCAACTGCCGAAGGGAGAAGAGGCCCATGTAGGGGTGGATAGTGGCCACAGCATACGTCGAGCTCATGGAAGCAATAGGATGAGACTCTATATTGCAGATAGAGCACACTGTAGGTTCACGAATGCAGGTCATTGATTGAGAGAGGTCTGCTTCGAGCAAAGAGCATGCCGATAGCAGCAAGTGCTAGAGCGAGATGGCACAGAGGCCGCAGGCGGGAAGCGGAAGAAGACAACTGAGAATGGTACCCTTCTTGGCTTCGGTAATGGTGCATCACATAATGGTCTTCGTCAGAGATATTGAGACTACTACTCTTGGAAGATGTGAAAGCCATCATAGGTCCAAAGTGTTCCAAACTGCATAATCTGTGGTAGAGAATTGCTCCTCTGCTTGAGGATGTGGCAGAAGCTTCTCCCTTTCACCGGGAGAAGTCAAATTTCTCCAGCTAAGATGAAGGTAAAGGGTGCTTGCATCTGCTCCGTTGTAATGTTCTTACAGGTCCAACAGATCCCCGTACCACACAAAGCACCCACCACTACTGTAGATATAAGCGACGCAAGAGCAGTCGCTCAAGCAGGCCACTTCATAGGCTCCGTCGCTCTCGACTGTGGATAGAGTCCGCGAGTTCTCAGAGAACTACTATTGAGAAGGAGAGGAGGACAAGGTTACCGAGGATCTCATGATTGGAGAAGGTATGGCTAAGGTGTGGAAGAGGTAGAGTGACACCAGGTGATGACGACCGAGGGAGAGGGAGAGATTCTTGCTCTTGGCGAAGAGCTTGGTGCCGGTGGCATGACAGGCGGCAAACAGAGTGTAGGTCAAAAGTTATGCACTGGGGCCTCATAGAATGTTGGACCTATTTTGGTTAGGTAGGCGCCTAAGGAGAGATGGCATCCGGAGACTATTGCCAATACTCCTGAGTTTAGGAGCAATCGGCGACGGGAAGAAGGAAGGAATAGCCGACGACGTGTCACGAATTGTCATCGCTCAACCATAATATCTTCGCTCTGTAAACTATTCATTACTTTTTCTTGTTTGTATATATGTTTGGCAGCTTATTTTGCCTTGAGTTTATGTGCTCTTACCTAAGAAATGTGAGCCAAAGTAGTGTAGAAGGCTGCAGAATGATCGCTCACTGCGCGGAGACAAAACAACCTAAAATAGTCCCATTTTTAGGTCTTTTTCATGTGTTGTAGTGATCACTCTAAGCGGTGTGAAATGTCAGCCATTTTAACACCTTGGAACCCCCTGAGCGGCAATGGGCTGGATGGGGTTTCGGGTATATGTCGAGTGTAGGCTTTCATCAACAATTGAATTTATCTTATGTTTGATACCTTAGGAACCATCGTTTGTGGACTTGCGACTGTTCTTACAACCCTCTAAAGTCTTATTTTACTTTCTTTCTCTCTTTTCTCTGTTTCCCTCAAGGTGTTCGACGAATTGCTTGTATAGCTTCCCGCTTTGTGAGACATCGGGACTTGTCTGTCGCTCGTTTCTAAGCTAATCAACTTCTTCTTTGCAGGTCCTATGGGACAGCACGAGGTTGCAGGAGAACACTTTGGGCATTTCATGACTTAGGCAATCCTAACTAAGTCTGGAATAGTGGGCAAGGTTGCTTCGTGACTGAGGCAATTTCAACTAAGTCTTCAAGAGTGTCGAACAGCTTAAGCAAATTAAGCTAAGTCTGTGATAGTGTGGTATCAGAGCCGGCAAGCAATTCAAACAAACAGTGAAGAAGATTCACAAACTCGCCATGGTGAAACATCGTGGTGAATCGAGCAAGATGGGGCAAGCTGGACCCTTGCTCTAAGCAACCGCAGGTGGACAACCGGTGCAAACTCACTCATAAACTATTGGAACCACTCATGAGGAGCGTGGTAGTGAACAAGACGAGTGTGAAGTTGGGTATTCTCCATGAGTGGAGGAGGCACCATCTAGAGTGCCAACCAGGAAAAAGAGCCACAAGGAGAGACTTACAATAGTAGAGACTCGCCTTGATGTTCTTGAAGTGAGCTTGGAGGAACTCTACCAAGGCCAACGAAAGCTACTTGGGGTAGAGAGCTCGCAAGAAGAAGCTAAATCTTGGATCAAGAAAGTCAAATCCCTGATTGATCAACTAATAGAGGACACCAAAGATGTCGTACAACATCTACACGAAGTTGTGGCAGAACTCACGGCTAAGGTGATGGTGTTAACAAGGACTCTTGATGCGGGAGGGAATAATACCCACACTATGCCACCACAAAACTTCGGGGCAACCGTATTGCTACGGGAGTGTTAGGCATGCCAAAGAGCTTAAAAATTTCTTGTTCGACATGGAATAGTATTTTCGTGCTACAAGGCTCGATTTTAAAGAGACCAAAGTTGCTATAGTAATAATGTATCTGAATGGGGATACAAAACTTTGGTGGTGAACCCGTCGGGAAGAGATCTAGCAAGGCCGATATCGAGTGGATACATAAGGAGACTTGAAGTGAGAGTTGAGAACTCAGTTCTTGCCTGAGAACACATAGTTTATTGCAGAACGAAACTGAGACAACTCTACCAAAGTACAACAATCTGAGACTATGTGAAATAATTTTTAGCACTGATGCTGGATATATAGGGCATATCTAGAAAAGACAAGCTATTCAGCTTTCTTGATGGCTTGAAGCCATGGCCACAACAAGAACTACATTGGAGGAATATCACCGACATAGTCGGGGCAATTGCAGCCACAAAAAGGCTGACTGACTTTGTTTCTTCAGAGGATTTGAGAATGAAGAAATAATCTTTGGGAAATCACCCATCTAAATACTCATGAGCAAAGGAGTCTCAGGGCAAACAAAAGAAGAAGAATTTTTACAAGAGACCAAGCTCAAAGGTAAAGTCCCAAAGTCTGGTGGATGCTTCTTGTGCGAAGGACCGCACATGATGAGTGAGTGCCCGCAAAAACAGGCACTCAATGCTTTAACTGTATTGATTTAGCCCCATAAGTCTAACAAAGGCAAAGCTATCGCCCTTAGTTCGAGCAATTCTGAATCCGGTAGCAACAATGAGGCATCGCAAGGACCTAAGATAAGAGCAATGCATTTGTTGAATGCATTGCGGGGTCAGGGGGGGAGAACATAAAGGCAAAGCCACCGAAGATAGGAAGCAGCGAGTTGATGTATATGGACATCAAGCTTAATGGTCGTACAACCCATGCAATGGTGGACACAGGCACGACCCACAATTTTATTACTGATCAAGAAGCTAAGTGACTGGACTAATCTTGGAGAAGAGCCCAAGTCATATGAAGGCTGTGAACTCAGAGGCCAAGTGGATCTTCGGACGAGCAAAGAGGGTCCCCATCAAGATCGGGACATGGAACGAGAGCACAAACTTGATGGTGATGCCATTGGACGACTCCCAAGTGATTCTCAGAATGGAGTTTATATACGCGACGAAGTTAGTGCCAATGTCATTCCTGAACTTCATGTGTCTAATGGTAGGCGACGATCCCTGCGTGGTTCCAATTTGTCGAGGAGGAACTAAGGACCCACAACAAATATCGGCTTTACAATTGAAGAAAGGGGTACAAAAAAGTGATCAACCTTTGTAGCTGCTATGAAGCTAGAGACACTGGATAGGGAGGCCAGTCAAGAACTTGCTTTTATGGCGAACATCCTAAAGGAGTTCTCAGATGTGATGCCAATGGAGTTACCGAGAACTCTACCACCACGCAGAGGTGTGGATCATCGGATATAGCTGGAGCCAAGAGTTAAGCCTCCAGCGAGACCACCATACCGCATGGCCCCTCTAGAGTTGACAAAACTGAGGAAGCAATTGGATAAACTACTAAGCAATGGTCTCATCTGTAGTTCAAAAGCACCTTTCGGAGCTTCAGTCCTCTTCCAAAAGAAACAAGATAGTTATCTCCGATTATGCATTGATTATCGAGCCCTCAATAAGACGATGATGAAGAACAAGTACCCTATCCCGCTCATCGCAGACTTATTCGATCAATTGGGTAAGGTAAAGTTCTTCTCTAAAGTCGACCTTTAGTCAGGGTATTGGCAGGTGCGTATTATAGAAGGTAATGAGGCGAAGACTACTTGTGTGACCAGGTATGGAGCATTCGAGTTCTTGGTGATGCCTTTTAGCTTAACCAATGCTCTGGCCATATTCTGCACTCTCATGAACCAATTATTCAAGGAGTATCTGGACAAGTTCGTGGTCGTCTACTTAGACGATATCGTCGTCTATAGCCAAACACTTGAGGAGCATGTTAAGCACCTTTAAACAATTTTCAAAGTTCTCAAGGAGGACACCTTGTTCATGAAGAGAGAAAAGTGCTACTTCGCCCAAATGAAAATTTTATTCTTGGGACATCAAATTGGCAATGATTCCGTCCGAATAGACCAGTCTAAGGTACGAGCTATGGCGGACTAGCAAACATCAAAGAAGGTGCCAGAGTTGAGATCTTTCCTTGGGTTCGTCAACTATTATCGGTGCTTCATAGCTTGATATTCGAATCGCGCAGCTCCATTGACAGAGTTGCTAAATTAAGAGCAGTCTTGGAGATGGTCAGACAAATGTGAGGCAGTATTTCAAGACCTAAAGACTACTATATTGGAGGAAATTGTACTCAGATTACCAAACTATGATAAGTCTTTTGAAGTCCATACAAATGCTTTTGACTTTGCTATTGGGGGAGTTCTTATGCAAGAGGGTCATCCAGTGGCCTATGAGAGTCGCAAGCTCAATGAGACCGAGCAACGATATCTTATACATGAGAAGGAGATGATAGTAGTGATCCACTATCTATGAGTGTGGTGACACTATCTTTTGGGAGCATAATTTGTGCTAAGGATAGACAATGTTGCATTAAGTTACTTCCTAACTCAAAAGAAACTCTCCCTAAATCAAGCACGATGGCAAGACTTCTTGGTTGAGTTTGACATGGTAATGGAGTATAAGCCCGGAAAAGCAAATGTCATGGTTAATGCATTGAGTCAGAAAGTGGAGCTAGTAAATGCTATATAGTTGGAGGGCGAAGGCCAAGCAAGTCAATTGCACTCCAACTTCCTTTCCAGGATCAAGGATGGACTGTACCAAGATCCTCAAGCAGTAACTCTGATGCAACTCATCAAAGAGGACAAGACACGATGATTTTGGGTCCAGGAGGGACTCATCTACCCTAAGAGGAACAGAGTTTATGTTCTACGAGTGGATAACTTGAGGCGTGAACTCCTAAAAGAGTGTCAGGATTCCCTTTGGGCTGGACATCCGGGTATCCACCGAATAATGACTCTCGTGGAGAGAGCCTTCTATTGGCCGAAAATGGGGACAGATGTGGAGGAATATATTCGAACATGCCTTACTTGTCAACAGGACAATATAGAGCAACAGAAGCTAGTTGGACTTTTGGAGCCGTTGCCCATACTAGAGAGACCATGGGAGAGCATTTCCTTGGCCTTTATATCAAGCTTGCCCGTAGTAGGGGGACTTGGATCGACACTTGTGGTAGTTGATCGATTTTTAAAGTATGCAACATTCATTGTTGCACCCTTATATTGCTCAGTGGAGGAGGTGGCTAAGTTGATGATGAAGAATCTGGTGAAATATTAGAGAGTCCCACACGACATCATTAGTGATCGAGATTCTCGATTCTTGGGATGATTCTGGACCGAGTTATTCAAGTTGTTGGGATCTAATTATACTTCTCCACAAGCCTCCACCCCCAAATGGACGGCCAAATAGAAAGAATCAACTTGCTTTTAGAGCAATATCTCCGGCACTACGTGAGTGCCAACCAACGAGATTGGGTGAAGTTGTTGGATATAGCCCAATTCTCCTACAACTTGCAGTGGAGCTCTGTATCCAACAAGAGACCCTTTGAGATTATTACGGGACAATGGCCATCAACTCCTTACACCCTGGTTATTGGTTATTCAGGGAGTAGCCCATCAGCCTATCACTTCAAAAAGGAATGGCATCGTAATACAGATATTGCATGGGCTTACTTGGAGAAGGCAACCAAGAAGATGAAGAAGTGGGCAGACTTGGGAAGGTGACCACAAGAGTTTAAAGTTGGT
Organism: Ensete glaucum; assembly: GCA_021527575.1. Taxonomy (NCBI): domain Eukaryota; kingdom Viridiplantae; phylum Streptophyta; class Magnoliopsida; order Zingiberales; family Musaceae; genus Ensete; species Ensete glaucum. Next base: position 17,759,453 of record CM038556.1, on the reverse strand, counting down.
GACATGGTGTTAGTGAAGCTCCAATCAGCATCACTCCAGTTCTTTAGATAATTCTCTATACAAGATAGCAACTTCCATACAAGCAACTTGAAAGCCTACCACTCATATCTGCAAGATAATTCTCGAAATGTTCCAACTTGACTACCCCCCACCAGAGCCTCTTACGAGAAGCTAGTTGAAACTATTCTGGCGAATCATAAGACGAAGCTACCCAATGGAGCGCAGCAAATCGAGTACTTAGTGAAGTGGCAAAAGCTTTCTTGAACAAAAGCCAGTTGGGAGCCAGAAGATGCCCTACAACATGAAGAAGCCCATGTCAATGCCTATCAGCAAGCATCGACGAGGGCATCGACAGTTTAAGTGGGAGAGAATGTCACGAACGGTTGTCGCTCAACCATAACATCTTCACTCTGTGAACCATTCGTCACTTTTTCTTATTTGTACATATATTTTGCAGCTTGTTTTTTCACATGCTACAGCGATCAATCTGAGTGGTGCAAAATGTTAGCCATTTCAGCACCTTGGAACACCCCAGCTGGCACCAAGCTTGATGGGGTTTCGGGTATATGTCAGGCGTAGGCTTTCATCAACAATTAAACTTATCTTGCATCCGATACCTTGGGAACTATCGTTTGTGGACTTGCAACCATTCTTACAACCCTCTAAAGTCCTATTTTGCTCTCTTTCTCTCTTTTCTCTACTACCCTTAAGGTGTTCGATGAATTACTTGTATAGCTTTCTGCTTTGTGAGACGTAAGGACTTGTCCGTCGCTCGTTTCTAAGCTAATCAACTTCTTCTTTGTAGGTCTTACGGGACCACACGAGGTTGCAAGAGGACTGAACCTTTGCGGACAGATAATGCTTTGGGTGTTTCATGACTTAGGCAATCTCAGCTAAGTCTGGAATAGTGGGTAAGGTTGCTTCACGACTTAAGTAATTTCAGCTAAGTCTTCGAGAGTGCCGCTAGGGTGCCCCACGGTTTAGGCAAATTAAGCTAAGTCTGTGATAGACAAGAGGAAAGGAGGAGGAAGAAGCAACTTCAAGCTCTCATCGTCTGTTTCACCATACTACTACAAGTTGGTGAGAGATAGCAACATTGGCAAACAAGGGTGCAGAAGATGGCAGCGGCAAGGGACATTGAGTTCAGGTCGAAGTGATGCTACTAGATGTCACTACCAAAATGTTGTTTGAAGGAAGTATAGTTCTTCATCGTAGAGGAGGAGGTAGGTGGCAGGGAGCAAATGCAGCAAGAACAGAGGACCACATCCTCACTACTAATGAAGTGCTGAAGGAGGAGAAGCAACAAGGCGAGTTGCAGTGGTCGACGGCCTTTGTCGATCTCAGCTTCTTCTTTATGTTGACAGGCTCCTGCTTCTAAAGATTCAAGTGGGACACAAGAAGCAGTCCCTAGATCAGAAAGAGCTTATTGTTATTGGACAACAACATGAATTATAGCAGTGATTGAGAGTGTTGTGTCATCTGCCTCTGCCCACTACTTGTTAATCACCGGTTTAGGTGCCTAGCCACGAAGAGGAATCCCTGCCAGTGCTGATGAGGTGGGTGAGTTCCACAGTGAACACTTGCCACCAGAAGGGAAGTTGGAGGAGCTACTACCGGAGGTGTCGAGGGTGCAGACAAGGAGGAGATAGGCTAGCGACGAGCACAACAACGGGGAAGTAGAGAGTGTTAGGAAACCTCAGCGGGTGCATTACATGCGCAGCAAAAATCAAAATAAAAACTAGTTTTTCATGCAGATCACATCATCGTGCAAAAGATTGGGCTCGCAAGAAAAACTATATAAACCGAAAAACCATGATGTGTAAGAGATTGATTTTACCTAGGGAGATCGTATATCCTTATATTCTAGATCCAGATGGAGAAGATGAAGGAGGTCAAGTGTCCTCCTCTCTAACGGTATCTATATGATAGATCTCTGCAGCGAAACTCCTCCAATCTGATCTGGCAACTCTTGCGCAGAGGGAGGGAGGAGAATATAAGGTGGTGGCTAAAGCTACAACCTATCAACCATGAGTCTCCCCTCCTATTTATAAAGAGCTACAAAAAAACCCTAGGGCTCCTACCTTAATGGGTATTAGATCTTCATCCAATTACTCACTAATCTTGCATTATTAGATCTCTATCCAATAATCTTCTTAGGCCTCTAATTGGGCCTCAATCAAGAAACCTATCAGCATAGGGTCTCATCTAATGAGAATAGGGGCTAATTAGATCACCATATAATCCTCTATTCACTAAAGCATCCACCATATGTGTGTGACCCTCTAGGCCCAATACCGAGCTGGCCATGAGTCACTCCCATCAGAGCTTTTTCTGATATAGTGAATTATTATCCCCATGAACGTACTAGGCCACTATGCCATAGTCCCTAGATGGTATAGGGGGATCGAATCCATCGGACCTATCTGTCCACAATTACCATGTATCTATAATCCCTCATCCAACTAATATCCCAAAGACCGTATATTGGACATGGTATTGTTAGGTCACATACGGAATCTGTCATAGTCTTGCTCTAATCAGATTTTCTCGGAGAACTTCTCTCTCAATCCGAATGACCCTAGCCAGGGATTTGTCTGAGCAAGCATAAATGGGATATTCCTCTCGTGATATCGAGAGTGGATGATCCTTTATTGATACTCAATTACCTTCGTAAGGTTGGCTACCAATCCCGATAACCAGCTGTACCAGATATAAAACTTTCTAAACATGTAAGTCTAGCGTCAAAGAAAGGAGTACTCATATAAGGCATCATTGGTGTCTCAAGTCTAAGGACCAGATACATAACTGTGAATATGAAATCGCTGTCTAACATAAGATATCATTAATCATTCAGCATTTCATAAGTGGATCAATCAATGAACTCATTCTCCAATGAGCACCTGTACTATATCTATAGTGTCTCCACACAAGTGGCAGTGAAACCAACTGCCTCCATCATATAGACGGGTATATAGTATACCAGTTTGTCTGGTTATCACGATGTCCCTCTCAGGTAACCTATGACTTGGATTATTTAGGATATGTGTTTAAAGATGAATCGATCTCATTATCATGATCTCATCACAATCCGATTCTCAATGCACAAAACCAAGGATATCACAATATATATGCAATAGATAATATAATGTGAGAATATATCGATATTAATCATAAGCAAAAAGATCACATAGCGTGTCACACGTGCCATCACTCATGTGATTGGCTTGCAGGGCACTTATAACCATCTATCTCCCACTTGACCTAAAGTCAATCACCTATGTGTTTGATCCCCATCGGACTCCTATGATGCTCAAATACAATCTGAGCCAGCGGCTTCGTCAGTGAATCTACAATGTTATCTTCGGATGGAACTCTTTCTATTGTTATATCATTATGGGTCATAATCACTCTAATCCATTGGAACCTACTCAGAATAATTCTGTTGAGACCTGGGTTCTCTTGCTAGAGCTATCGCCCTGTCGCTATTACAGTATATGGGAATTGGTTCTATGCTGCTTGGTACGACTCCAAAATCTTTGATGAACTTCTTCATCCACACCCCTTTACTGCTTCTACTGTAGCAATATATTCTACCTTTGTGGTCAAGTCAGTAGTAGTATCTTGCTAGGAACTCTTCCAGCTTACTGCTCCTCTATTTTCGGTGAAAACATACCCTGAATTTAAGTTACTATCATCAATGTCGGACTAAAAACTCGAGTCTGAGGCTGCCTCCTCCAAATATCAGTAAAAGATCCTTAGTCCTTCTCAAGTACTTAAGGATACACTTTACTACCTTCCAGTGTTCTAAACCTGGATCTACCTGATACCTTCTCGTTACACTCAAAGCATGTGCTATATCAAGCCTGGTACATAGCATCGCATGCATGATAGGCTCTATCTCTGAGGCATAAGGTATCTTATCCATGTCTGCCCTTTCTTCAGGAGTCTTTAGGGACAAACTCCTAAAAAGTGATATTCTATGTCCCATCGGTATGAGACCTCCCTTAGAATTCTCTATACCAAACCTTTTGACAATGGAGTCTATGTATCTGGATTGGGACAAGCCAAGCATCCTCTTGGATCTATCTCTACAGATCCGGATCCCCAAAATATAGGATGCTTCCCCTAAGTCTTTCATGGAGAAGTTTCTGGATAGCCAAGCCTTTACTATGGAGAGTATTCCTATATCATTCCTAATTATTCAGATGTCATCTACATATAGCACCAAGAAGGTGATAGCGCTCCCACTTATCTTCCTGTACACACAAGGCTCATCTTCGTTCTTAACGAAGTCATTAGATCTGATCACCTCAGCAAATCTTACGTTCCAACTTTGGGAAGCTTACTTTAATTCATAAATGGATCTAAGCAACCTGCAAACTTTATCTGGACTCTCTTTAGATACGAATCCCTCTGGCTGTATCATATACACCTCCTCCTCGAGATTGTCATTGAGGAATACTGTTTTGACATCAATCTGCCAGATCTCATAGTCATAGTGTGCTACAATGGCCAAAATAATTCTAATGGACTTAAGCATGGCTACATGTGAAAATGTTTCCATTGGGAAACCTCAGCGGGTACATCACATGCGCAGCGAAAATCAAAACAAAAATTAATTTTCATACAGATCAAATTATTATGCAAAAGATTAGGGTCACGAGAACAACATAAAAATTGATAAAATCGCGATGTGAGAGAGATTGATTTTACCTAGGGAGATCGTATATCCCTGTATTCCAGATCCGGATAGAGAAGATGAAGGAGGTCAAGCGTCCTCCTCTCTAGCGGTATCCACAAGATGGATCTCTGCAGCAAAACTCCTCCAATCTGATGTCGCAACTCTTGCTCAGAGGGAGGGCGGAGAATAGAAGGTGGTGGCTAAAGCTACATCCTATCAACTAAGAGTCTCCCCTCCAATTTATAGAGAGCCACCAAAAAATCCTACGGCTCTTGCCTTAGTGGGTATTGGATCTCTATCCAATTACCCACTAACCTTGCATTATTGAATCTCCATCCAATAATCTCCTTAAGTCTCTAATTGGGCCTTAATCAAGAAGCCTATCAGCATAGGGTCTCATCTAATGATTATAGGGGCTAATTGGATCTCCATCTAATCCTCTATTCGCTGAAACATCCACCATTTGTATGTGACCCTCTAGGCCCCATACCGAGCTGACTGTGATTTACTCCCATCAGAACTCCTTCTGATATAGTGAATTATTATCTCCATAATAATTCACTTGACTCATCGACTATGGACGTACTAGACCACTACGCCATAGTCCCCAGCAGTATAGAGAGATTGAATCTATCGGACCTGTCTATCCATAGTTACCATGTATCTATAATCCCTCATCCAATTAATATCTCAAAGACCATATATTGGATATGGTACTGTCAGGTCACATACGGAATCAGTTTGTCTTGCTTTAATCGAATTCTACCGGAGAACTCCTTCTTTCTCAATCCGAATGACTCTAGCCAGGGATTTGTTTAAGCAAGCACATATGAGATATTCCTCTTATAATACTGAGAGTGGATAATCCTCTATTGACACTCAATTGCCTTCGTAAGATTGGCTACCAATCCCGATAACCAACTATACCATATTTGGAGCTTTTCAAACTTGTAAGTCTGGCATCAAAGAAAGGAGTACTCATACAAGGCATCCTTGGTGTCTCAAGTCCAAAGACTAGATACACAACTGGGACTATAGAATCATTGTCTAACATTAGGTATCATTAACCATACAACATTCCATAAGCGGATCAATTAGTGAACTCATTCTCCAATAAGCACTTGTACTATATCCTTAGTGTCTCCACACAAGTGGCTATGAGACCAGCCGCTTTCATCATATGCACGGGTATATAGCAAACCAATCTTTCCGATTATCTCAATTTTCCTCTTGAGTAACATACGACCAGGATTATTTAGGATCTGTGTTTAAAGATGAATCGATCTCATTATCGTGATCTCATCATGATTCGATTCCCATTGCACAGAACCAAGGACATCACAATATATATGCTATATATAATATAATGTGAGAATATGCCAATATTAATCATAAGTAAAAAAGATTACACAGTGTGTCACACGTGCCATCACTCGCATGATTGGCTTGTAGGACACTTGTAACTAGCAATCTCCCACTTGACCTAAAGCTAATCATCTATGTGTCTGATCCCCATCAGAACCTTGTTACGCTTAAATACAATCTGAGCTAGTGGCTACGTTAGTGGATCTGCAATGTTATCTTCGGATGGAACTCTTTCCATTGCTATATCTTTATAGGTTATGATCTCTCTTATCAAATGAAACCTCTTCAGAATAATTCTGATGAGACCTGGGTTCCCTTGCTAGAGTTATCACCCTATCACTATCACAATATATGGGAGTCAGCTCCCTGCTGCTTGGTATGACTCCCAAATCCTTGATGAACTTCTTCATCTACACCCCTTTCTCTGTTGCTTCTGCTGCAGCAATGTATGATGCCTCTATGGTCGAGTCAGCAGTAGTATCTTGCTTTGAACTCTTCCAGCTTATTACTCCTCCATTCAGGGTAAGAACATATCCTGAATTTGACTTGCTATCATCAATGTTAGATTGAAAACTCGAGTCCGTGTAGCCCTCAACTTGGAGGCTACCTCCTCCATATACCAGTAAAAAATCTTTAGTCATTCTCAAGTACTTAAGGATACATTTTACTACCTTCCAATGTTCTAAACCTAGATCTGCCTGATACCTGCTCGTGACACTCAGAGCATGTGCTATATCAGGCCTGGTATATAGCATCGCATATATGATAGACCCTATCACTGAGGTATAAGGTATCTTATCTATGTCTACCATTTCTTTAGGAGTCTTTGGGGATATACTCCTTGAAAATGATATTCCATGTCTCATCGGTATAAGACCTCTCTTGGAGTTCTCCATGCCAAACCTTTTGACAATGGAGTCTATGTACCTAGACTGGGCCAAGCCAAGCATCCTTTTGGATCTATCTCTATAGATCTGGATCCCCAAAATATAGGATGCTTCGCCTAAGTCTTTCATGGAGAAGTTTCTGGATAGCTAAGCCTTTACTGTGGAGAGCATTCCTACATCATTCCCAATGATTAAGATGTCATCCACATATAGCACCAAGAAGGTGATAGCGCTTCCACTTACCTTCCTGTATACACAAGGCTTATTTTCGTTCTTAACAAAGTCATAAGATCTGATCACCTCATCAAATCTTGTGTTCCAACATCGGGAGGCTTGCTTCAATTCATAAATGGATCTAAGCAACCTGAACAATTTATCTATACTCTCTTTGGATAGGAATCCCATTGGTTGTATCATATACACCTCTTCCTCGAGGTTGTCATTAAGGAATGCTGTTTTGACATTCATTTGCCAGATCTCACAGTCATAGTGTGTTGCAATGGCCAAAATAATTCTAATGGACTTAAGCATGGCTATAGGTGAAAAGGTTTCGTCATAGTTAACTCTTTGTCTTTGATGATATCCTTTAGCTACGAGCCTTGCATTATAGGTCTCTACCTTTCCATCCACTCCGATCTTCTTCTTGAAGATCCATTTGCAGCCGATGGGTATAATACCCTCTGGTGCATATACAAGGTTCCAAACCTTGTTAGAGTATATGGAATCCATCTCAGAATTCATGGCTTCTTGTCACTTCTCGGAGTCTATACTCATAATAGCCTACTCGTAGGTCTGAGGATCAACATCCTGAGAGTCATCTCCACTAATATATCCCACATATCTTTCAGGAGGGTGAGATACTCTATTAGACCTATGTAAATTTAGAATTTGTGTGTTAGGTACCTGAACAGACTCGGGCTTTGGAATGGTGCTTGAGCTAGGTTCTCCAACCTCATGCAATTCTATCTCACTCTCACAGTTTCCACTAAGAATATGTTCCTTCTCAAGGAACACGACTCTCTTGGCAGCAAAGACATTTTGGTCCTCGGGATGATAGAAATAATACCCACAAGTTTCCTTTGGGTATCCCACGAATATGTACCATTCTATCTTTGATTCCAACTTATCGAGGTTGTGTCTTCTAACGTGAGTAGGATAGCCCCAAATCTTAACAATCTTAAGATTTGGTTTAGACACTACCAACTTTGAAGGAACTCTATTCAGAAGGTAAACTGCAGTCTCTAGGGCATACCCCAGAATGAGGTGTATGAAGAGGTGTCTAACAGCGTGTGATTCCTCCTTTCTGGTACACCATTAAGCTAAGGTGTATAAGGAGGTGTCCACTAGGACAGAATCCCATTGTCTCTGAGGAAATGAGTGAACTCCATACTCAAGTACTCTCCTCCTCGATCTGATAGAAGAGTTTTAATACTCTTTCCAATTTGGTTCTCTACCTCATTCTTATATTCCCTGAATTTCTCAAAGACGTCACATTTGTACTTTATTAAGTACATGTGTCCATACTTAGAGAAATCATCAGTGAATGTAATGAAGTAAGAGTAACCACCTATAGCTTGAGTCGATATGGGACCACATACATCATTATGTATGAGTTCCAATAACTCGGTGGCTCTCTCTTCAGTTCCACTAAAAGGAGAGTTGGTCATCTTTCCACGAAGGCAAGGTTCACAAGTTGCATATGTCTCATAGTCAAATGGATCTAAGTATCCATCTTTCAGCAACTTTTGAATCCTTCCCTCATGTATATGACCTAGCCTACAATGTCATAGGTATGCATTATTCACCTTATCTCTTTTCCTCTTAGACATGTTTATATTCATGATGTATGGAGAAGTGTCTAACACATACAAGCCATTTGTAAGGGTCCCTATAGTGATGATCTCATCATCCATAATTATTGAACAATTATTATTCTCAAAAACTAATGTATATCCATTAATTATCAAACAAGAGATAGAAATAATATTTTTGATAATAGAGGGAACAAAATAACATGCATCTAATGCAATAATAGCTCCACTAGGCAGATGTAGGGTGACCTCTCCAATAGCAACTACAGTAACTCTTGTTCCATTGCCCATCTTGAGGTCCATCTTGCCTCTAGCCAATCTCCTAGGTCTTGCTAGAACTTGCAATGAATTACAGATGTGATAAACACTCCCGGTATCCAATACATATGTGTTATCATAAAAATATAATAAATGGAGACTGATCATAAATATACCTGAAGCTTCTCCAAGCTTCTGTCTCGCCTTCTCTGCAAGATAGTCTTTACAGTTCCTCTTTTAGTGCTTGTCTTAGCCATAGTGGAAGCATTGTCCTTTATCCTTTGTCGGGTATTTCTTGACAACCTTTGCCTTACCTGGTCTTTCTTTGCCCTTGCCCTTCTTAAGGGTCTTACTAGCCTTCCTTTTTTCATTGATCTCACCAATATAGAGAACTAGCTTCTCTTTCTTAATGGTGCTCTCAGCTTCCCTCAACATATTGAGGAGCTCAGATAGAGTCACCTCAAGCTTATTCATATTAAAGTTAATAATGAACTATGAAAAGGAATTTGATAGGGACTGAAGTATAAGATCATACATAGGTTATCCTCTAGGACTATCTATATACTTCATAAAGCGAGTGATCTCATCCTCACTTGTCCTTTCCTCCAGTGTGGGCACAATCATGTTAAGGACATTTAGGATCTTCTCCTTCGTGAGAATAATTCTTAAATTACGGTGCCTTTGGACCAATGAGGCGATTGGCATCAAGTATGCCACATAGGGGTTTTGCAAGCGACAAACAAGATATAGTGAAAATAAATAATATACAGATTTTACAGAAAATACTAATGAAGATATACACTTTTATCTTAATGTGCTCCCACTATTTTCTTAGCGAATCACGCAACACCCTTAACACGTGAAACGGAAGTCTCCGGCAAACTCCTAGTAGGGATCGTGATCTAATTGGCGTCTTAGTGCAACCTCGAGGGACTCGAACAATTGCACTGAGCCCAAAAGGTAGGCAATATTGTCAATCACAACTTCTTGTGATTCCCATCACATTCAACCTCTAAATCATCATGGTCTCGAGGGACTCGACCAACCATGATATTCAGTTAAGTCATCACTATCGTTACAAGATGAGTCTGATTTGATGATATGCCCTCGAGGGACTCGACCAAGCATACCATGTCCTCAGGTCACCGGTGACATCTCTATGTCGTAGGCAAGAACTCGATCACATAGATAGGTGAGCCTTGAGGGACTCGACCAACTCAACCTATGTCATGATTCAATTTCTTCCTATAACGATAAAAGGTCATATGGGTCAATCTTATTACCTCACGCTTACCGACTTAATATTATCTTAGGAGGGGTTTTTATTTTCTATCAATCTCCTAATATGTCATGTCACACACATACATATTTAATATATATCTACATCGTATGCAAATATATATATACATATATCTAATAGGTGTATAACATATCACATATGCAAGCCACACCGGATAATCATGAGCTGTCACATAATATGATTAAGCCCGAGCCAATGGGCCTAATCACTTACAATAGGATTTATGTGTGCATCGGCGCATCTCCATGCCCTATGATTGTTGATCTCGTCATCATCCGTTCCGTCGGATCATCGCATCACCATGTGTCGTAATCTCTCGCCACAGCATCGTGAGTCCCACTGTCACCTCCACGCTCCCAACGCGCCTCTTCATATAATTACAAATAATCACAAGCATGTAGGCCCGACAAAAATGAGAAAAACAAAGGCACGCAGGCCCCAATAATAATAATAATCGTAATTATACACATCACAACACATGACTCATGATCATCCATCCACATCAAACATCACATGTACATCACATCGTATGTAAGATTACTAGATATATATAATTATTAATTAAACTATTTAATTAATTATTTTTCTGAAAATCAGAACATGTTCAAAATATTTAGAATTGTCAAGGGCATTTTCATAATTTTGGATAAGAGGACAATCCTCGAAATTTTTAAAATTATGGAGGGTATTTTTAGAATTCTGTACATGAGGATAGTCCTCGAAATTTTTAAAAATCAGAGGGGCAGGATCATCCTTTTTCTTAAAAGGATGTCGTAGCCCTCTCCTTGCCCCCATTTTCACCGCTACCCACGCAGTGGCGATGCCGTCGGCATGGGCACCTGCGATAGGTACTTTGGGCAAGACTGGTTGGCGTAGCCTCGGCCGCCTCGCTAGCGGCCACTCGCCGGTGCAGACTTGGCGGCGCCGGGCTGCCTGCAACGGCAATCACCACCCACGGCCCTGCTTGCCCATTCAGGGTGAGAACATATCCTGAATTTAACTTGCTATCATCAATGTCAGATTGAAAACTCGAGTCCGTGTAGCCCTCAACTTGGAGGCTACCTCCTCCATATACTAGTAAAAAATCTTTAGTCCTTCTCAAGTACTTAAGGATACATTTTACTACCTTCTAGTGTTCTAAACCTGGATCTGCCTGATACCTGCTCATGACACTCAGAGCATGTGCTATATCAGGCCTGGTACATAGCATCGCATACATGATTGACCCTATTGCTAAGGTATAAGGTATATTATCTATGTCTGCCCTTTCTTTAGGAGTCTTTGGGGATATACTCCTTGAAAATGATATTCCATGTCTCATCGGTATAAGACCTCTCTTGGAGTTCTCCATGCCAAACCTTTTGACAATGGAGTCTATGTACCTAGACTGGGATAAGCCAAGCATCCTTTTGGATCTATCTCTATAGATCTGGATCCCCAAAATATAGGATGCTTCCCCTAAGTCTTTCATGGAGAAGTTTCTGGATAGCTAAGCATTTACTGTGGAGAGCATTCCTATATCATTCCCAATGATTAAGATGTCATCCACATATAGCACCAAGAAGGTGATAGCGCTTCCACTTACCTTCCTGTACACACAAGGCTCGTTTTCATTCTTAACGAAGTCATAAGATCTAATCACCTCATCAAATCTTGTGTTCCAACATCAGGAGGCTTGCTTCAATCCATAAATGGATCTAAGCAACCTGAACACTTTATCTATACTCTCTTTGGATACGAATCTCATTGGTTGTATCATATATACCTCTTCCTCGAGGTTGTCATTAAGAAATACTGTTTTGACATTCATCTGCCAGATCTCATAGTCATAGTGTGCTGCAATGGCCAAAATAATTCTAATGGACTTAAGCATGGCTACAAGTGAAAAGGTTTCGTCATAGTTAACTCTTTGTCTTTGATAATATCCTTTAGCTACTAGCCTTGCTTTATAGGTCTCTACCTTTCCATCCACTCCGATCTTCTTGAAGATCCATTTGCAGCTGATGGGTACAATACCCTCTGGTGCATCTACAAGGTTCCAAACCTTGTTAGAGTATATAGAATCCATCTCAAAATTCATGGTTTCTTGTCACTTCCCGGAGTCTATACTCATAATAGCCTACTCGTAGGTCTAAGGACAAACATCCTTAGAGTCATCTCCACTAATATATACCCACATATCTTTCAGGAGGGTGAGATACTCCATTAGACCTATGTAAATTTGGAATTTGTGTGTTAGGTACCTGAACAGACTCGGGCTTTGGAATGGTGCTTAAGCTAGGTTCTCCAACCTCGCTCAATTCTATCTCACTCTCACAGTTTCCACCAAGAATATGTTCTTTCTCAAGGAACACGACTCTCTTGGCAACAAAGACCTTTTGGTCCTCGGGATGATAGAAATAATACCCACAAGTTTCCTTTGGGTATCCCACAAATGTGCACCATTCTATCTTTGATTCCAACTTATCGAGGTTGTGTCTTCTAACGTGGGCAGGATAGCCCCAAATCGTAACAATCTTAAGATCAGACTTATTTTTTTTCCATATCTCATATGGTTTAGACACTGCCAACTTTGAAGGAACTCTGTTCAGAAGGTAAGATGCAGTCTCTATGGCATACCCCAGAATGAAATGGGTAGATTAGTGAAACTCATCATGGACCGCACCATGTCTAACAGCGTGCGATTCCTCCTTTCTGGTACACCATTAAGCTAAGGTGTATAAGGAGGTGTCCACTGGGACAGAATCCCATTGTCTCTGAGGAAATGAGTGAACTCCATACTCAAGTACTCTCCTCCTCGATCTGATGGAAGAGTTTTAATACTCTTTCTAATTTAGTTCTCTACCTCATTCTTATATTCCCTGAATTTCTCAAATGCATCAGATTTGTACTTTATTAAGTACATGTGTCCATACTTAGAGAAGTCATCAGTGAATGTAATGAAGTAAGAGTAACCACCTGTAGCTTGAGTCGATATGGGACCACATACATCATTATGTATGAGTTCCAATAACTCGGTGGCTCTCTTCGCCCCACTAAAAGGAGAGTTGGTCATCTTCCCACGAAGGCAAGGTTCACAAGTTGCATATGTCTCATAGTCAAATGGATCTAAGTATCCATCTTTCAGCAACTTTTGAATCCTTCCCTCATGTATATGACCTAGCCTACAATGTCATAGGTATGCATTATTCACCTCATCTCTTTTCCTCTTAGACATATTTATATTCATGATGTATGGAGAACTGTCTAACACATACAAGCCATTTGTAAGGGTCCCTCTAGTGATGATCTCATCATCCATAATTATTGAATAATTATTATTCTCAAAAACTAATTTATATCCATTAATTATCAAACAAGAGATAGAAATAATATTTTTGATAATAGAGGGAACAAAATAGCATGCATCTAATGCAATAATAGCTCCACTAGGCAGATGTAGGGTGACCTCTCCAACAGCAACTACAGTAACTCTTGCTTCATTGCCCATCTTGAGGTCCATCTCGTCTCTAGCCAATCTCCTAAGTCTTGCTAGAACCTGCAACGAATTATAGATATGATAAAAATATGATAAGTGGAGACTGATCATGAATATACGTGAAGCTTCTCCAAGCTTCTGTCTCGCCTTCTCTGCAAGATAGTCCTTACAGTTCCTCTTTTAGTGCTTGTCTTAGTCATAGTGGAAGCATTGTCCTTTATCCTTTGTCGGGTATTTCTTAGCAACCTTTGCCTTACCTGGTCTTTCTTTGCCCTTGTCCTTCTTAAGGGTCTTACTAGCCTTCCTTTTTTTATTGGTCTCACCAATATAGAGAACTAACTTCTCTTTCTTAATGGTGCTCTCAACTTCCCTCAATATATTGAGGAGCTCAGATAGAGTCACCTCAAGCTTATTCATATTAAAGTTAATAATGAACTATGAAAAGGAATTTGATAGGGACTGAAGTATAAGATCATACATAGGTTATCCTCTAGGACTATCTATATACTTCATAAAGCGAGTGATCTTATCCTCACTTGTCCTTTCCTCCAGTGTGGGCACAATCATGTTAAGGACATTTAGGATTTTCGCCTTCATGAGAACAATTCTTAAATTATGGTGCCTTTGGACCAATGAGGCGATTGGCATCAAGTATGCCACATAGGGGTTTTGCAAGCGACAAACAAGATATAGTGAAAATAAATAACATACAGATTTTACAGAAAATACTAATTAAGATATAGACTTCTATCTTAATGTGCTCCCACTATTTTCTTAGCGAATCATGCGACACCCTCGACACGTGAAACGGAAGTCTCCGACAGACTCCTAGTAGGGATCGGGATCTAATTGGCGTCTTAGTGCAACCTCGAGGGACTCAACCAATTATACTGAGCCCAAAGATAGGCAATCTTGTCAATCACAACTTCTTGTGATTCCCATCACGTTCGGCCTCTAAATCATCATGGTCTCGAGGGACTCGACCAACCATGATATTCAGTTAAGTCATCACTATCGTTACAAGATAAGTCTGATTTGATGATATGCCCTCGAGGGACTCGACCAAGCATACCATGTCCTCAAGTCACCGGTGACATCTCTATGTCGTAGGCAAGAACTCAATCACGTAGATAGGTGAGCCTTGAGGGACTCGACCAACTCAACCTATGTCAATATTCAATTTCTTCCTATAACGATAGAAGGCCACATGGGTCAATCTTATTACCTCACGCTTACCGACTTAATATTATCTTAGGAGGGGTTTTTGTTTTCTATTAATCTCCTAAAATATTATGTCACACACATATATATTTAATATATATCTACATCGCACGTAAATATATATATACATATATCTAGGAGGTGTATAACATATCACATATGCAAGCCACACCAGATAATCATGAGCCATCACCTAATATGATTAAGCCCGAGCCAATGGGCCTAATCACTTACAATAGGATCTATGTGTGCATCGGCGCATCTCCATGCCCTGTGATTGCTGATCTCGTCATCATCGATTCCGTCGGATCGTCACATCACCATGCGTCGTAATCTCTCGCCACAGCATCATGGGTCCCATTGTCATCTCCACGCTCCCATTGTGCCTCTTCATAAAATTACAAATAATCACAAGCATGTAGGCCCAACAAAAACGAGAAAAACAAAGGCACGCAGGCCCCAATAATAATAATAATCATAATTATACACATCACAACACATGACTCATGATCATCCATCCACATCAAACATCATATGTAAGATTACTAGATATATATAATAATTAATTAAACTATTTAATTAATTATTTTTCTGAAAATCAGAACATGCTCAAAATTTTCAGAATTGTCAAGGGCATTTTCATAATTTTGGATAAGAGGACAGTCCTCAAAATTTTTAAAATTATGCAGGGTATTTTTGGAATTTTATACATGAGGATAGTTCTCGAAATTTTTAAAAATCAGAGGGGCAGGATCATCCTTTTTCTTAAAAGGATGCCTTAGCCCTCTCCTTGCCCCCATTTTCTCCATTGTCGCCGTCGCTACCCTACACAGGTGGCGGCGCTACATGCCGTCGGCATGGGCGGCCCCTCTGACGCTGGGCGGCACCTTGCGTTTGCGGCGTAGCCTCGTGCGGGCGCCACTCTGCGGCCCGCACTTGCGGTAGCCAGCGTGGTGCCCCGTCGGCCTTGGGTGGCGCCTTGCGTCTGCCGTGGCGGCACCTTAGGTGATCGTATCGGTCGTGCTCGGTGCTCCCCACGATCGGTCGCTCCTTGCGGGGGTGAATCCAACAAGATGGGGCGAGCTGGACGTTTGCTCCAAGCAGTCGCAGGTAGGCTGCAAGTGCAAACTCGCTTGCAAACTGTTTGAGTTGCTCATAAGGAGCGCGGTAGTGAATATGATGAGCATGAAGTTGGGTACTCTCCGTGAGCGGAGGAGGCACAATCTGGTGTGCCAACTGGAAAAAGGAGCCACAAGGAGAGACTTTTAATGGTGAAAACCCGCCTCAATGTTCTTGAAGCCAGCTTAGAGGAACTCTATCAAGGCCAAGGAAAGCTCCTTGGGGTAGAGAGCTTATGAGAAGAAGCTAAATCTCAGATCAACAGGGTTGAGTCCTTGGTCAACCAACTGACGGAGAACACTAAAGACTCTGTACAACATCTACACGAAATTATGGTGGAACTCACGGCTACAGTGACATTGCTCACTATAACTCTTAATGCGGGAGGGAACAATACCTGTGTTGCACTGCCACAAAGCTTTAAAGCACTAGAGCCGCATTACTACAGGGGCGCTAGAGATGCCAAAGAGGTCGAGAATTTCTTATTCAATATAGAATAGTATTTTCGTATTACGAGGCCCGATTCGGAGGAAACCAAAGTTTCTATAGCAACCATGTATCTAAATGGAGATGTAAAACGTTGGTGGCGAACCCATTAGGAAGAGATTCAATAAGGCCAATGCCGGGTGGATACATGGGAAGACTTGAAGCACGAGTTGAGAACTCAATTTTTGGTCGAGAACATAGAGTTCGTCACAAGAAGGAAACTGAGACAACTCCGCCAAAGTACTTCCATCCAAGACTATGTGAAGTCATTTTTGGTACTAATGTTAGATATACAAGACATGTCTGAAAAGGACAAACCATTCAGCTTACTCAATGGTTTGAAGCTATGGGCATAACAAGAACTAAATCAAAGGAATGTAACCGACATGGTTATGGTAATTGTAGCCGTAGAAGGCTAACTAATTTTGTTTCTTTAGAGGACTTAAGAAAGAAGAAACAATCCTTGGGAAATTGCCCAAAAAAAATACTCTCGTGCAAAGGAGTCTGGGTGCGAACAGAAGAAAAAAAGCTTCCACAAGAGACCAAGCTCGAAAGGTAAAGCCCTGAAATCTGATGGATGATGCTTCTTATGTGGAGGACCGGACATGGTGAGGGAGTGCCTGCAGAAGCAAACACTCAACGCTTTAACAACATTAATACACCCCCATAAGTCGGACAAGGGCAAAGCCGTCGCCCTTAGTTCGAGCAGTTCTGAATCTAATAGCGACGACGAGGAGTAGCAAGGACCCCGAATAGGAGCGATGCATTAATTGAATGCATTACAGGGTCAAGTGGGAGAGAGAACAAAGACAAAGGTACATAAGGTAGTAAGTAGCGAGCTGATGTATATGGACATCAAGATTAATAGCCGAACAACCCTTGCAATGTAGACACCAGAGCTACCCACAACTTTATTGCCGATTGTGAAGCAAAATGACTTGGACTTGTCTTGGAGAAGAATGCAAGTCGCATGAAGGCTGTGAACTCAGAAGCTAAGCATATCTCTAGACTAGCAAAGGGGGTCCCTATCGAGATTGAAAAATGGAGCGGGTGCATAAACATGATAGCGGTATCTTTGGATGGCGTCCAAGTGATTCTTGGAATGGAGTTCATGCATGCGGCGAAGTTAGTATCAATGTCGTTCCTAAACTCTTTATGCCTAATAGGAGGCGATGACCCCTGCATAGTTCCAGTCTCTTGAGGGAGGACCAAGGACCCTTAGTAAATATCAGCACTATAATTGAAGAAAGGGGTGCGAAAAGGCGAATTAACTTTCGTGGCTATTGTGAAGTTGGAGCCACTTGACCGGGAGGCCATTCATGAACTTGCTACGGTGGCAAACGTTTTCAAGGAGTTCATAAACGTCAAGCCACCCGAGTTGCCAAAGACTCTGCCACTATGCAAGGCGTAGATCATAATATTGAGTTGGAGCTAGGAGTTAAGCCTCCAACGAGACTATTATACTATATGGCCCCTCCAGAGTTAGCAGAAATGAGGAAGCAATTAGATGAACTACTAAATGGTAGTCTCATCCGCAGTTCAAAGGTACCATTCGAAGCTCTAATTCTCTTTCAAAAGAAACAAGATGGGAGCCTCTGATTATATGTCAACTATCGAGCCCTGAACAAAGTGATGGTAAATAACAAATATCCTATTCTGCTTATCATAGATTTGTTCGATCAACTGGGCAAGGCTAAGTATTTTTCCAAACTCGACCTTTGGTCGGGGTATTGACAAGTGTGCATTACAGAAGGTGATGAGGCGAAGACTACCTGTGTGACCAGGTATGGAGCGTTTGATTTTTTGATGATGCCTTTCGGCTTAACTAGCACTCCAGCCATATTCTGTACTCTGATGAACCAGGTTTTTAAAGAGTATTTAGACAAGTTTGTGGTCGTCTACTTAGACGATATCGTCTATAGCTAGATGCTCAGGGAGCATGTTGAATACCTTCAGACAATTTTTAGAGTTCTTAAGGAAAACACCTTATCTATGAAGAAGGAGAAGTGCTACTTTGCGCAAACAGAAATTCTGTTCTTGGGGCATCAAAATAGTAGTGGTTCCATTTGAATGGATAAGTCAAAGGTGCAAGCTATGGCAGAATGGCGAACACCAAAGAAGGTACCTGAGCTGAGATCCTTCCTTGGTTTTGTCAGCTATTATCGACACTTCCTCTATGGATATTCGAAGCACACAGCTCCACTAATGGAGTTGCTAAAGAAGGAGCAGTCTTGGAGATGGTCAGACAAGTGTGAAATGGCTTTCCAAGATCTAAAGACTACTGTGTTGGAGGAACCAATACTCAGATTATCAGACTATGGAAAGCCTTTCGAAGTCCATACAGATGCCTCTGACTTTACTATTGGGGGAGTACTTATGCAAGAGGGTCATCCAGTGCCTATGAGAGTCGCAAGCTCAATGAGACCGAGCGGTGATATCCAATGCATGAGAAGGAGATGACAACAGTGATCCACTATCTACGAGTCTGGCGACACTATCTTTTAGGAGCACCATTCATGCTAAGGACAAACAATATCGCATTGAGTTACTTCCAAACTCAAAAGAAACTCTCCCCAAAACAAGTACGATGACAGAACTTCTTGGCCGAGTTCGATATGGTAATGGAGTATAA